>SRSE01000850.1:0-341732 GCA_005024645.1 Planiliza haematocheilus | reverse complement strand
CTGTGGTTGCTTAATCCTTACACTTTCATAATCCTTTAAATCAGCAGATAGTCGAAGAGTAAATAGACTAGACAACAAATGTACAAATGTAAGTCTACGTTATTACCAAGCTGCTTCTCCTCACCTGGGAGTGTTGCCTGAAGACAAACGATGAATATTATAATCTTGATAACCATTTTCCTGCAGTAAAGCGGTTCCCGCAGGCCCCTTCGTCCCTTCTGGCCTGTCACTTCCTGAATCAGGAAGTGACGCAGGCTCCAAATATCGGCTGGACTTTACTGTACTGCAGCTGCTGGATGCTTTGTATAACTTACATCTGCGTTACGGGCGATGTTTATTTCTGTCTTATGCCCCCAGGTATGGTGTGCAATTTGTCTCGATCTTAACACCACAATCCGTGCGCATGATAGAATCTGCAAGCACAAAGTCAAGATTTGTGAAATGTGTAAATGATTTCTTGTCTCATTTTAACATGTGATACATCAGCAGCACTCACCAACTTCTAAGGAAAGGTTCCCCTTCCTGACCTGACTGTCCAGTCTGGGAACATAGCAGGTGTAATCTCCAGCATCATTTTTAGTTACATTGGTCAGTTTCAGGGAAATGTTAAGATAAAAGATCCGAGAAAGTACAGAGAAGCAGTGGGAAGTTTAATTTACCTATCCACATGTCCTCGACTCGACATAAATTTTGTCAGTAAACTATCCCAGCATTTTGCTGACCCAACAGTGGAACACAGTAAAACATTCATATATCTTAAAAGGTACAGCAGAAAAGGAGTTGTGTTTCAAAGGAAATAACACAGAGAAACTAGCATAAAGAGTGTAGTGATGCTGACTGGACATGAGATGTAACTGACAGGCGTAGCACAACAGGGTATTGTGTTAGTCTAAGTGAAGGAAGCTCTTTGATTTCATGGAAACGACCCACAATAGCATGATCTACTTGTGAGGCAGTATACATGGTTTTAGCATCATACAAGAATGCAGTTACTTGGAACAGCTACTTCAAGGTATCGACAGCTACCAGCATGCGCAAACAAAGGTGTATGAAGACAACCAAGGTATTATAGCATTAGCCAGAAACCCAGTAAGCGGGCAAAGGTGTAAACACATTGATATTAAGTACCACTTCATAAGGGAGACAGTAAATACTGGGAAAGTAATCTTGGAGTACTGTCCTACTGAGCAAATTGTGTAATGGTAAAATGATGCAATGACAAAATCAGCTGCAAAGCTAAAACTAAAGAAGTTTGGCACGTAGAAGTGCAGAAGTATGTCCATGTTATTCAGATAAAGTCAGTCAGTCAGTCATTGTCTAAACCCGTTTAGTCCTGTTAGGGGAAACGGGGGTCTGCTGGAGCCTATCCCAGCTGTCATCGGGCGAGAGGCAGGGGTACACCCTGGACAGGTCGCCAGTCCATCGCAGGGCCAACATTCACACTCACAATCACATCTACGGCCAATTTAGAATCACCAATTAACCTAACGAGCATGTCTTTGGATGGTGGGAGGAAGCTGGAGAACCTGGAGAGAACAGACGCAGACACAGGGAGAACATGCAAACTCCACATCATTACCCTTCAAGGGTAATGATGGTGCCTTTTGTATCAACAAACAAGCTAAGCTAACGTTAGCAGTTAGTTGGAATTTATTGAAATTTTTAACATATATAAACTAACCAGTTAATTTACAAAAATAATTCGTGGCTAGTCTTGGTTAGCCATAATTTGTCATAATTTATTTTTATTTTTTTGACAGTTCGCATCTAACTTAAAGTAGTTCGCTCGGTGGCTCACTCCGCTTACGTGTTCGTTGGTGTTCAAATGGATACCACGTGAGCTGATTGGTTGTGCTGTAGCTAGGGATGGCCCTCTGACACCAGAGGCTTCAACACATGCACCGTAGCTCATGAAGCAGTTGTACTGAACCACTGTGCCGAGGCGTGGTTCGAGCACTTAGTGACACGTGATGTTTGGAGCAGTTTAAGCATAGACACACAAGCGACAAGCGACTTTTGCTGGTTCTTGGGAGACTCTGATGTGGAAGCACATATCGGTTTGCAGTTACTGTCCTCTGGCATTCCAAAACAAATATGTATTTCCAGTTAATTTGGTTAAAGTAATTTAAAAGTAATGCAGTAGTAGTGTAATGCATTACAATTCAGAGACCGTAATATTATAATGGATTACTTTGAAATGACAGTAACAAGTAATACATAATGTATTGCATTTTTGAAGTAACTTGCCCAGCACTGCCGTCAAGACACGGGATGATCCTCGGCCCAGATTAAGCTCGTCACTGGTGCCAACTGCAGTCCCATAACCATTAGACAGCATCTGCCAGAGAAGGGTTCCTTCAACGGCACAAGAGCACCAAACATGGGACACTGAAAGGTGGAAGAAAGTTTGATTCTGATGAGAAAAAATTAAACCTTGATGGTCCTGATGGCTTCCAACGTTACTGGCATGACGAGGAGATCCCACCTGAGATGTTTTCTACACGGCACAGTGGAGGGGGTACCATCATGATCTGGGGTCTTTTTCCTTCAATGGAACAAAGGAGCTTCAGGTTGTGCAGAGGCATCAAACGGCAGCTGGCTATGTGGAGATGTTGCAGGGGGCATCCCTCATGACTGAAGGCCATCGTCTGTGTGGCAATGACTGGGTTTTTCAACAGGACAACGCTGCAGTTCACAATGTCCGCCTGACAAAGGACTTCTTCCAGAAAACACCAGGTAATGTGAGCTGAGACTAGTTTCAATAAGCAAGGTAGCAACTAGGCCACCACATTAGCCAGCAATTAGGAATGCAGAATAGCAGTAGAGTAGCTTGGTAGTCTGAAAATACTCACACAGAAATCAAATGGCGCCATCTAGTGTTGAAATTGTGGTATTGGTCTGGTAGAGACGTGTTCAAATAAAAGTCTGCTGCTCTGAACAGTTTGATCTCAGAATGACTTGCAGTTGTGGCTCTGGCTTTTCTTCCTGTTCTTCTCTAACGGAGTTCAAGTGAAATTATCAAACATTCTATTGAACGTATATTTTCTATTGATATCGACCACGTGTCTATCGTGATATATCGTTATCGTTTTATCGCCCGGCCCTAGTCTGACCTCAAACACAGTCTTTAAAAAATGAAGTAGCTTGTCTCTACAGGTGAAGTTGTGTACAGTTCAGACAGAGAGATGATATAACTCTAATATTTGATACTGAAAAACATCAGATTCATGTCAGGTAGGGGATAGCGGGGGATGGAGGTTTAGGACCTGACCTAAGGACTCTGGGGGGGCCGATGCAGTTTAATTAGGTCAGACAGGTATTCCGGGGCCATCCCATTCAGGCACTTAAAAACAAATAAAAGAACCTTAAAATCAATCCTGTTCTTGTCCGGTAGCCAGTGAAGTGAAGAAAGCACCGGAGTTATGCGTTCTCGTTTTTTGGTCCCAGTCAGGAGACAAGCAGCTGCATTTTGGACAAGCTGGAGGCGGTGCAGTTCTGACTGCTCCATTCCAGCATACAGGGAGTTGCATGGGATCCAACGTGGGGTGCTAAAGGACCAAGGGAGCTGGCAAAGACCTGAACTAGATCAGGACGACCGAACAGGACAACCTCAGTTTTATTCTCATTTAATTTCAGGAAGTTTAAATCCATCCATGTTTTGATCTCACTGAGGCAGTTTAGCACAGACTGTAGAGAGTCTCTAGCAGGAGACTTCAGTGGAAGGTACACCTGCACATCATCAGCAAAGCAGTGGAAGGCAATGCCATGCTTCCTGAATATCGAGCCCAGGGGTAACATATAAAGAGAGAACAGCAGTGGACCCAGAACCGAGCCTTGGGGGACTCCACAAGTCAAAGGGGCCACTGAGGAGGAGAACTGCCCCATTTGTACAGAAAAGGTTCCGTCTGTCAAATATGATTGAAACCATTTCAGAGCGGTGCCTTTAAGGCCGACACAGTGCTCTAAACGCGACAGAAGAATTTTATGGTCCACTGTGTCAAATGCTGCTGTAAGATCAAGTAGTATTAAAATGGCACAATTACCAGAATCCAGGGTTAGCAAGAGATCATTAAAAACTTTTAAAAGAGCAGTTTCAGTGCTGTGGAGAGGCCTAAAATCAGACTGAAACAGTTCACAGACATTAGCTACTTTTTAAAATTCTTGGACTTGGTTTAAGAAAACTCTCTCTAAGACCTTGGAGATAAAAGGAAGTTTGGCCTAAAATTAGCTAAAACTGATGGATCAGAACCTTTCTTTTTTAAAAGAGGCTCCACTGTGGCATGTTTACAAGAGGATGGTACACATCCAGAGCTGAGACATAAATTTATAAGTTTCAAGATTAAAGACTCAACTGAGTAAAATACCTCTTTAAACAGGCGAGAGGGGATGCTGTCAGTTTGGCAATTAGCAGGACGTAAATGCTCAACTATTTCTGTAAGCTGAGACAGTGTGACAGGCTCAAAGTGGTCCAGGATTACTGAGCTCACTGAAGGAGCAGAAGGGCAGACATGAATATTAAAATCACCGACAATCAAGAAATGATCATAGGTAAGAGTGAGGCCCGACACAAAGTCCACAAAGTCCTGGACAAAGTCTTTGTTGAATTTTGGTGGCCGGTAGACCACCGCACAGAGAACCGTGACGGAACCTCAAAGAGTTGGAGCTCAAAGCTGGAGTAGCTGACAGTTGAAGGCTGACGGCAGTTGAAGGTGGATTTAAATATGGATGCCAATCCTTTGCCGGTAGTGCGAGGTGAGTTGAAGAAACTACAAGTCAGGAGGAGGGCGCCTCAGGAAGGCCGGGGTTTCCTCGAGGCATTGGAGGATAGCTAACCACCAAGTCAGGTTTATACTGATCAAAGAGGCATCCGATCTCTAGCAGGGTTTGACGATCGTAGGTAAGGAGTGATGGTACTTCTTGACAGCACAAAACAAACACTAGACATACAGCAAACACAGAGCAGAGAGACAGACGGCCAGCAACTAGGCATCCTTGCGCCATCTTGAATCTCACTACAGGATGATTCAATGGTTCAATGATCATACTTAAAAAACAAAAAAAGGAACCACATTAAAAAACGGTAACTAATAACAAAAACCTCATATTTTGAGCAGATGGATGTCACAGCTTCTAAAAGTGACTACACCAAGGGTGAAATTTTGATTTCAGAGGTATTTTTAATAAAACTCTAATCTTCTCTGTTCTCTACAGTTCTCTAGTAGTTCTAAGTTAAAGTTAAATGTTCCATTTTTTGGTTTGACTGGTTGTAACCTTGTTAGTCACTCCAACTCGGTACCATCAATGGTATACTTATATATAGAATATGTGGTAAACAGAGCTCATTTACATAGCGCCACCCAGTGGTTGAATCGGCTTCACAGCACCTCTAACTCCTCGAGCCTCTTTTCTTACATCTCCCTCTGCCTCTCCAGCTTCTCCTCCTCTATCTCCTCCACATGCACATGGGACAATTGGGGTGCAACAGTCGTCAATTATGATGATACAGTTAAAGAGGAAAAAATGTAGTTTCACAATAATCATGAGTTTGGATGTATAAAATCACATTTGTATATATTTTGTATTTTTCCCTTTTTAAATAATAACAGTAATAATACATTTTATTTATCAGCACTTCTAATAAAATTATAATTTGGGTAGGCTGCTGTTTCTTAATTTTTAATAACTGTGACCAGTTAGCAATGGCTGTCCATGTCTGATGTTACATTTACCTTGTAGTTCTATTCCCTCTTCCAGATTCTCTCGTCTTTCTCCTTCTATTTGTCTTGTCCCTGGTTAACAAACAGTGAAGTTTAGATGAGAGAGTACTCAGATAAAGCTGCATGTCAGGTTTTATCAGAATCTGACTGAAGAAGAAAGGGATCCACAGGACTGAATGTCAGAACTAGAGGCAATAGTCAAAGTATTCATTTATCTAAGTCAGGCAGAAACTGGTCTTTAACATCCCACAGCAGATAAACACATAAAGACCAGTTTAAAACTATTTTCATGCTGCCTCTGGTTTTACTGAGCTGTCAGACATTTCATCTCTTCATATGTGCAGTCTATCCTTATCGTACAAGATGTTGCTGATGATCAGCTTAGAAGCTCCATGAGTGGAGGTCTGTGGTGATGGAGTCAGCCTCTAGTGGACACTGGAGGAACTGTACTGTTCATCAACATCTTGAATCTTGAGTCAATTTTCAGTCCTTTTTATGTCATCGTCACTTCTCCTGTTTAAACTGTGATGGTTTATCAGTCGTCCACTTCCAGCTCTCATGTCCAAAAACTTTTCTTTGTCTTACTTTCATCTGCACGTTTCTGTTCTTACCTTTGTCATCTCCTCTCTGTCCTTTGGAATTTTCATCTGGTGATAGACACGAAATAAAACATTAAATATGTGATGAATGAAATAAACATTTTGACCCAAAGTGAGATGAAAAAACAAATATTCACACTCACCAGAACTCCTGTCTCCTGTTGGCTCCTGAACTGTTGAAAAGAAAAAGTGAGTGAAACATTACCACATCAGCTTCCTGCAAATATTTCATAATAAAAGCATTAGGCATATTAAGAAATGAATGGTGCATACCTACTGAAACACTAGGGGGCTCTTAATTTGAAAAGAATGCAGATCCTGTTATGTTTGTATTAACAGCATCATGCAGAAACTTAAGCAATGCAAGCGGGTGAGGGGAAAAAAGCCATGTTACCCACTGCAGTTTAGATAGCTTAAGATCTCAGTCACATTTGAATAAAAGAATACTTTTTGTATAAATGTCATAGGATCCTTTAAAATATATTTTAGTTTCACGGACCCCTTGCAATTACACCACGGACCACTAGGGGTCCGCGGACCCCTGGTTGAGAATCACTGATCTACCACACAAGTGAAGGAACATTTGACTCTGTGGCTCTGCCTTTAGACGACAACAAGGACTGATGATGGTAGGACTCTGAACAATTCTTTAACTGTATTTATAGGAACAATTTCTAAATACTTAACCTCATACCTGATTTTAAAATAGTCACGTTGTTACCACTAGGGGACAAAAGTTTTAAAATGCTATAAAAATGGCATATTATATATGTTCTGCTTTTTCATTTTCAATAAATCTACTTCAGTTCTAATCATAAATACCAAGTGTTTGATTATTTTCAATATTTTAACCCTTTATATGCCAGTGTTTGTGATGGCATCCAAAATCTATCATAAAAAAACACAAAAAATGAAATATTTTCAATAATCTGAATGCAAAGTTTATTGTTCTTGGGGGGATTATCACTGTTTCAGTCCAAATGTCTTGACTCACCAACAGTGAGTTTGATGGAAGCCTCCTTGTTCATTGTGGTAATGGTGCATCTGTACTCCCCTTCATCAGAGGACTTCACCTGGAATATCTTGAGGGACACGTTTCCATTTTTCAGTTCATCCACAAACAGCCGGGTACGATCAGAATGAGATGGATTTTGTTTCTGAAACACCAGTCGTCCATGTTGGTGGAGATGGACACTGTTTGGGTCTAGACCGGGTTTCGTCCACTCCACTGTCTCAGAGACGGCGCTGATGGACGGATGAAGACGACAGGGAAGAATAACATCCTCACCCAGCTGGGCAACAACTGACTGAGGTGAACATATCAGATCAGAGTGACCTTCAAAAACAAGAAAACAAACATACAGTAAGAAAAGGTAAGAAAGTAAAGCAATGGATAAAGTTAAGGCGAAAGAAAATGGACCTTACAGGGACAAGCTACACCTAGCGCTAAACAGCGTTATTTGGAGAAGCTCTCAGACATTAAACACATATAGATCCAAACGAGCTCCCTGCAGCGGAATGACAGAAACCTGGACCATTTACCTCTGTGCACGTATACGGATATTGTAAATGACCTTGTTTTTGGTGTGAGTTACTACACGATTTTAGTTTTAGTGTGTCATAATTACATTGCATTTAGCAGACACTTCTATATGACCAAGTAATTAACTGCGACTGCTTCGTAAACACTAAACTGTGACGAGATGTTCAATGTACACAAACGTTTCCAACATGTTTTGATGTAGGCTAAAGCTGTGTGCCGTATGTTTTGGTATTTAATTGTAATTTGATTTGAGCCCAATGACACACACTGTACCAGGCACAGACTGTATAGAACAGTGGTACCAGGTTTTAGTGTTGGGGGGCTGCATAGTGACAAACCAGTTCTGTGTTGGCGAGGGTAGTTAATGTGAAGATGTAAATGTCCTGACAGACAGACAGAAATTGCATTTTTGTCAGATTTAAATCAGACCAATGGACAAATAGTATAATTAATTTTATCAATAGTATAATTAATTTTATCGTCATTACTTTTCGCTCCATCACCTCAGTCCCTGGTAAAAACACTGCCAGTGCGCTGTCAGGCGGGGAGTTAGCAGTTAGCATGGAAGCTAGCGTGACACGTGCCGAACTGAAGCGTCTCTGCCGTTGCCACAGTAACCCCATACCTATATCATTCATTCAAAACGAACAAGCAAGTTTAGCAGCAAAACAGAGCAGTCCATCCTTTCCCGAGCAGCATTTTCAGGCTAACGGTAACCCACATAGCCAAACGTTAGCGCCATTCACGCTCGACTCGAGACAGAAATTGTCTTTGTAAACCAAATTGCCAACGCATTGTCTCAAAAAACACACGCTGCCGTAAACATAAACACTGATGCGTTTCACTCACCTCGTTGTCTTGTCTCGGACGGTGCCGCCTTTGCCTCGTCTGGGCCATGTCCGGTTCACATGCCGTATGCCAGTGCCGGCTGAACGACGCCTAATAACACGCATTTACCTCCCCGTCCGAAGCGGCAGAGCTAATAAACTAGCTAACGATGCTACTGTATGTTATTTTAGGCCACTTCTTCATGCCATCCTCCCTCCCTCTCTATATTATACGGCAGCGGGATTGTAACGTCGTCTTGTTTGAGCTGTGATAGCGAGACACTGACATACGCCGCTTCCGGTTCATACAGGAAGTCTCGCCCATACTTCGCGCAAGGGCTCATGGGAGATAGCGCCGCATCGACCGTGGAGGGACGTACCGAAAGCGCCGCCATCTTGGTACAGGGCGAGCAGAGGCAGCGGTGCATGAACATACGAAGGAAAGTAGAATTATTCGCTGAATTTTGGACCGATTTCCAAACGTACTGATCTGTTAAAAACGTCACACATTTAGCTATGATGAAAAATATGGTTTTACTACCCAAATACAAATTCTACTTAATGTTATCAGCAGACTAGCTTCTGACAGAAGAAAAGATGCCGAACTTCAACTGAGCGATTTATGATGACTTTTATTCTGTAGAAACACCATTTCACCATAGATGTAATGCACTGTAGGAGCGAGTGGCCCTGTTCCAAGATGGCCGCCCTGTAGGTTAATTCAGCCTTTTTTCCATTTGCTCCTCAGGTTAGATGCATTTTGTTGTGTACTATCTGATCTCTAATCTATGAATAAAATCTATAATTAATAAAAACAGAAGTACTGTAAATCAATGCACATAAATATAGATGGAAGTGTTTATAATTACAGAGGCGTTGCCTAGCAACGAGGCTGGTCAGCATTTCAAATGGAATGTCAGTCAGTATTGTATTCCTTTGAAGACGTTGCCTAGCAACAAGGCAGGGGGCGTGGTCAACTTATGTCCTTTGATCTCATGAAACATCAAAGACATTCCATTTGAGAGTTCCTTTAACTAGCTCCAGTCTCAATTCAGATTTTAGTATAGACTTATTCTACACACTGAACTGAGATTCTGCGGCGAAGTGAATATCTGAGCGAAACGACAGTTATTTGTGAAAGCTTAAAACCAAAGACTAAAATTAACACACACAACAATGGACAGAAAGAACATGACAAAACCAAAAGAAGATAACGTGCAATCAATAACGGTGAGCATTGGTACAGAAACAAGCGAAGAATATGGAGATATGAAAAAAGAGAGCTTCGTTGGCACCACAGTCTCACAAATATTAGAGGTGACTTCTGGGAATATTAGTGATCTGAGGCAGTCAACCGATAGCTGGAGGCCAAAATGGCACACGCAAAAAATCCAGACCCACATGTTTATTGCATTGAGTCAAAGGTTTGCTGAGTACTATGGGGACGATGACAGCAATGAAATGACTCTACCCAGAAACTCATCTGTGATGCCAGACTCCTCCTCGACCAAAGCAAACGTTGCGGAAACCAAAACGACCGAGAAGGCTGTGAGGCCACTGGACTCCTCCTCGTGGCACTGCGGCACTGCGGTACTCAAAATGACAAAGAGGGTAGCGTGGCCACCGGACTCCTCCTCGACCAACCCAAACATTGCGGTACTCAAAATGACAGAGAAGGCAGAGATGCCACTGGACTCCTCCTCGTGGCACTGCGGCACTGCGGTACTCAAAAAGACAGAGAAGGTAGCGTGGCCACCGGACTCCTCCTCGACCAAACCAAACGTTGCAGGACCTAAAACGACACAGAAGGCAGCGAGGCCGCTGGACTCCTCCACGACCAAACCAAACGTTGCAGCAACCAAAACGACACAGAAGGCAGCGTGGCCATTGGACTCCTCCACGACCAAACCAAACGTTGCAGGACCCAAAACGACACAGAAGGCAGCGAGGCCACTGGACTCCTCCACGACCAAACCAAACGTTGCAGGACCTAAAACGACACAGAAGGCAGCGAGGCCGCTGGACTCCTCCTCGACCAAACCAAACGTTGCGGTACTCAAAATGACAGAGAAGGCAGCGAGGCCACTGGACTCCTCCTCGACCAAACCAAACGTTGCGGAAACCAAAACAACTGAGAAGGCTGCGAGGCCACTGGACTCCTCCTCGACCAACCCAAACGTTGCGGTACTCAAAATGACAGAGAAGGCAGCGAGGCCACTGGACTCCTCCTCGACCAAACCAAACGTTGCGGTACTCAAAATGACAGAGAAGGCAGCGTGGCCACCGGACTCCTCCTCGACCAAACCAAACGTTATGGCAGCCAAACAGACACCGAAGGCAGCGTGGCCACCGGACTCCTCCTCGACCAAACCAAACGTTAAGGCAGCCAAACAGACACCGAAGGCAGCGTGGCCACTGGACTCCTCCTCGACCAAACCAAACGTTGCGGAAACCAAAACGACACAGAAGGCAGCGAGGCCATTGGACTCCTCCTCGACCAAACCAAACGTTGCAGTACCTAAAACGACACAGAAGGCAGCGTGGCCATTGGATTCCTCCTCGACCAAACCAAACGTTGCGGAAACCAAAACGACACAGAAGGCAGCGAGGCCATTGGACTCCTCCTCGACCAAACCAAACGTTGCAGTACCTAAAACGACACAGAAGGCAGCGAGGCCACTGGACTCCCCTTCGACCAAAGCAAACGTTGCGGAAACCAAAACGACTGAGAAGGCTGCGAGGCCACCGGACTCCTCCTCGACCAAACCAAACGTTGCGGTACTCAAAATGACAGAGAAGGTAGCGTGGCCACCGGACTCCTCCTCGACCAAACCAAACGTTGCGGTACTCAAAATGACACAGAAGGCAGCGAGGCCATTGGACTCCTCCTCGACCAAACCAAACGTTGCGGTACCTAAAACGACACAGAAGGCAGCGAGGCCACTGGACTCTTCCTCGACCAAACCAAACGTTGCGGAAACCAAAACGACACAGAAGGCAGCGAGGCCATTGGACTCCTCCTCGACCAAACTAAACGTTGCGGTACCTAAAACGACACAGAAGGCAGCGAGGCCACTGGACTCCTCCTGGACCAAACCAATTGTTGCGGAAACCAAAACCACACAGAAGGCAGCGAGGCCACTGGACTCCCCTTCGACCAAACCAAACGTTGCGGTACCTAAAACGACACAGAAGGCAGCGAGGCCATTGGACTCCTTGACCAAACCAAAGGTTACGGCAACCAAAAAGACAAAGAAGGCAGCGAGGCCACTGGACTCCTCGACCAAACCAAACGTTGCGGAAACCAAAAAGACAAAGAAGGCAGCGAGGCCACTGCGCTCCTCCTCGACCAAACCAAAGGTTACGGCAACCAAAAAGACAAAGAAGGCAGCGAGGCCATTGGACTCCTTGACCAAACCAAAGGTTACGGCAACCAAAAAGACAAAGAAGGCAGCGAGGCCACTGCGCTCCTCCTCGACCAAACCAAAGGTTACGGCAACCAAAAAGACAAAGAAGGCAGCGAGGCCACTGCGCTCCTCCTCGACCAAACCAAAGGTTACGGCAACCACAATAAAAAAGAAGGCAGCGAGGCCACTGGACTCCTCGACCAAACCAAACGTTGCGGAAACCAAAAAGACAAAGAAGGCAGCGAGGCCACTGCGCTCCTCCTCGACCAAACCAAAGGTTACGGCAACCACAATAAAAAAGAAGGCAGCGAGGCCACTGAGCTCCTCCTCGATCAAACAAAAGGTTATAGCAACCAAAATAAAAATGAAGGCAGCGAGGCCACTGTGCTCCTCCTCGACCAAACAAAAGGTTAGAGCAACCAAAAAGAGAAAGAAGGCAGCGAGACCACTGTGCTCCTCCTCGACCAAACAAAAGGTTAGAGCAACCAAAAAGAGAAAGAAGGCAGCGAGGCCACTGGACTCCCCTTCGACCAAACCGAACGTTGCGGCACCCAAACAGACACAGAAGGCAGCGAGGCCACTGCGCTCCTCCTCGACCAAACCAAAGGTTGCGGAAACCAAAAAGACTGAGAAGGCTGGCAGAACACTGGTCAGAAGTGAAAAGAGTGCCACCCCTCTGTCAATGGTCATGGAGGTCAGTGTACCTTCAGAACCTTCTCAGAAGGATGGAAGCAATGTGCTTTCGGTGGAGCTGAAAAACAAAGAAGAGGACACTGATGAAAAAGAAATGTCATCAGAGGCATCTGTGAACTTGTCACCCAAGTCTGTAGACACCACGGCTTCTAGCAAAACAGTGTTTACACAAATGAAGCTTGCATTTCAATCACTGTTTGGCAAAAAGTCGTCTCCAGAGTCACAAATGAGGTGCAAAGAGGTGTCAAGTGCCCCAAGTGATAATGTCCAGAATGGGCCAGGGGGTGGGGAAACTGTGAGCACCGCTGCCATCAGTGAGGTGAAGGAGCCCATCTCCTATCTGGGGGACAACTCTTCTCAGGTGTCTGAAGACACCTCTAGTCTCCGAGATGAGACGAAAAGTGGAAAGTTTGACAAGTGTGTTGAACAAATGAAGAAGGGACTGAAGAAACTTCTTAGCAAAGAGTCCAATGATGATAAGACAGCTGAAATTTCAAAGGACTCAGGAACTTTGGAAGATGGCGAAAATCCTCTCTTTTCTGAGCGGGTTAATGAATCGGTTGCAGACCAGAATTTGGAGGATAAGACTGTTGCTGTCGCTGAAGTGGAGCAGCCAAATCCTGACCTGTCAGAAAGCTCCTCTTGCGCCCTGGATATAACGTCTCGTCCTGAAAAAGATGGTTGCACTGTGTTGACCCTGGAGGTAGATGAAGATACAGACCAGGATTTACAGGACCTGACCAGAAATGTTCAGGTTCCAACAACTGCTGCCAAGATGGAGGAGGAGGAGAAGAAGTCCTCCACTGAACAGGTCCAGGATTTCAAGGATGAAACGGAACAAGATCAGGACATTGAGTGCGAGGAGACCGTGTTCAATGTGGCGGGCGACTTTTCCAAATGGTCTGAGAAAACATCTGGTGAGGAACATTTTGATGAGGATAGACTTGTCCCAGTTTACCAGGAAGACCAGGATGAAACCAGAAGTGACCAAGTTCTGAGCGATGCTGCTGTCTATGCGGGGGGGGAGACCGCCCCTGATGTTGTCAGCAGCTCCCCCAGATTGCCTGAGAAAAAATCCAGAAGAGTAGCTTTCGAAGAGGATGGAAGCGCTGGGCTTTCTGAGGATGAAGATGAATTAAGAGCACAACGAAGGCATCCTTCCACCAACCTATCCACCTGTTCTGGGATAATAAGTGGATTCTTCCAGGCCCTCAGTGAAGAGTAAGTATCTTAACTCATCGAATATTATCACATTATTCATAGTATATGTGTATTGTTCCTGTGACTAACTATTTCATTCACTTCTGATGTTTTTAGGCAATGGCGAGAATTAAGCGAAGGCGTGTACAATCATGATGTGAAGGAGAAGCTGCTGCAAATGTGTACAGATGTGATGACTTTAATCAGAGACTCTGTCCTTGAAATCATCACAGTCTTCATGTGTAAAACATCCACATCCTCTGGCGGCACCAACATGATGGTTCCGATGTCCTCTGAACATCTGATGGAGTTTTTCAACTATGACATTTACAATAGTGTGGAAAGCTGCATCAGTCAGGCTTTCTGTGATGTCACTGGAGGGGACATCCCTGTCAAAGTTAAACCAGAGTTCACAGAGGCCATAGTAAAAGAGGTCATCGCTGAGATCAACGCTTTCCCAACTCTGACCACAAAAGCCGCTAAAATCAACAGAGAACGGTCCAAGAGAACCTTGCGTGGAGTTATTTCAACTATGAAGACCTTCCTCACAGGACGTGGCCATGCGGTAAAGACAAAGTTCAAACGGACAAGAAGAGATATCGAGCCGTTAACCGTAGGTTTACCAAGTGAGGATTCCGTCCAAAGCAGAAAGAAGACCAAAATACCTCTGTGGAGAAGACTCTTCTGCTGCTGCTGCTGAACAACTTGATTTCAACTTGTGTATATCTCTTCTTCTATCTCTTCTTCTATCTTACTCAGTCCTTTTCTCCTTTCCCCATTTTCTCACACCAACCAGCCGTTCATCTAGAGCCAGGTTCTGTCGGACGGTTTCTTCCTGTTAAAAGGCTTATGCAATGTAAATTATTGGGCAGCACAGTGGCGAAGTGGTTAGCACTGATGCCAGTGAGAACGTCACAGGTTCAAATCTGTGTGGTTTGCATGTTCTCCCTGTGTCTGTGTGGGTTCTCACCGGGTACTCCGGCTTCCTCCCACCGTCCAAACACATGCTTGTTAGGTTCATTGGTGATTCTAAATTGGCCGTAGGTGTGAGTGTGAATGGTTGTCTGTCTCTCTGTATGGGTTCTCACAGGGTACTCCGGCTTCCTCCCACTGTCCAAAGACTTGCTGGTTAGGTTAATTAATAGGTTAGGTTAATTGGTGATTCTTAAATTGGCCGTAGGTGTGCATGGTAGTGTGAATGGTTGTCTGTCTTCCTGCTAGCCCTGCGATAGACTTGCACGACCCTTAATGACTTGTAAAGTTTTTTAAGAAGACGTTTCACAACTCATCTGAATAGCTTCTTCAGTTTTAGGAGACTGGTGGGAAGTTTGAGGTTTAAATAGGAAGCTCCTACTGAAACGTGCTTGTTGTGTAAACAACCAGAAACCGGTGCAGCTAATTTTCATTAACAATTAGATATTTACTTGACGTTAGAGCACCATTCCCTATGAATGGAGCTGTAACGACCCTTGTCTGTCAGAAGCTCCAGTTGCAAGGTGTGAATGGGGTTCAAACTTCTTGGGGACAGAAGTTAATATTGTTTTGTAAATCACTGGCAGACTAAATCTCAGTCCACCTCCTCTGTTCAGAGAAGGTTTTTCCAGTCTGACATAGATGACTTTCTTTACTCTTCTTTCAAACCATCTGTCTTCTCTGACGAAGATCTGAATGTTGTTGTCTTCAAGGGAGTGTCCTTTGTCCTTCGGGTGTGGGTGGACTGCTGAATCGTTTCCTAATAAGCTGGCTCTCCTGTGGTGTTACATGCGTTTAAGGATGCGTTGTTTGGTTTACCCAATGTGTAAATCTGTACACTCCTCACTGCTGTGAACAGCATACACCACATTACTCTGTTTCTGCCTGGTGTTTTGTCTTTGGGGTTGACCAGGTTTTGCCCAAGTACATTCCATGGTTTTAAAACAAACTGGATTGCGGTGTTGCCTGAAAATTCTCCTGAGTTTCTCCAATACACCAGCCACATAGGCAGTGACGATGTTCTTCCTTTTGTTGCTCTCCTCCTCTCTGTCCTTTTTAGGTATATTCTTGAGTCTTTTACAAAGGCCCAGTTGGGATATCCGCATGTCTTGAGTGTTCGTTTGATGTGTTTCTGCTCCTTCTCCTTGTCATCTAGTCTTGTGGGTACCGTCTGTGCTCTATCCTGAACAGTTCTGATGACCCCTAGTTTGTGTTCCAGGGGGTGATAGGAATGTGCATGCATGTCAGCACCAATTCTCTGATTCCCATCACCCCGTGGAGCACAAACTAGCGGTCATCAGAACCCTTCAGCACAGAGCACAGATGGTACCCACAAGACTAGATGACAAGGAGAAGGATCAGAAACACATCAAACGAACACTCAAGACATGCGGATATCCCAACTGGGCCTTTGTCAAAGACTCAAGAAGATACCTAAAAAGGATAGAGGAGTACAACCAAAGGAAGAACATCGTCACTGCCTATGTGGCTGGAGTGTCTAAGAAACTCGGGAAAATTTTCAGGTAACACCTCAATCCAGTTTGTTTTAAAACCATGGAATGTACTTGGGCAAAACCTGGTCCACCCTAAAGACAAAACACCAGACAGAAACAGAATAATGTGGTGTATGCTGTTCACAGCAGTGAGGAGTGTACAGACTTATACATTGGAGAAACCAAACAACCCATCCATAAATGCATGTAACACCACAGGAGAGCCAGCTCATTAGGAAATGATTCAGCAGTCCACCGGCGCCCGAAAGACAAAGGACACTCCCTTAAAGACAACAACGTCCAGATCTTCGCCAGAGAAGACAGATGGTTTGAAAGAGGAGTAAAGGAAGCCATCTATGTCAGACTGGAAAAACCTTCACTGAACAGAGGAGGTGGACTCAGATTTGGTCTACCATTGATTTATGATCAGTTTTAACTTCTGTCCCCAAGAAGTTTTAACCCCGTTCACACCTTGAAACTGGAGCTTCTGACAGACAGGGGACGTTAGAGCTCCATTCATAGGGAATGGTGCTCTAATGTCAGGGAGATATCTAACTGTTGATGCAAATTAGCTGCACCGGTTTCTGGTTGTTTACACAACAAGCAAGTTTCAATAGGAGTTTCCTGTTTAAACCTCAAACTTCCCACCAGTCCCCTAGAACTGAAGAAGCTACTCAGATGACGCATGGTGAAACGTCTTCTCAAAAAACTTTACAAGTCCAGTTTCCTTCACAGACATATTGTTCAAAGGTTGTTGTATCACCAGATTCCACATGTGCTCTTTAGTCAGATGTATATTTACCTGCTTTCTCCTGCTGTTCTCTTTTCTCTCTTTCTCTGTCTCTACCTGGCTGGCCTTAAGCAGATGGGTCCCTCCAGAAGAGCTGGGTTCTGCTCAAGGTTTCTTCCCGTTAAAAGGGAGTTTTTCCTTGCCACCGTCGCCTTCAGGCTTGCTCTGGGGGTTTCAGGCCGGGTGTTGAGATGATTTATTAATGCTATATAAATAAAACTGAATTGAATTAAATCAAGTCCTTACGAAAGTTTCTCAGCATATTTAGGACACGCAGTGTAATCAGTATACTCAGAGAAGAACAAACATTAATCTGCTGCTTTGGCAAGTCATTACAATAGAGAAAATTGTCTCAGTAGCTAAGCTAATGTTTCATTTTTAGGAAGTGAACAAATACTTTCAAAAACATATCACAGTCTAATAGTGTCTCTCATTGTGAGACAGCAGTAACATGTGGCCAAACTACAGACTGTATAAATATGGACAAGATATTTAAAAATTGTTAAAACGCTCACCGTCTCACGGGACTGCTTTGCAGAGCGGTTGGCGTGGCAACTGGTAGTTGCCATCATGTCACATCCTGTTTCTGTAGCATCAAATAACTGAAACGAAACATATCCAGAAAACTGACCCTTGAACATTCATCATTATATCAGCTACCGAAAATGACACATAAAGCTAAATAATTATATTTGTATTTTAGTGTTTTACTTTGGTCCAAGTCTCATTCGCTAATATGGAGGGAGTGGAGCTTATGACCTATACATACCTGTAAATATTTCAGATAAGGTTACAAAAGTACAGACTAGTGTAATACGAACTTTTAAACTACAGTACAGTAACATCCTAATAAAGCTATTATTATTTTTCAATAGATTTGATGTATAACAATTATATGAACACACAGTTTCCACTCTTCTTGTAGCCCAGCCGACCCATGGGGATTTCATAATGAGATTGGGATGGGAAAGTAGTGAAAAAAGTACCTCAGTACCCAACTAGATAGTCCCACAACCAATCAGAGCAATGAATTATGCTTTAATCTCTGCTAACTGTTCTTTCCTCTCACTTCTCTGAGGGTGTTTGTTGTAAACAGAAGAACTTCTGAAGTTCAGTACTGACAAATAAGTGGAAAACAATTCTATTTCTATTTTAATAACAAAAATATTACTGTTATACAAGCAGTGGTTTAACAAGTTATGTCCAAACACATTCAGGGAAACATCAGTGTTATAGACAGCACACGTCCAAGTTGTTTAGTCTACTTTATTATGTTAATAGATGTAACAGTAATTACAAATACTTATGTCGTTTTCAGCCTCTTTATTATTATTGTTGTTGTTGCCCAGATTTATCTCTCCCAAAATGTCCTACCGAATAAAAAGGTAACTGGTTAATAACAGCGACAGAAAGAAATACGCTAGACTTTTTCGCTGTTTGTCATTTTGATTGACAGGGTCATAAAAAGTACTTTAGTACTCAGAAAAGTATTGACTTTAAATGGTAACAATAAATAATTAAGTAAAAGTTTTGGCTGCCGACAGTCAATGCTGCTGATACGTCTTGTAAAAACAAACCTGTTGTCAAACATCATCAGGACGAGTGCAAAGTTTTCTGTCAGCATCTTTTATTAAGCACCTTAATTAACATAGAAACACAAACTGATCATTATCAATGGGGGTCAGAGCTGTGTTTAATCCTAAAAAACAAAAGTTCACTGTATTTGGAGGTGGTCTTTAAGGTGAGAGGGAAATAGAGAAAATACGCACGTTCTACTCACGTACTAACTACATACAGTATTTGTCACCACAGTCCCCACCCACGGACCGGTAACATATTCCAGCTCACCACTAGATGGCGTCTCTGAGCTGACTTCAACAGGCCTGCTTCCTCTTGAGATACAGGAAGGCTTTTGTTTTGTTTTTTTTCACCATCACAAACCTGCAGCAAAGCATTTACTAAATTTGACCAGAAATCACCTGAGACTGAAATTATCTGTGCACATATATATGCGTATATGTGAAAAGGGTCAATTTTATGTAGGTTGCATATATTCAAAACCTATATTAGAACCTATATTAAAACATATATGTGTATATAGGTTCTTTCCGTGTGGGGCGTCTTTGTTTAAACACGTTTGACCTTTTGATGCTGCTTCTCATTATTATATTGTTATTCTATTAACGTAGGGCAGAGCAAGAAAATAACAATGTGATATAAGCAGAGAGGAAACAGAGAAATGGCGCTGCAGACACTCATATCCTCGTGAAGGTGAAATAATAAGCGTTTATCCAAAACTGTTTTGTGAAAGTGCTCAAAGATGACAAATGTTCAAATGCAGAGAAAGGTGTTTGTTTCGTGCGAGGACGGATGTGAAGACAACGTCGCTGGGTTGGTGTGAAACAACCTGGTGACTGCAGCAAAGAAGCCAACGTCTGATTCAGCAGCTCATATTTCCTGCCAGGATGTGGTAAAATATGTATTGAAGGTAGAATGCACTGGTGCAAGATGGCGAAAGAACTGGTCTGTGCAAGTGTGGGTTTATCGTGACTATAGGGCTGTTTGACATGTAGTCGTGAACCTAATCCACAAACCCTCATTCTACAGTTCCTTTAACTTTCTGGTGCTTTAGTTGCATTTGCATCATTGTTTAGTTCTCGGCACCAAAAGCAGATTCAAAATAAACAATGTAATAATGTTCATCTGCTTCAAGGGATGATTTATAGCTGCTCAATATAAATAAGGCCCCAGCTAGACCCTCCTGGGTGATCCAGTCAAAAGTGTCCATCTTGAAGATCCTTTGTTGAGACATAATATTAATTAAAATGTGTCTCCACATGCGTCCCCAGCCAGCACTTGAGATCTGATCTCAGTTTGCCTGTGTGCAAATAGGCAGCGCCATCATGTGGTCAGTAGAATATTGTAGCAGCTGCTGTCTCTAATGCAGGGGTGTCAAACTGATCCGTGAAAGGGCCACTGTGGCTGCAGGTTTCCATTCCAACCATGCAGCACCCATGCAGTGGGTGTGGCTGGCAAGCTTTTATTCCAATCAAGCAAGAGGACGCCTGAAATGACTGCGTGACGGCAGATCAGTTGATTGATGGAGCCAAGTCAGGTGTGCTGATGCATGGTTGGAATGAAAACCTGCAGCCACAGCGGCCCTTTCACCGATCAGTTTGACACCTGCGTGCTAATGGACCTCTACCTACCACTGGATCAGAACCATCAACAGCTGCTTGGTGACTTGGAGACATGATCCAGATTCTGATGGAAAGACTCTCAGGTGTTAACGCTCTCAGGAGTCTTTCCATCTTGTTCCAAAATTAATTTCTAGTTCAGTTTGGTTCTCAGCTCCAAGGCCAGGTTCTTTTAAAAGTCTCTTATTACTGATGAACAGACGTCACTGATTCATGTGATCATTTCTACTAGCGGATGAATGAATGAGTTCTCCTCCTCTTCCTCAGATCAGCCCTGGTGAGTAGGTGGTCTTTAATGTGACCCAGGACTCATTGTGTGTTCACGCTACCAAAGGAAGGAGGTAACAACGTATGGACTGACACCAGATCAGTGTTCACACCTGGATGAAAGTTAATGTGACAGTGACACTCGGCTGCTCCTACAGGAAAGACGACCAACAAGAAATAACGTTGGACGTGTCAACATCATCCCTCAAAACAAGAGTCACCTCAGAGCCTGCTGACAGTGAGAGGTGAGTTATGTGGGGGGTTATGCTTCTGCGACAATCTGGCAGCGTAGCTACACTGCAAAAAAAAGTAAAAAAATAAATAAAATGTTCCTTTTATAAGCAATGCAAGTGCAGCAAGATAAATCACATTTGTTAAGATTTCTTGAAACAAGAAAAAGAAATCCAGAAAATAAGAATGCTGAAAATCTCAATATAAGCCTGGACTGAGCATTTTTTATATTATAAAATAAGATATTTATTATTGGAGGATTCAAACAAGATGAAGATTCTTGTTTTAAGTACATTGAAAATCTCATAAGTAGATAATTATATAAGAAAGACTTGTTTAGAGAAATTATCCTGTTCCTAGCGTCCATGAAAGCTAAAATTTGTCATATGCACAGGATTAGAATGCAAAACTGAACTTTATTCTGATAAAACAGCAATTACAATCTTTACATAGTAGTAAGCCACCATGTGCAGCTTAACTTCGTCTTAGTGGACCATCTAAGGGTTAGGAATCACTTCATCAGAGTTTGACAAACTAGAGGCCCCCAAACAGGATCTTGCTTAAGCCTGACCTCAGCCACAATTCAGACAGAAAATAAAACTCTGATCACATTAATGTTCAGATGATTTACAGCAGAAACGTGTTCACATAATAACACAGAGAAGAAATTCATCCTGATCACGTCTGACCTTCACTCTGGTTTCAGTTAAAGACACATCCAGGATTTGAATCAAAACATTTTTAATGTTGTTCTGACATTTCACATAAATCCCCCCAAAAACATTCTCTCACCACATGATTCATTACAAACACATTTAATGAAGTGCATTTGACCATAGAGAAAGTAAAAACATATGATAATGACAATAATGAAAAACAACATGTTTAGAAGGAAATTTGTCATTTTTTGCCAAATTCCATGCTACTGTGACAAGGAAATTTCCCATACGTGCGATTAATAAACATGTCTTATCTGTCATCTTAAATAAAAGGTTTAAATGAAACAAATACGTTTAATAACATTTTCACATTACATTTGATTCTTCATTCTCTATTAGTGGACTACACAGACTGATAACATGAAATAAAGTAGAGTAAACAATCTACTGAACTGCTCCCTGAGTTAGCACCTGTCTCTCATTGTAGAGTGACACATTATCAGTCTGCCTGTTCAACCCAGTAGAAGAAGTAAACATGAACATCAGTGTAGAGCTGACAGAGGTAGTGGTGTCTGATACTAGATTTGGTATCAATCTGATCCCAAGTGAATACAGGGCCAGTATCCATACTTTATAATACTTGTGGTGGATGCATCATCTGAATCAGTCTAAATATGAATAAATGTTCACGACCTTCAAGTAGTTTTGTGATTTGCCTTTTGGATTATTAATCAGTTAAAATCCAGTACAGAATCTGGGCAAAATTTCTAAGTAAATAGAAAATACTTTGTTGAGAAACACAAACAAAGTGTACAAAATTATCACTCTACAACAAATACTATAAATAATGTAAGAAGTGTTTAGGAAGTACAATACAAAAATAAGGCAACATTTCTCTCCTTTAGTGCACTTTTTTCCTCCTATCATGGATCTGTTGGGGCCAAGGGGAGGGGATTTTAAAGATTTCCATACGCTTATATAAGTTTGTTGTGTTACCACTGTATCTTACAGCCTTTTTACAAATATTACAACTTAACTATCATTTCATTTTCGGCCTGAACATATAACCTAACAGCCCTACTCTTCCTCTTTGCAAGTATCGATTTCATTACATTCGTATCGATCAATAATGAAAACTACTGCTGTAAGTGGTTAGAGATCACTGGCACTTAACAAAGACTTTAGAACAGAGCCAGGCTAAAAAAAAAAAAAAGCAGTAATTTTATTAAAAAAAATCTAAAAACAAAAATCTCACATTTCAGCAGATGGTTCACAGCTTCCAAAACTGACTAGTGTTACAAGCCTGAGATGTTAACACCATTTAAAACACACAAACAAACAACTTCTGTGTTGAAAGATGCACAGATGAATTGGATGAACATCCTCCTATCTAGATCTTTATTTAATCTGCCATCCTGAACATACCTGATTAAAAAAAATAGAATAAAAATCTTTTTCAGGTGGTGCTTTCAACTTCCTTGTCTTCTCCAGGCTTTTTGAGATGCTCCAGCTCACCACCATCATTCAGTTGTTGTTGGTTCTCCTGGGCTCGTTGATCTGTTGGACATAAAACCAGTAGCATCAGCATTGTTGTTGTTGTTTGTGCAGTTTGGTCAATGAGTAAAACTCAAAGACAGTTCAGATGTTAACTTGTGAATTTCTTCAGAGACTCCAGACTGAAACTCCTCCACTTCAAATGTTGTGGGCGGGAGAACTACAGGCTCATGTCCAGGATGTAGCAAAACTTTATCACCCTATTTCCACCTTGTTAGTTCACCTCACTCCAACTCAGTACCACCAATGTTACACTTATTTATGGAATATATGGTAAATCTGATCAAATATATAGATACATGGTGTTTGAACTTTGAAACCTCTGATACAGATTATCATCACCCTAACATTTATCACAGTGATGAATCTCAGGACTAACATATGTTTATTCTTTCAACATCACCTGTGAGCCTCCATCCTCTTCTCCTCCTTCTCCTCTTGCCTCTCTTACTTCTCCCTCCTCCATCTCCTCCATCTCCTCCAGCTTCTCCTCCTCTACCTTCTCCACATGAACAGTAGGACAATTGGGGTACAACAATCATCAATTTTGATGATACAGTTATAGAAGAAAAAACATAGTTTCACAATTATCATGAATTAGGATGAAAAAAGTTCTATTCTCTCTGCTGGATTCTCCTGTCGTTGTCCTTCTCTTGTCTCTGGTCAACAAACAGTGAAGTTTAGATGAGAGAGTACTCAGATAAAGCTGCATGTCAGGTTTTATCAGAATCTGACTGAAGAAGAAAGGGATCCACAGGACTGAATGTCAGAACTAGAGGCAATAGTCAAAGTATTAATTTATCTAAGTCAGGCAGAAACTGGTCTTTTCCATCCCACAGCAGATACATACATAAAGACCAGTGACTTATTAGAGGTCTGTGAATTCATCTCTTTCTTTTTAGTGACTAAAGACACTAAAAAGAAAACATTCTCTGTGTCCATGACACCTACATCCTTTCCATCTTTCTACTTTCTGCCTCGACACCAAACATTAACACCATCATGAATGTAACTGAGGAAACTGAGCTGAATGATCAGGTTGCTGTGGATGGATGTTTCACATACTGTACATTATGTTTAATGTCAACATGAGTGGAACAAGAAATGGGTATCTTACCTCCTCTATGTTTCCAGAAAAGTACTGCAACAAGGACAAGAAGACCAAGACCAAGAAAACCACCTGTTATCCCACCAATCAAAGGACCTGGAACAATGTGAGAGATACTGAGTTGAGTCCAGGGAGATGAAACAAGCTACAGAGCAGATATTAACAGCTGACAAGCTTCCATTTGATTCAGATTAAAACTATTTTCATGCTGCCTCTGGTTTTACTGAGCTGTCAGACATTTCATCTCTTCATATGTGCAGTCTATCCTTATCGTACAAGATGTTGCTGATGATCAGCTTAGAAGCTCCAGCCGTCTCCTTGTCTTACTTTTATCTGCACGTTTCTCTTCTTACCTTTGTCACCTCCTTGCTTTTCTCTAGGATTTTCATCTGGTGATAAACATGAAATAAAACATTAAATATGTGATGAATGAAATAAACATTTTGACCCAAAGTGAGATGAAGAAACAAATATTCACACTCACCAGGTCGCTCCTGAACTGTTGAAAAGAAAAAGTGAGTTAAACATGAACATGTTTAAAATGTAAAATGATTTCTTGTCTCATTTTAACATGTGATACATCAGCAGCACTCACCAACTTCTAAGGAAAGGTTCCCCGTCTTCCCCTCACTGTCCAGTTTGGGAACATGGCAGGTGTAATCTCCAGCATCATTTTTAGTTACATTGGTCAGTTTGAGGGAAATGTTTCCATGAACCAGTTCATCACGGAAGAGAGAAGTTCTGCCTTTAAACTGCTGGTGTTGAGAATTCAAATCATCTCCCTTACTACGATAGACGTGAACAAATTTGTCTTCATTGTGTCTCCACTCCACAGTTAGATCGTTCACATCAAATGGAGGCTCCAGGTGGCACGGCAGGATGACGTCTTCACCAACTACTCCTATAACTGGTTCACGTGAGCCGATCACCACAGGAACATCTGGAGAAACAAACACTGCATTTAGATTACTGTTGGAACCAGTCTGCTACATGACAGGCAGACTATCTACCACACTAGTGAAGGGACATTTGACTCTGTGGCTCTGCCTTTAGAAGACAACAAGGACTGATGATGGTAGGACTCTAAATGACAATTCTTTAACTGTATTTATAGGAACAATTTCTCAATATGACATGATGAACCAAGTGGATGAAACAAATACAGGACGTTTCAGTCCACGTTTTCCACTAGAAGAAACAGTATTTCTGGCACGACTTCAACTACTAATCATTGTTTGCAGTGTGTTTTTGATGACCCCGTGGTCATTACTGCTACTCTATATTTTTACACATCAGTATCCAGAAGTTACTGGACACTGAATTTCCCACAGGATGAATAAAGTATTGTTGGGACATGACCCCGGTGGAGAGCTATGGGAGCTCCCCAGGCATATCCAAGTTAACCACATGTTTTGTCTTTGTCTTGGAGAAAAAGGGAATCACTGGAAACTACAAGTCCCACAATCCTCCAGGTGTGAAAACTGACTCAGCAGTTCACTGGCTGACAGTGGCATGTGACCTCTGAGGTCATCAGGTCATATAAAATGCGCTGTTTGGCCTTTGTTCTCGCTCTCTATTCCTTCCTCAACTCCACACCTCCATGTGGAGACCCCCCAGCTGCTCAGCTGCAGCTGGGTGCCAAGTAGTCTGCTAACAAAGAGCAACTACTCCAGGCCTGTTCTCCCTACAGCAGCGAAGCGAAGTCCTGCTGAGGAATCTACACCAGCTTTTAGCCAACAAACAGAAGGGTTTGCAGGCTAAACTCACAAACAACAGGAGCCACACGGCTAGTTAGCACAGAGCTGCTAACAAACCACTTCAGGACGCAAGGAGTGGCCGGTTTCCCTCCAACGTCTGCCATCAGGACACACAGCAAGGACTATAACTTTTCCCAGTTTGGCCTTCTATCAAGAACTGCCAACTAAAGGAGCAACACACCAGAAATGGATTTTCCACCAACCGGTAGTATGACCTGGGCATAGTCTAAGCTAAGCGAAGCTAAGCACAGAACTTTGATTTGATGTGATATTTGTGGTTATTGAGTGTTTATAGTATAGTGGTTTGATGTTAGTTTAGATTATGCAACACATAGACTCAGAGTCTCTTGCATGCTAACTAACCACTCTTTTCCTAACCTGGTACCTCATAAAACCCTTATCACATTCCACACATCTACTGACCAGCACATGGTCTGAGCAGCCATGTTTTCCTTTGTGTTCAAGACCTCAAGGCTCAGCGGCCATCTTGACACACCCACATTGTCGGCCATCTTGGAACGCCCCTAACCGGCGACCATCTTGACACGCCCACAACTGGCAGCCATCTTGGAACGCCCACAACTGGCAGCCATCTTGGCACACCCACACCCACACACATTCCTGTTTAGAGTATTTTGTTTAGATTGTATGTTTACCTACTTTTATTCTTGTTAATAAATGTCTTTTAAACATACCAGTTGTCTGTTTAATGTTGCACGAGAATGAATACTGCCAACCTCTACACTGCCAAGAACTCCAAATTACCTTCAACTAGTTGTTAACGTGGTAATTTTTGGTTATAGTTATTGAGTTAATTATTAATCAGAAATCCAAATCGACAATTTAGTACCATTTATGAGACTGATTTGATTGATTAGCTATATTGTCCCTTCCTAGAAGGGTGGTCCCCCGAGGTGATCTTGTAATTCAGATCTGATTATTTAATAATAAATAATTATTTTTGATAATTATTAATTATTCTTGATAGCCAAACCCAGATATTGAGTGCCTTAATATCCAGGCCCAACAGTATATATCCACCTACTACTAAGTGTTGCTTTTCTATAGTCCATGCTTCCCATCCACTCTTCATCAGACCAGGTCTAGTTAAACTAAGAATAATGTGGAGAATTCAAACACTGTTCAGTGTAGAAGTCTAAAAACTAAAGAGAACACTTTCAAAAGAAGGTTCATAGAGAGACCAGATTAGACTTTGCCTAAATCTGAGTCCCTGGAAACAGGAGACTGTTTAAAACTGGTTCTAACTCCTTCACCTTTCCCTCAGTTTGGAGGTTGTGTTGATATGTTTCAGTCCAAATGTCTTGACTCACCAACAGTGAGGCTGATGGAAGCCTCCTTGTTCATTGTGGTAATGGTGCATCTGTACTCCCCTTCATCAGAGAGCTTCACCTGGGATATCTTGAGGGACACGTTTCCATTTTTCATTTCTCCCACAAACAGCCGGGTACGATCATAGTAAGATGGATTTTGTTTCTGAAACACCAGTCGTCCATCTTTGTGGAGATGGACACTGTTTGGTTCTAGACCGGGTTTGGTCCACTCCACTGTCTCAGAGACGGCGCTGATGGACGGATGAAGACGACAGGGAAGAATAACATCTTCACCCAGCAGAGCAACAACTGACTGAGGTGAACATATCAGATCAGATTGACCTTCAAAAACAAGAAAAGAAACATACAGTTACAATGAGAATGTATTAATATGTTTTAGATGAATCTTAAGAGAAACTGGGTCTTGTACTAGGAATATTTTTGTAAATAAATACAGAAATAATTATCATTACGATTATTATTATTGTTAGTAGCACGGCCAGTTCTGTGAGGCATATATGAGGGAGCAGCCAGAAATGTGAAGGGTGCATCATGTGTACACGTCATGCTCCAGCACTTTTCTTTTGTGCTTATAGTAACAAAAAACAAAACAAAACAAACAAGCAAACCAAAAAACAGTGTGATTATGTGAAACAAAACAGTGCAGAACTGTAGCCTGTTGTGGGGCTTTACATAGGGGTCTGTCAGACACAGTGTTGGGCAAAACGTAATTAGTTATAGTTAATAGTTACTTCTCCCAAAACATAACTGAGTTAGTAACTGAATTACTTCACTATAAATGTAACTAGTTACCAGGTGTAAGAGACATACAGGTAGAGAGAGAGGAGCACGGGACGCTTGAGTGTGTGCGTGTTGCAGAGGGGGTGGTTCACGTGGGAGTAGGTGTGTGTGCACGTACGGAAGTGTGTGTGCGTAAAGGTGTGCGCTCAACAGTGACATCAGATGAGTGAGTCAGGGCTGGGTAGTAGCCGTATTTTTTGTTGACCGCTATTCATTCATTCATTCTCCCCTTTTTTTTGTTTAATCCGCTGGTCTCACCTTTTTCATATCCATCTTTGCTGCGCTGTGATAGCTCTGTGATGCTCTGCACAATAAATGCACCAAAAGCACCTTTGGATCTCAGCGTATTTGTTATTATAACCTCTTTTAGCGCGTCACAAATCTGCGAAACTGAGGACCCAACCTTATACTCTCAGCGGCTAAAAGGTTTGTGTTGGAAGCCGCAACACCAGGGAAAGTAAGTATGGCATTATTGTCAGGAAGACTGAGGAGGTACATGACAGTAATGCAGTAACTACAATAACAAGTGTAATCCTGAATTTCTTTCTCATTGTTAGTAGTTTTACTGCTGAATGAGCAAAACTCTTTTCTAATCCACATTATTAACATTAGCCTAACATGCCTTTATGGAAAGAAATCTGATTGACATTGTGTTAAAGATAAATAAGATATTACACTTGGAATACGCTGGATTCTGTACCCAGAGTACCCAAAAGTATTCACATTCTGTACTACTACTACAAGTATGGATACTGTCTTACTTTTACTCAAGTAAAAGTAAGACAGTACAGGCTCTGAAATGTACTTAAGTAAAAAGTAAAAATGATTTTGCCATTAATGAAACAATTCATCCGTTGATAATTTTGCAAAATGAAAAGGTTCTCGCCGAATAATCTTTCTAGACTGAACTGAACAGATGTCCTGCATGAGCATCTGGATCATTTTTAATAATAAACCGAAGGTGTTTGGGTTGATGTTTTTAAACTGATAGCTAATTAGCTATAAACTGAGCGATTTATGATGACCTTTATTGTGTAGAAACACCATTCTTCCATAGATGCAATGTACTGTAGGAGGAATGGTGTTTCTACACAATAAAAGTCATCATAAATCGCTCAATTGAAGTCCGACATCTTTTTTTTTTTACAATCTTCCGTCAGAAACTAGTAGTTATTTGTATTTGGGTAGTAAAACCAGATTTTTTTTAATCATATCTACATGAGTGACGTTTCAAACAAATCAATTCGTTTCGAAATCAGTCAAAAATTCAGCGAATAATTCTGCTTTGAGACTGAGGAGTACCTGCCTCTGCCAGCCCTGTACCAAGAGGGCGGCGCTTTAGGCACGTCCCTCCACAGTCGATGCGGCGTATGTCTATGGTCAATGCACTAGTGTCCGGTGCGATCGTGTCACGTCTTTTACGTCTCGTCATCCTATCGAGCCTGTTTTTTTCCAATGTAAGGAGTAGAAAGTACAGATGTTTGTGTACAAATGTAGGGAGCAAAAATAAAAAGTCGTCAGAAATACTCAAGTAAAGTACAGATACCTGACAAATCGACTTAAGTAAAGTAACAAAGTATGTGTACTGTGATCGCTGCACAAGACAAGCACGTTGCTTGAGGCTAATGCTATAAACAGCAGTGGCTGCTTTTAAAGTTGATACGAAACATTGCTGACTCAATACATAACATTCTCATAACCTTCTGTTATAGTGCTCTGATCACAGCTTCCTACTAATATTATTCTAATCATATTATGGTTACAATAATTATTTTAAATTACTCGTGTTAGTACTGATTCAAGCTTAAAATCGAAAGTGAAACACATGGCGACATGAAAATTATTTAAAACTACTGTTCCGATTTTGGATTCTCAGGTTAACGTTAAACGACTGACGGACCAGTGAAAAGAATCTGAGCTGACAACAAGACAAATAAAGATTTAAATCCAAACTACTCACTTTGGGGCTCCGCAAAGACTAGGAAGTGGATATAAATGAATAATCCGAGTAACATTACTCTCCAGGGAGGAAGAACAAACTTTAAAAATCATTTAAAAAAAAAGAATAAAAACAAATAAGATGCAGTCCATTCACATCTGACTGATTTGTTAAACAAAACTGCGGCGTAAAAGGCGCGTGGGAGACTCTGACTAAGGGATAAGGAGAGAGTGGAGAAATTAGGAAGTTTAACGTCACGAGTGAAATTCAAATATTTCTTTGGATTAATCATTCAGGGATTGAGGAGGGGTGTCCGAGATACAAACTTCAGTCTACATTATTACCAAGCTGCGCTTCTCCTCACCTGGATATGTGGGTATTGTCTTAAGATAAAAGATGAACATCACAATCTTGATAACCATTTTCCTGCAATAAAGTGCTTCAGGTTCCTTCAAGATCAAATTGCAAGTTAGGAAGTGAGCAAACGCGCACCCATAGACATCGGCTGGACTTAGCTGCCCTCTGCTGGGGTTCTAGGATAGCACACGAGAACCTGTTTAAGTCTCCAAAATGAATGCAATGGATTTCTAGATTTTCTTCATGAGGATATGCATATGGATATAATAATGTGTGTATTATAGCACAACTCTATTTAACTCAAGATATTCACAAACAATCACATACCATGGTATTAAGCAGTTCATTTATGTTTTATTAGGAACAAGTGTGAGTGACAAGAACATTGTGTTCCCTCCCTCTCCTCTCCTGGTCTCTCCCTCATCTTGTAAGTCAATAAGTCAATTTTCTGCTGCCTTTGGCCGGATGGCTGTCAATCAATCTAACTTGACCAATTTCAGTACGCTGGCAAACTGCCATTGCCGGCAGACGGTTTAATACGAAAAAGTGTGTGTGTGTGTGTGTTACCACATGCGTCTACTCAACTATGAGCCTTAAACTTGAGTCTACTGTCTATATTTTATTTTATTTTTCTCATTTTTACATTTATATTGTTTACCTTGTGTGTTTTGTGCAGTCATTGTTGTTTCACTGTTTAACTGTGCATTGTTCTATGTATAACTGAATGTGACAAATAAAACCATATATTATCTTACATATACAAATCTACAAAAAAAAGAATAAAAAAAAAAGACGAAAGAATATATATTAAGGTGGAGTTGGAGTTATGTTGTTGTTCTCCAGCTGGATAGAGTTTGGTGCGAAAGAAGTCCTGTAGCGTTCACTGTGGAAATGGAGCTGGATCAGTCTGTTGGAGAATGAGCTTCACTGTCCCTCTACCATGATGTACGAAAACAAACACAAGACACATGGGGAGGGAGGAGCAGGAAACAAAAGAACTTTAAGCTTCGAGTAATGAACCCTTTTTTGAATCACGTGTCGAGGCTTCGACAAAGCCTTGATTGCCCATCACTGGTTCCTGCTGGAGAAGATATTGAGCCTATTATGGTTACTAGGGCTAAATATAATTTCTCCTTGAGTTTAGTTTCTTCTAATGCCGATTCGTAAACAACGCTCAAGCTTCATGCGCATGCTCCATTTCTTCCTCTCCGTTTTTGGTGAATTCCTGAAACTGAAACAGCGCCACCTATAGGCCTGGAATATGAAGTAGTGTTTTGAGACGTGTTGAGACGGATCCGTGTGGACGCAGATATTCTTGAAACGATGCCAGGGAAAACGGAGGAGGAAAAGATCATTTTCGTACGTGTGGACGAGGCAGTAGCTGGAAGTGACCTTGTGCGATTAGATGCTCCATGAAGGTACAAAATGTGTGGGGAACAAATGGTTAGATTTATTCAAATGACACTTAAAAGTTTTATTCAGTTTTTAATCAGTCTCAGTCTGTTTCTTGTTTGTGACCGGTGTCTACCTCTCAACAGACCTCACTCAGACTCACCTCACACACATAATAATAATAATAATACATTTTATTTATAAGCGCCTTTCAGGACTCCCTAAGGACACTTTACAAAAATATACAGACACAAAACAAGACAAAAGAAACAACAGAAGAAACAGATGTAGCATTGCAGTCATGGTGGATAGGCTTTCTGGAACAGGTGGGTTTTGAGTCGGGATGGGGTGACAGTATAGAGGAGATCCGAGAGGTAAGGGGGGGCGAGGTTATGGATGGCCTTGAAGGTGTGGAGAAGAATCTTGAAGTCTATGCGGAATTTGACTGGGAGCCAGTGGAGATGCTGAAGCACAGGGTTGATGTGGTGAAATGAGGGGGCTTTGGTGATGATGCGAGCAGCTGAGTTCTGGACCATTTGAAGCTTATGGAGGGATTTATGGGGGAGGCCGAAAAGGAGAGAATTACAGTAGTCGAGGCAGGAGGTGACAAGGCTCACAACTCCGTCAGCCTCTTCCTCCAGCACGGAGCTCAGAGCCTGGCTTTCCGTCAGCGCCGGTCCTGCTGCATCTACCAGCTGACTCAGGCAGATGGTGTGGGAGCTGCACAGCGCCCCCATCAGCCCAGGCACGGTGCTGCATGACACATCGAGTCTGGCACCACAGATTATCGGCTCCTTTAACAACCAGTACAGAGAGTCACACTTCCAAATAACAAAATATGCATATTGTTATTTGGTTTCCTGAAAGAAAAGTTCCCATTGGGTCGGACATAACTTGAGATAGTTCAGCCTCATCAAAGAGTCAGATGAACAGACAGACATGAAAGTGTTCAAACAAACTGATTTGTGCATCATTAGAGTTTTCAGTAGGTGTGATAGCTGCCTTGTTATGAATGCTACTGGTATGTAGACACACAGAAGTGTGTGAATATTACATAAATGTCGCTCAGGAGACATTTTCATCTGCTGCTTCGCTTTAATTCAAACTTTTGGTCGATTTTCTAAACTAATATGTTAAACTAGTGTTATATCAGTTTGGACGTTTTCTGCTTGTATTTACTTTATTAATGGGCATTAGCTTTGACCTTGAGATCAGCGATGTAAAGCAATGCTGGTTGAGGAATCATCTTCATCGTCTTTTCATTAGTGTTGGTCGAAATAAAATATCTACAAAAGTGATATGAAAAACAATCTGCAGACGCACTGAGTGAATACTTTATCCTTATGACTCCTTCCATTGTGTGAGTCATACATAAAAGCCAGTAAGTACATTTATCTTTAAAGTGTAATCAGCCAATAACAGTATAGGTGGTGAAACACAGCGAATAAAATGTTACACATTAGTTCATGTTAATATCCAAACAGTCAACAGACCAGTCTGCACATTAGATCATTTCTCAAGTTACATCCCAGAAAAGCACATCGGCTTCTAGCAGTGTCAAGACTGGGAGAGAGGTACAGTTAAACCAGGGACTGTGATTGTGACCTGGCTAAGAAAAGAACTCCAAATGTTCAGCTCCTTCAGAGTTTTTAAACTCAAATAATACTAGTCGAAGACGTCACACCATACAAACACGTCACAACATGAACACCGTCAGTCTGACACAATTGGAGTTCACTCGGCAAAAATACATAAATAAATGAACAAAACACGCTCAACACTGTATATACTTTCTTGCATACTTCACAGCGTGTTGTGTGATAATATAATGTAGCCAGCACAAAAAAAAATTAACAATGCAGTATGCCTTTTTTATGTATTGCAGCTGAAGGTGAAATTCACCAATGACTTAATGATGTGCAGCCTCCTTCTCTCTGTTACCACAGGACGGTTGGTGAAGTTGGTAACTGCTGTCAAGAGGATCTGAACCATTCCTCTGCTAGTGTAAGCGGATGTCTTTTCAGATGTGTGTGTATTGCAGTACTACTTTTGTTGTATTTCAGGACTGACATGTCACGGTAGAACGGGCTTTATCTTTAGTGAAGTATTCCCACACACTTGATGAACAACTCCTAGTTTGTTGCAACCCACTGGGCTTCTCACCTGTTTTCTAGGAGGCGACTAGTCGACTTCCTGCTTAAAGTGTCATGGCACAGTAGTAAAGTCGACTGGTCAGTAGTTACCGGTAATGATGGTGAATGATGTGACTAGTGACGTTTGAAGCGTCACTAGCAGCTATTTGTCAAGGGACAGTTACACATACCGTTGTTATGATGTCCATTAGGTCATTTCTGACATCTGTGTTTCAATGAAGAAACAGCACCTTAACAAAACACTACTGAGGATATGCAACAGGTATCCTTGATTTCAGAATATTGTAACTTCTATCCTCACCTATAGTGGAACTACTGGTTCACAGCTTATGCTTATTAATAAATGTCAATCAAAACTAAATAAATTCTGAGTAATTAACAAGCAATATAAGCACAAACAATCAGCTGATGGGTAAGAATGTACTTCTCAATAACACGGGCTTGTCTTTTATGCTGGCTAAGCTACTGTAATGGATGTGATTGGATGAAGTTGTCTGTTAACCCCTCACCTGTTTTTAGTGAAAACAAACCTATTCATGCTGCTAAGTTATAAACTGGAAACAATCATGAAACTGAATGGAAACGAACACAGACAGAGACAGGTGGCAGGTATTTTATTTTAAAACATTACCAGACATTAACATTTATCATCCATGTAGCCAGGGTGGTTAGCACTGATGCAGAAGGTCACCGGTTTGAATCCATGGGCCGACTGGTTCCTTTCTGTGTGGAGTTTGTATGTTCTCCCTGTGTCTGCGTGGGTTCTCTCCAGGTTCTCCCGCGTCGTCTGTCTCTCTATGTTAGCCCTGTGATGGACTGGTGACCTGTCCAGGATGTACCCCGCCTCTAGCCTGATGACTGTTGGGATAGGCTCCAGCAGACCCTGCGACCCTTAACAGGAATAAGCGGGTATAGAAGATGAATGAATGAATGAATTCATGTAGCCTGTCTCCTCAAAGATCAAGCAAAACAGATCATAAAGCAGTTATATCAAAGAATAATAACTGACAGTCTCCATAAGTGACATACAACCCAGCAACAATAACAAAATCACTATGACACAGTAACAGGGTCAAACTATTTATTGGCTATTTCAGGATGTTACCTTTGAATGTTGTCTTTTGGGTCCCAGGAGTTATTCCACTTTGTCCCACTGCAAGACAGACAGATAGACAGCATTAAGTATTACTGTTAAATTGCTTTAAGATTACTGGAAAATGTACAACGACACATTCCTCAGGCATCCAGATATTTTGTAATCATAATACCTGGCTATGTATGCAACAGCTTGTATTTGAAGATGACGCGATAAATTAGTGTAGCCAAATTAGATAAAAAGGTGCATTATGTAACACAGTATGCATGTAGTACACAATCTAGTATGTACATTGTGTACTACTTTACACTTTTAAATGATCCAATGATCACTCTGACCTGTCATGAGGGCCTCAGGTTCTCAGGGACCATGCCTGATTTCAGACATAGGGCAGTTATATATTAATATATTACTTAACTACTATAATACATGCTTTGTCTTTGGAACAATAGATACTGTGATTGGTAAATTAAGTATGTAAAGTATAATAGCATTTGAAAATCAGCTAACAGACACCAATGGACACCTGTCTTATCTGTCTGTCTTTTTCCATTCCAGGTTTTCACCTTTTAAACAACTTTATTTAGCAAAGCAACATGGTTACAAACATGATATTCACCTGTGCATGTCCTGACGTCTTCTAAAAGTCATATTTACGTAACTGTTATCATGATAGCTAGCTAGCTAGTTACCTTTTAAAAAAATAACTTTTGGCTAGTTGTTTTAGTTTAACGTTAAATATCCCCCGTAGTAACTGTAGATAGTATACTAGAAGGCGAATCAACATTAAAACGACCTGACAACATGTTATATTGTTCTCAAACGTTAATTAAACACATTTGCTGTACTTACCTTAATTCCTCCAACTATGACCTACCGATGTAAATGACCAACACCGGACCAACGACTGTTCCCCATTTGCGCCGCACGGTACTGCAAAATACACATTTGTAACACAAAAATCAATCGCCAAAAAACATATTTCCAGCTCAGGTAAACCGCTGGATGGTTAACCCCCTTTCCGTCAAAATACAACGATGAGGAATTTGCATTCAAATCTATTGGATTACCCTCTCGGCGTTAAGCGACAAAGAGGGGGCCCCCTAGACGTCGGTTTAGGACGTTAGGGCTAAATGACCAAACGTCAACATGGGACGACTAGGTGTGAGACTGTGTTGTTTAAATGGGATCGAGGGACCTCCAAGATCATCTGATTAGCTGACCTAAGGACTCTGGGGGGGCCGATGCAGTTCAATTAGGTCAGACAGGTATTCCGGGGCCATCCCATTCAGGCACTTAAAAACAAATAAAAGAACCTTAAAATCAATCCTGTACTTGACCGGTAGCCAGTGAAGTGAAGAAAGCACCGGAGTTATGCGTTCTCGTTTTTTGGTCCCAGTCAGGAGACGAGCAGCTGCATTTTGGACAAGCTGGAGGCGGTGCAGTTCTGACTGCTCCATTCCAGCATACAGGGAGTTACAGTAGTCCAAACGAGATGAAATAAAAGCATGGATAACTTTTTCCAGGTCTCTCTGGGATAAATAAGGTTTGACCTTGGAAATTAGTCTTAGCTGGAAAAAGCTCGACTTAACTACTGAGCAGACCTGTTTGTCTAGTTTAAAAACACCATCAATGATCACACCAAGATTCCTTGCATGGGATCCAACGTGGGGTGCTAAAGGGCCAAGGGAGCTGGCAAAGACCTTAACTAGATCAGGGCGACCGAACAGGACAACCTCAGTTTTATTCTCATTTAATTTCAGAAAATTTAAATCCATCCATGTCTTGATCTCACTGAGGCAGTTTAGCACAGACTGTGGAGAGTCTCTAGCAGGAGCCTTCAGTGGAAGGTACACCTGCACGTCATCAGCAAAGCAATGGAAGGCAATGCCATGCTTCCTGAATATCGAGCCCAAGGGTAACTTATAAAGAGAGAACAGCAATGGACCCAGAACCGAGCCTTGGGGGACTCCACAAGTCAAAGGGGCCACTGAGGAGGAGAACTGCCCCATTTGTACAGAAAAGGTTCTGTCTGTCAAATATGACAGAAACCATTTCAGAGCGGTGCCTTTAAGGCCGACACAGTGCTCTAAACGCGACAGAAGAATTTTATGGTCCACTGTGTCAAATGCTGCTGTAAGATCAAGTAGTATTAAAATGGCACAATTACCAGAATCCAGGGTTAGCAAGAGATCATTAAAAACTTTTAAAAGAGCAGTTTCAGTGCTGTGGAGAGGCCTAAAACCAGACTGAAACAGTTCACAGACATTGGCTGCTTTTAAAAATTCTTGGACTTGGTTTAAGAAAACTCTCTCTAAGACCTTGGAGATAAAAGGAAGTTTGGAAAGTGGCCTAAAATTAGCTAAAACTGATGGATCAGAACCTTTCTTTTTTAAAAGAGGCTCCACTGTGGCATGTTTACAAGAGGATGGTACACATCCAGAGCTGAGACATACATTTATAAGTTTCAAGATTAAAGACTCAACTGAGTGAAATACCTCTTTAAACAGGCGAGAGGGGATGCTGTCAGTTTGGCAATTAGCAGGACGTAGATGCTCAACTATTTCTGTAAGCTCAGACAGTGTGACAGGCTCAAAGTGGTCCAGGATTACTGAGGTCACTGAAGGAGCAGAAGGGCAGACATGAATATTAAAATCACCGACAATCAAGAAATGATCATAGGTAAGAGTGAGGCCCGACACAAAGTCCACAAAGTCCTGGACAAAGTCTTTGTTGAATTTTGGTGGCCGGTAGACCACCACACAGAGAACCGTGATGGAAAAGTTTACCTCAAAGAGTTGGAGCTCAAAGCTGGAGTAGCTGACAGTTGAAGACTGACGGCAGTTGAAGGTGGATTTAAATATGGATGCCAATCCTCCTCCTTAGCCAATAGTGCGAGGTGAGTTGAAGAAACTACATCCAGTGGGAAGAAGCTCCGAAAAAGGAGCAAGTTCGCCTTCACGGAGCCAAGTTTCCGTCAGGAACATAAAATCCAGTTTGTGTGAGGTAAAGAAGTCAGTCAGTAAAAAAGTTTTGTTGGAGAGAGATCTCACGTTCAGCAGAGCCAGGTTTAGATCCAGACTGACAGATGAGGACGGGGCACACTTCAATGAGCGGAGGTTCCGATGGTCCACGTCTGCCGGTTCGTACATGCCAGCTAGCAGGGGACAGCAACAGCTGATAGGGGTCTACCGAGCAGCTGACGCTGTCAAGGCCGCCAACGTCAGGGAACACCGGCCGGATCCATCGGTTCCTTATCGCCCTCAGGTACACAGCAGGATCACCTAGCAAATGCAGATCACTCCAGCGACCAGACACGCCAACAGATTTCAGGAAAGCCTTGAGTCTTGCCCGAACACCTCCGCGTTTGCCACGTCCTCTGCGGCGTTTCTTACGCGCAAAGTCAGGAGGAGGGCGCCTCAGGAAGGCCGGGATTTCCTCGAGGCATTGGAGGATAGCTAACCACCAAGTCAGGTTTATACTGATCAAAGAGGCATCCGATCTCTAGCAGGGTTTGACGATCGTAGGTAAGGAGTGATGGTACTTCTTGACAGCACAAAACAAACAGTAGACATACAGCAAACACAGAGCAGAGAGACAGACGGCCAGCAACTAGGCATCCTTGCGCCATCTTGAATCTCACTACAGAATGATTCAATGGTTCAATGATCATACTTAAAAAACAAAAAAAGGAACCACATTAAAAAACGGTAACTAATAACAAAAACCTCATATTTTCAGCAGATGGATGTCACAGTTTCTAAAAGTGACTACACCAAGGGTGAAATTTTGATTTCAGAGGTATTTTTAATAAAACTCTAATCTTCTCTGTTCTCTACAGTTCTCTAGTAGTTCTAAGTTAAAGTTAAATGTTCCATTTTTTGGTTGGTTTGTTGGTTTGTTAGTCACTCCAACTCAGTACCATCAATGTTATACTTATATATAGAATATGTGGTAAACAGAGCTCATTTACATAGCGCCACCCAGTGGTTGAATCGGCTTCACAACACCTCTAACTCCTCGAGCCTCTTTTCTTACATCTCCCTCTGCCTCTCCAGCTTCTCCTCCTCTATCTCCTCCACATGCACATGGGACAATTGGGGTGCAACAGTCGTCAATTTTGATGATACAGTTAAAGAGGAAAAAATGTAGTTTCACAATAATCATGAGTTTGGATGTATAAAATCACATTTGTATATATTTTGTATTTTTCCCTTTTTAAATAATAACAGTAATAATACATTTTATTTATCAGCACTTCTAATAAAATTATAATTTGGGTAGGCTGCTGTTTCTTAATTTTTAATAACTGTGACCAGTTAGCAATGGCTGTCCATGTCTGATGTTACATTTACCTTGTAGTTCTATTCCCTCTTCCAGATTCTCTCGTCTTTCTCCTTCTCTTTGTCTTGTCCCTGGTCAACAAACAGTGAAGTTTAGATGAGAGAGTACTCAGATAAAGCTGCATGTCAGGTTTAATCAGAATCTGACTGAAGAAGAAAGGGATCCACAGGACTGAATGTGAGAACTAGAGGCAATAGTCAAAGTATTCATTTATCTAAGTCAGACAGAAACTGGTCTTTAACATCCCACAGCAGATAAATACATAAAGACCAGTGACTTATTAGAGGTCTGTGAATGCATCTCTTTCTTTTTAGTGACTAAAGTCATTAAAAGAAAACATTCTCTGTGTCCATGACACCTACATCCTTTCCATCTTTCTACTTTCTGCCTCGACACCAAACATTAACACCATCATGAATGTAACTGAGGAAACTGAGCTGAATGATCAGGTTGCTGTGGATGGATGTTTCACATACTGTACATTATGTTTAATGTCAACATGAGTGGAAGAAGAAATCTTACCTTTTCTATGTTTCCAAATAAGTTCTGCAAAAAGGACAAGAAGACCACCAACAAGAACACCACCTGTTATCCCACCAATCAAAGGACCTGGAACAATGTGAGAGATACTGAGTTGAGTCCAGGGAGATGAAACAAGCTACAGAGCAGATATTAACAGCTGACAAGCTTCCATTTGATTCACTTTAAAACTATTTTCATGCTGCCTCTGGTTTTACTGAGCTGTCAGACATTTCATCTCTTCATATGTGCAGTCTATCCTTATCGTACAAGATGTTGCTGATGATCAGCTTAGAAGCTCCATGAGTGGAGGTCTGTGGTGATGGAGTCAGCCTCTAGTGGACACTGGAGGAACTGTACTGTTCATCAACATCTTGAATCAATTTTCAGTCCTTTTTATGTCATCCTCACTTCTCCTGTTCAAACTGTGATGGTTTATCAGTCGTCCACTTCCAGCTCTCATGTCCACAAACTTTTCTTTGTCTTACTTTTATCTGCATGTTTCTGTTCTTTGTCATCTCCTCCTTCTCCTTTGGAATTTTCATCTGGTGATAAACATGAAATAAAACATTAAATATGTGATGAATGAAATAAACATTTTGACCCAAAGTGAGATGAGAAAACAAATATTCACACTCACCAAGTCGCTCCTGAACTGTTGAAAAGAAAAAGTGAGTTAAACATTACCACATCAGCTTCCTGCAAATATTTCACAATAAAAGCATTAAGCATATTAAGAAATGAATGGTGCATACCTACTGAAACACTAAGGGGCTCTTAATTTGAAAAGAATGCAGATCCTGTTAAGTTTGTATTAACAGCGTCATGCAGTAACTTTAGCAATGCAAGCGGGTGAGGGAAAAAAAGCCATGTTACCCACTGCAGTTTAGGTAGATAAAGATCTCAGTCACATTTGAATAAAAGAATACTTTTTGTATAAATGTCATAGGATCCTTTTTAAAATATATTTTATGGCGCATTTCCACTAGCACGGCTCGGCTCGGTACGGTACGGCACGGCACGGCTCGGCTCGGTTTGGTTGTGTTTCCATTACAACTGGTGCCTCCTCGACGTGGGCGGGGTCGTCATAACACGGCTGCGCAAAACCGCTGTGACGTCATTTACACGGCGCCGAGCAACGTACAAATCCGGAAGACCTCCCTCTGAATCCGTTCTTCGGCAACCAGAGTCAGGAACGTCTGGACCTCCTCCACCGACCAAGGAGCGGATTTTTTCTGAGAAGCCATCTCGTTCCAAGTCAAAAAGCAGTAAAAAGTGGTGTCTTGTCTCGCGTCTTGTTTTTATTTACATTCTAGGCGGTCGTCGCGCGGTTATGACGCTTCCAGTGACGACACTCATCGGCCAATCAGTGGAAGGCAGTCGGCTGACGTCACGTTTTAGTAACGCTTCGGCTCGCTTGGAACCAGGGCTGAGGTGATACCAAAAATGTACCCGGTTCCAGGTACTGCGTGCTAGTGGAAACACGCAATAGCGCGCCGAGCCGTGCCGTACCGAGCCGAACCGTGCTAGTGGAAATGCGCCATTAGTTTCACGGACCACTAGGGGTCCGCGGACCCCCGGTTGAGAATCACTGATCTACCACACAAGTGAAGGAACATTTGACTCTGTGGCTCTGCCTTTAGACGACAACAAGGACTGATGATGGTAGGACTCTGAACAATTCTTTAACTGTATTTATAGGAACAATTTTTTAATACTTAACCTCATACCTGATTCTTAAAATAGTCACGTTGTTACCACTAGGGGACAAAAGTTTTAAAATGCTATAAAAATGGCATATTATATATTTTCTGCTTTTTCTTTTTCAATAAATCTACTTCAGTTCTAATCATAAATACCAAGTGTTTGATAATTTTCAATATTTTAACCCTTTATATGCCAGTGTTTGTGATGGCATCCAAAATTTATCATAAAAAAACACAAAAAATGAAATATTTTCAATAATCTGAATGCAAAGTTTATTGTTCTTGGGGGGATTATCACTGTTTCAGTCCAAATGTCTTGACTCACCAACAGTGAGTTTGATGGAAGCCTCCTTGTTCATTGTGGTAATGGTGCATCTGTACTCCCCTTCATCAGAGGACTTCACCTGGAATATCTTGAGGGACACGTTTCCATTTTTCAGTTCATCCACAAACAGCCGGGTACGATCATAGTAAGATGGATTTTGTTTCTGAAACACCAGTCGTCCATGTTGGTGGAGATGGACACTGTTTGGGTCTAGACCAGGTTTGGTCCACTCCTCTGTCTCAGAGACGGCGCTGATGGACGGATGAAGACGACAGGGAAGAATAACATCCTCACCCAGCTGGACAACAACTGACTGAGGTGAACATATCAGATCAGAGTGACCTTCAAAAACAAGAAAACAAACATACAGTAAGAAAAGGTAAGAAAGTAAAGCAATGGATAAAGTTAAGGCGAAAGAAAATGGACCTTACAGGGACAAGCTACACCTAGCGCTAAACAGCGTTATTTGGAGAAGCTCTCAGACATTAAACACATATAGATCCAAACGAGCTCCCTGCAGCGGAATGACAGAAACCTGGACCATTTACCTCTGTGCACGTATACGGATATTGTAAATGACCTTGTTTTTGGTGTGAGTTACTACACGATTTTAGTTTTAGTGTGTCATAATTACATTGCATTTAGCAGACACTTCTATATGACCAAGTAATTAACTGCGACTGCTTCGTAAACACTAAACTGTGACGAGATGTTCAATGTACACAAACGTTTCCAACATGTTTTGATGTAGGCTAAAGCTGTGTGCCGTATGTTTTGGTATTTAATTGTAATTTGATTTGAGCCCAATGACACACACTGTACCAGGCACAGACTGTATAGAACAGTGGTACCAGGTTTTAGTGTTGGGGGGCTGCATAGTGACAAACCAGTTCTGTGTTGGCGAGGGTAGTTAATGTGAAGATGTAAATGTCCTGACAGACAGACAGAAATTGCATTTTTGTCAGATTTAAATCAGACCAATGGACAAATAGTATAATTAATTTTATCAATAGTATAATTAATTTTATCGTCATTACTTTTCGCTCCATCACCTCAGTCCCTGGTAAAAACACTGCCAGTGCGCTGTCAGGCGGGGAGTTAGCAGTTAGCATGGAAGCTAGCGTGACACGTGCCGAACTGAAGCGTCTCTGCCGTTGCCACAGTAACCCCATACCTATATCATTCATTCAAAACGAACAAGCAAGTTTAGCAGCAAAACAGAGCAGTCCATCCTTTCCCGAGCAGCATTTTCAGGCTAACGGTAACCCACATAGCCAAACGTTAGCGCCATTCACGCTCGACTCGAGACAGAAATTGTCTTTGTAAACCAAATTGCCAACGCATTGTCTCAAAAAACACACGCTGCCGTAAACATAAACACTGATGCGTTTCACTCACCTCGTTGTCTTGTCTCGGACGGTGCCGCCTTTGCCTCGTCTGGGCCATGTCCGGTTCACATGCCGTATGCCAGTGCCGGCTGAACGACGCCTAATAACACGCATTTACCTCCCCGTCCGAAGCGGCAGAGCTAATAAACTAGCTAACGATGCTACTGTATGTTATTTTAGGCCACTTCTTCATGCCATCCTCCCTCCCTCTCTATATTATACGGCAGCGGGATTGTAACGTCGTCTTGTTTGAGCTGTGATAGCGAGACACTGACATACGCCGCTTCCGGTTCATACAGGAAGTCTCGCCCATACTTCGCGCAAGGGCTCATGGGAGATAGCGCCGCATCGACCGTGGAGGGACGTACCGAAAGCGCCGCCATCTTGGTACAGGGCGAGCAGAGGCAGCGGTGCATGAACATACGAAGGAAAGTAGAATTATTCGCTGAATTTTGGACCGATTTCCAAACGTACTGATCTGTTAAAAACGTCACACATTTAGCTATGATGAAAAATATGGTTTTACTACCCAAATACAAATTCTACTTAATGTTATCAGCAGACTAGCTTCTGACAGAAGAAAAGATGCCGAACTTCAACTGAGCGATTTATGATGACTTTTATTCTGTAGAAACACCATTTCACCATAGATGTAATGCACTGTAGGAGCGAGTGGCCCTGTTCCAAGATGGCCGCCCTGTAGGTTAATTCAGCCTTTTTTCCATTTGCTCCTCAGGTTAGATGCATTTTGTTGTGTACTATCTGATCTCTAATCTATGAATAAAATCTATAATTAATAAAAACAGAAGTACTGTAAATCAATGCACATAAATATAGATGGAAGTGTTTATAATTACAGAGGCGTTGCCTAGCAACGAGGCTGGTCAGCATTTCAAATGGAATGTCAGTCAGTATTGTATTCCTTTGAAGACGTTGCCTAGCATCAAGGCAGGGGGCGTGGTCAACTTATGTCCTTTGATCTCATGAAACATCAAAGACATTCCATTTGAGAGTTCCTTTAACTAGCTCCAGTCTCAATTCAGATTTTAGTATAGACTTATTCTACACACTGAACTGAGATTCTGCGGCGAAGTGAATATCTGAGCGAAACGACAGTTATTTGTGAAAGCTTAAAACCAAAGACTAAAATTAACACACACAACAATGGACAGAAAGAACATGACAAAACCAAAAGAAGATAACGTGCAATCAATAACGGTGAGCATTGGTACAGAAACAAGCGAAGAATATGGAGATATGAAAAAAGAGAGCTTCGTTGGCACCACAGTCTCACAAATATTAGAGGTGACTTCTGGGAATATTAGTGATCTGAGGCAGTCAACCGATAGCTGGAGGCCAAAATGGCACACGCAAAAAATCCAGACCCACATGTTTATTGCATTGAGTCAAAGGTTTGCTGAGTACTATGGGGACGATGACAGCAATGACATGACTCTACCCAGAAACTCATCTGTGATGCCAGACTCCTCCTCGACCAAAGCAAACATTGCGGAAACCAAAACGACCGAGAAGGCTGTGAGGCCACTGGACTCCTCCTCGTGGCACTGCGGCACTGCGGTACTCAAAATGACAAAGAGGGTAGCGTGGCCACCGGACTCCTCCTCGACCAACCCAAACATTGCGGTACTCAAAATGACAGAGAAGGCAGAGATGCCACTGGACTCCTCCTCGTGGCACTGCGGCACTGCGGTACTCAAAAAGACAGAGAAGGTAGCGTGGCCACCGGACTCCTCCTCGACCAAACCAAACGTTGCAGGACCTAAAACGACACAGAAGGCAGCGAGGCCGCTGGACTCCTCCACGACCAAACCAAACGTTGCAGCAACCAAAACGACACAGAAGGCAGCGTGGCCATTGGACTCCTCCACGACCAAACCAAACGTTGCAGGACCCAAAACGACACAGAAGGCAGCGAGGCCACTGGACTCCTCCACGACCAAACCAAACGTTGCAGGACCTAAAACGACACAGAAGGCAGCGAGGCCGCTGGACTCCTCCTCGACCAAACCAAACGTTGCGGTACTCAAAATGACAGAGAAGGCAGCGAGGCCACTGGACTCCTCCTCGACCAAACCAAACGTTGCGGAAACCAAAACAACTGAGAAGGCTGCGAGGCCACTGGACTCCTCCTCGACCAACCCAAACGTTGCGGTACTCAAAATGACAGAGAAGGCAGCGAGGCCACTGGACTCCTCCTCGACCAAACCAAACGTTGCGGTACTCAAAATGACAGAGAAGGCAGCGTGGCCACCGGACTCCTCCTCGACCAAACCAAACGTTATGGCAGCCAAACAGACACCGAAGGCAGCGTGGCCACCGGACTCCTCCTCGACCAAACCAAACGTTAAGGCAGCCAAACAGACACCGAAGGCAGCGTGGCCACTGGACTCCTCCTCGACCAAACCAAACGTTGCGGAAACCAAAACGACACAGAAGGCAGCGAGGCCATTGGACTCCTCCTCGACCAAACCAAACGTTGCAGTACCTAAAACGACACAGAAGGCAGCGTGGCCATTGGATTCCTCCTCGACCAAACCAAACGTTGCGGAAACCAAAACGACTGAGAAGGCTGCGAGGCCACCGGACTCCTCCTCGACCAAACCAAACGTTGCGGTACTCAAAATGACAGAGAAGGTAGCGTGGCCACCGGACTCCTCCTCGACCAAACCAAACGTTGCGGTACTCAAAATGACACAGAAGGCAGCGAGGCCATTGGACTCCTCCTCGACCAAACCAAACGTTGCGGTACCTAAAACGACACAGAAGGCAGCGAGGCCACTGGACTCTTCCTCGACCAAACCAAACGTTGCGGAAACCAAAACGACACAGAAGGCAGCGAGGCCATTGGACTCCTCCTCGACCAAACTAAACGTTGCGGTACCTAAAACGACACAGAAGGCAGCGAGGCCACTGGACTCCTCCTGGACCAAACCAATTGTTGCGGAAACCAAAACCACACAGAAGGCAGCGAGGCCACTGGACTCCCCTTCGACCAAACCAAACGTTGCGGTACCTAAAACGACACAGAAGGCAGCGAGGCCATTGGACTCCTTGACCAAACCAAAGGTTACGGCAACCAAAAAGACAAAGAAGGCAGCGAGGCCACTGGACTCCTCGACCAAACCAAACGTTGCGGAAACCAAAAAGACAAAGAAGGCAGCGAGGCCACTGCGCTCCTCCTCGACCAAACCAAAGGTTACGGCAACCAAAAAGACAAAGAAGGCAGCGAGGCCATTGGACTCCTTGACCAAACCAAAGGTTACGGCAACCAAAAAGACAAAGAAGGCAGCGAGGCCACTGCGCTCCTCCTCGACCAAACCAAAGGTTACGGCAACCAAAAAGACAAAGAAGGCAGCGAGGCCACTGCGCTCCTCCTCGACCAAACCAAAGGTTACGGCAACCACAATAAAAAAGAAGGCAGCGAGGCCACTGGACTCCTCGACCAAACCAAACGTTGCGGAAACCAAAAAGACAAAGAAGGCAGCGAGGCCACTGCGCTCCTCCTCGACCAAACCAAAGGTTACGGCAACCACAATAAAAAAGAAGGCAGCGAGGCCACTGAGCTCCTCCTCGATCAAACAAAAGGTTATAGCAACCAAAATAAAAATGAAGGCAGCGAGGCCACTGTGCTCCTCCTCGACCAAACAAAAGGTTAGAGCAACCAAAAAGAGAAAGAAGGCAGCGAGACCACTGTGCTCCTCCTCGACCAAACAAAAGGTTAGAGCAACCAAAAAGAGAAAGAAGGCAGCGAGGCCACTGGACTCCCCTTCGACCAAACCGAACGTTGCGGCACCCAAACAGACACAGAAGGCAGCGAGGCCACTGCGCTCCTCCTCGACCAAACCAAAGGTTGCGGAAACCAAAAAGACTGAGAAGGCTGGCAGAACACTGGTCAGAAGTGAAAAGAGTGCCACCCCTCTGTCAATGGTCATGGAGGTCAGTGTACCTTCAGAACCTTCTCAGAAGGATGGAAGCAATGTGCTTTCGGTGGAGCTGAAAAACAAAGAAGAGGACACTGATGAAAAAGAAATGTCATCAGAGGCATCTGTGAACTTGTCACCCAAGTCTGTAGACACCACGGCTTCTAGCAAAACAGTGTTTACACAAATGAAGCTTGCATTTCAATCACTGTTTGGCAAAAAGTCGTCTCCAGAGTCACAAATGAGGTGCAAAGAGGTGTCAAGTGCCCCAAGTGATAATGTCCAGAATGGGCCAGGGGGTGGGGAAACTGTGAGCACCGCTGCCATCAGTGAGGTGAAGGAGCCCATCTCCTATCTGGGGGACAACTCTTCTCAGGTGTCTGAAGACACCTCTAGTCTCCGAGATGAGACGAAAAGTGGAAAGTTTGACAAGTGTGTTGAACAAATGAAGAAGGGACTGAAGAAACTTCTTAGCAAAGAGTCCAATGATGATAAGACAGCTGAAATTTCAAAGGACTCAGGAACTTTGGAAGATGGCGAAAATCCTCTCTTTTCTGAGCGGGTTAATGAATCGGTTGCAGACCAGAATTTGGAGGATAAGACTGTTGCTGTCGCTGAAGTGGAGCAGCCAAATCCTGACCTGTCAGAAAGCTCCTCTTGCGCCCTGGATATAACGTCTCGTCCTGAAAAAGATGGTTGCACTGTGTTGACCCTGGAGGTAGATGAAGATACAGACCAGGATTTACAGGACCTGACCAGAAATGTTCAGGTTCCAACAACTGCTGCCAAGATGGAGGAGGAGGAGAAGAAGTCCTCCACTGAACAGGTCCAGGATTTCAAGGATGAAACGGAACAAGATCAGGACATTGAGTGCGAGGAGACCGTGTTCAATGTGGCGGGCGACTTTTCCAAATGGTCTGAGAAAACATCTGGTGAGGAACATTTTGATGAGGATAGACTTGTCCCAGTTTACCAGGAAGACCAGGATGAAACCAGAAGTGACCAAGTTCTGAGCGATGCTGCTGTCTATGCGGGGGGGGAGACCGCCCCTGATGTTGTCAGCAGCTCCCCCAGATTGCCTGAGAAAAAATCCAGAAGAGTAGCTTTCGAAGAGGATGGAAGCGCTGGGCTTTCTGAGGATGAAGATGAATTAAGAGCACAACGAAGGCATCCTTCCACCAACCTATCCACCTGTTCTGGGATAATAAGTGGATTCTTCCAGGCCCTCAGTGAAGAGTAAGTATCTTAACTCATCGAATATTATCACATTATTCATAGTATATGTGTATTGTTCCTGTGACTAACTATTTCATTCACTTCTGATGTTTTTAGGCAATGGCGAGAATTAAGCGAAGGCGTGTACAATCATGATGTGAAGGAGAAGCTGCTGCAAATGTGTACAGATGTGATGACTTTAATCAGAGACTCTGTCCTTGAAATCATCACAGTCTTCATGTGTAAAACATCCACATCCTCTGGCGGCACCAACATGATGGTTCCGATGTCCTCTGAACATCTGATGGAGTTTTTCAACTATGACATTTACAATAGTGTGGAAAGCTGCATCAGTCAGGCTTTCTGTGATGTCACTGGAGGGGACATCCCTGTCAAAGTTAAACCAGAGTTCATAGAGGCCATAGTAAAAGAGGTCATCGCTGAGATCAACACTTTCCCAACTCTGACCACAAAAGCCGCTAAAATCAACAGAGAACGGTCCAAGAGAACCTTGCGTGGAGTTATTTCAACTATGAAGACCTTCCTCACAGGACGTGGCCATGCGGTAAAGACAAAGTTCAAACGGACAAGAAGAGATATCGAGCCGTTAACCGTAGGTTTACCAAGTGAGGATTCCGTCCAAAGCAGAAAGAAGACCAAAATACCTCTGTGGAGAAGACTCTTCTGCTGCTGCTGCTGAACAACTTGATTTCAACTTGTGTATATCTCTTCTTCTATCTCTTCTTCTATCTTACTCAGTCCTTTTCTCCTTTCCCCATTTTCTCACACCAACCAGCCGTTCATCTAGAGCCAGGTTCTGTCGGACGGTTTCTTCCTGTTAAAAGGCTTATGCAATGTAAATTATTGGGCAGCACAGTGGCGAAGTGGTTAGCACTGATGCCAGCGAGAACGTCACAGGTTCAAATCTGTGTGGTTTGCATGTTCTCCCTGTGTCTGTGTGGGTTCTCACCGGGTACTCCGGCTTCCTCCCACCGTCCAAACACATGCTTGTTAGGTTCATTGGTGATTCTAAATTGGCCGTAGGTGTGAGTGTGAATGGTTGTCTGTCTCTCTGTATGGGTTCTCACAGGGTACTCCGGCTTCCTCCCACTGTCCAAAGACTTGCTGGTTAGGTTAATTAATAGGTTAGGTTAATTGGTGATTCTTAAATTGGCCGTAGGTGTGCATGGTAGTGTGAATGGTTGTCTGTCTTCCTGCTAGCCCTGCGATAGACTTGCACGACCCTTAATGACTTGTAAAGTTTTTTAAGAAGACGTTTCACAACTCATCTGAATAGCTTCTTCAGTTTTAGGAGACTGGTGGGAAGTTTGAGGTTTAAATAGGAAGCTCCTACTGAAACGTGCTTGTTGTGTAAACAACCAGAAACCGGTGCAGCTAATTTTCATTAACAATTAGATATTTACTTGACGTTAGAGCACCATTCCCTATGAATGGAGCTGTAACGACCCTTGTCTGTCAGAAGCTCCAGTTGCAAGGTGTGAATGGGGTTCAAACTTCTTGGGGACAGAAGTTAATATTGTTTTGTAAATCACTGGCAGACTAAATCTCAGTCCACCTCCTCTGTTCAGAGAAGGTTTTTTCCAGTCTGACATAGATGACTTTCTTTACTCTTCTTTCAAACCATCTGTCTTCTCTGGCGAAGATCTGAATGTCGTTGTTTTCAAGGGAGTGTCCTTTGTCCTTTGGGTGTCGGTGGACTGCTGAATCGTTTCCTAATAAGCTGGCTCTCCTGTGGTGTTACATGCGTTTATGGATGTGTTGTTTGGTTTACCCAATGTGTAAATCTGTACACTCCTCATTGCTGTGAACAGCATACACCACATTACTCTGTTTCTGCCTGGTGTTTTGTCTTTGGGGTGGACCAGGTTTTGCCCAAGTACATTCCATGGTTTTAAACAAACTGGATTGCGGTGTTGCCTGAAAATTCTCCTGAGTTTCTCCAGTACCCCAGCCACACAGGCAGTGACGATGTTCTTCCTTTTGTTGCTCTCCTCCTCTCTGTCCTTTTTAGGTATATTCTTGAGTCTTTGCCAAAGGCCCAGTTGGGATATCCACATGTCTTGAGTGTTCGTTTGATGTGTTTCTGCTCCTTCTCCTTGTCATCTAGTCTTGTGGGTACCGTCTGTGCTCTATCCTGAACAGTTCTGATGACCCCTAGTTTGTGTTCCAGGGGGTGATAGGAATGTGCATGCATGTCAGCACCAATTCTCTGATTCCCATCACCCCGTGGAGCACAAACTAGGGGTCATCAGAACCCTTCAGCACAGAGCACAGATGGTACCCACAAGACTAGATGACAAGGAGCAGAAACACATCAAACGAACACTCAAGACATGCGGATATCCCAACTGGGCCTTTGTCAAAGACTCAAGAAGATACCTAAAAAGAACAGAGGAGTACAACCAAAGGAAGAACATCGTCACTGCCTATGTGGCTGGAGTGTCTAAGAAACTCGGGAAAATTTTCAGGTAACACCTCAATCCAGTTTGTTTTAAAACCATGGAATGTACTTGGGCAAAACCTGGTCCACCCTAAAGACAAAACACCAGACAGAAACAGAATAATGTGGTGTATGCTGTTCACAGCAGTGAGGAGTGTACAGACTTATACATTGGAGAAACCAAACAACCCATCCATAAATGCATGTAACACCACAGGAGAGCCAGCTCATTAGGAAATGATTCAGCAGTCCACCGGCGCCCGAAAGACAAAGGACACTCCCTTAAAGACAACAACGTCCAGATCTTCGCCAGAGAAGACAGATGGTTTGAAAGAGGAGTAAAGGAAGCCATCTATGTCAGACTGGAAAAACCTTCACTGAACAGAGGAGGTGGACTCAGATTTGGTCTACCATTGATTTATGATCAGTTTTAACTTCTGTCCCCAAGAAGTTTTAACCCCGTTCACACCTTGAAACTGGAGCTTCTGACAGACAGGGGACGTTAGAGCTCCATTCATAGGGAATGGTGCTCTAATGTCAGGGAGATATCTAACTGTTGATGCAAATTAGCTGCACCGGTTTCTGGTTGTTTACACAACAAGCAAGTTTCAATAGGAGTTTCCTGTTTAAACCTCAAACTTCCCACCAGTCTCCTAGAACTGAAGAAGCTACTCAGATGACGCATGGTGAAACGTCTTCTCAAAAAACTTTACAAGTCCAGTTTCCTTCACAGACATATTGTTCAAAGGTTGTTGTATCACCAGATTCCACATGTGCTCTTTAGTCAGATGTATATTTATCTGCTTTCTCCTGCTGTTCTCTTTTCTCTCTTTCTCTGTCTCTACCTGGCCGGCCTTAGGCAGATGGGTCCCTCCATATGAGCTGGGTTCTGCTCAAGGTTTCTTCCCGTTAAAAGGGAGTTTTTCCTTGCCACCGTCGCCTTCAGGTTTTGCTCTGGGGGTTTCAGGCCGGGTGTTGAGATGATTTATTAATGCTATATAAATAAAACTGAATTGAATTAAATCAAGTCCTTACGAAAGTTTCTCAGCATATTTAGGACAAGCAGTGTAATCAGTATACTCAGAGAAGAACAAACATTAATCTGCTGCTTTGGCAAGTCATTACAATAGAGAAAATTGTCTGAGTAGCTAAGCTAATGTGTCATTTATAGGAAGTGAACAAATACTTTCAAAAACATATCACAGTCTAATAGTGTCTCTCAGTGTGAGACAGCAGTAACATGTGGCCGAACTACAGACTGTATAAATATGGACAAGATATTTAAAAATTGTTAAAACGCTCACCGTCTCACGGGACTGCTTTGCAGAGCGGTTGGCGTGGCAACAGGTAGTTGCCATCATGTCACATCCTGTTTCTGTAGCATCGAATAACTGAAACGAAACATATCCAGAAAATTGACCCTTGAACATTCATCATTATATCAGCTACCGAAAATGACACATAAAGCTAAATAATTATATTTGTATTTTAGTGTTTTACTTTGGTCCAAGTGTCATTCGCTAATATGGAGGGAGTGGAGCTTATGACCTATACATACCTGTAAATATTTCAGATAAGGTTACAAAAGTACAGACTAGTGTAATACGAACTTTTAAACTACAGTACAGTAACATCCTAATAAAGCTATTAGGTACAGTTCAACAAAGCTTATTTTTCAATATATTTAATGTATAACAATTATATGAACACACAGTTTCCACTCTTCTTGTAGCCCAGCCGACCCATGGGGATTTCATAATGGGATTGGGATGGGAAAGTAGTGAAAAAAGTACCTCTGTACCCAACTGGATAGTCCCACAACCAATCAGAGCAATGAATTATGTGACAAACGTTCTTTCCTCTCACTTCTATGAGGGTGTTTGTTGTAAACAGAAGAACTTCTGAAGTTCAGTACTGACAAATAAGTGGAAAACAATTCTATTTCTATTTTAATAACAAAAATATTACTGTTATACAAGCAGTGGTTTAACAAGTTATGTCCAAACACATTCAGGGAAACATCAGTGTTATAGACAGCACACGTCCAAGTTGTTTAGTCTGCTTTAATATGTTAATAGATGTAACAGTAATTACAAATACTTATGTCGTTTTCAGCCTCTTTATTATTATTATTGTTGTTAGTGATGTTTGTTGCCCAGATTTATCTCTCCCAAAATTTCCTACCGAATAAAAAGGTAACTGGTTAATAACAGCGACAGAAAGAAATACGCTAGACTTTTTCGCTGTTATAAAAAGTACTTTAGTACTCAGGAAAGTATTGACTTTAAATAGTAACAATAAATAAATAAGTAAAAGTTTTGGCTGCCGACAGTCAATGCTGCTGATACGTCTTGTACAAACAAACTTGTTGTCAAACATCATTAAGGTTAAAGGAATCAGGACGAGCAGAGGTGCAAAGTTTTCTGTCAGCATCTTTTATTAAGCACCTTAATTAACATAAAAACACAAACTGATCATTATCAATGGGGGTCAGAGCTGTGTTTAATCCTAAAAAACAAAAGTTCACTGTATTTGGAGGTGGTCTTTAAGGTGAGAGGGAAATAGAGAAAATACTCACGTTCTACTCACGTACTAACTACATACAGTATTTGTCACCACAGTCCCCACCCACGGACCGGTAACATATTCCAGCTCACCACTAGATGGCGTCTCTGAGCTGACTTCAACAGGCCTGCTTCCTCTTGAGATACAGGAAAGCTTTTGTTTTGTTTTTTTTCACCATCACAAACCTGCAGACAAAGCATTTACTAAATTTGACCAGAAATCACCTGAGACTGAAATTATCTGTGCACATATATATGCGTATATGTGAAAAGGGTCAATTTTATGTAGGTTGCATATATTCAAAACCTATATTAGAACCTATATTAAAACATATATGTTTATATAGGTTCTTTCCGCGTGGGGCGTCTTTGTTTAAACACGTTTGACCTTTTGATGCTGCTTCTCATTATTGATATTGTTATTCTATTAACGTAGGGCAGAGCAAGAAAATAACAATGTGATATAAGCAGAGAGGAAACAGAGAAATGGTGCTGCAGACACTCATATCCTCGTGAAGGTGAAATAATAAGCGTTTATCCAAAACTGTTTTGTGAAAGTGCTCAAAGATGACAAATGTTCAAATGCAGAGAAAGGTGTTTGTTTCGTGCGAGGACGGATATGAAGACAACGTCGCTGGGTTGGTGTGAAACAACCTGGTGACTGCAGCAAAGAAGCCAACGTCTGATTCAGCAGCTCATATTTCCTGCCAGGATGTGGTAAAATACGTACTGAAGGTAGAATATGCACTGGTGCAAGATGGCGAAAGAACTGGTCTGTGCAAGTGTAGGTTTATTGCGCAACAGGGGTGTTTGACTTGTATCCATGAACCTAATCCACAAACCCTCATTCTACAGTTCCTTTAACTTTCTGGTGCTTTAGTTGCATTTGCATCATTGTTTAGTTCTCGGCACCAAAAGCAGATTCAAAATAAACAATGTAATGATGTTCATCTGCTTCAAGGGATGATTTATAGCTGCTTGATATAAATAAGGCCCCAGCTAGACCCTCCTGGGTGATCCAGTCAAAAGTGTCCATCTTGAAGATCCTTTGTTGAGACATAATATTAATTAAAATGTGTCTCCACATGCGTCCCCAGCCAGCACTTGAGATCTGAGCTCAGTTTGCCTGTGTGTAAATAGGCAGCGCCAACATGTGGTCAGTAGAATATTGTAGCAGCTGCTGTCTCTAATGCAGGGGTGTCAAACTGATCCGTGATAGGGCTGCTGTGGCTGCAGGTTTCCATTCCAACCATGCAGCACCCATGCAGTGGGTGTGGCTGGCAAGCTTTTATTCCAATCAAGCATGAGGACGCCTGAAATGACTGCGTGACGGCAGATCAGTTGATTGATGGAGCCAAGTCAGGTGTGCTGCTGCATACAGTAGTTGGAATGAAAACCTGCAGCCACAGCGGCCCTTTCACCGATCAGTTTGACACCTGTGCTCTAATGGATCTCTACCTACCACTGGATCAGAACCATCAACAGCTGCTTGGTGACTTGGAGACATGATCCAGATTTTGATGGAAAGACTCTCAGGTGTTAACGCTCTCAGGAGTCTTTCCATCTTGTTCCAAAATTAGTTTCTAGTTCAGTTTGGTTCTCAGCTCCAAGGCCAGGTTCTTTTAAAAGTCTCTTATTACTGATGAACAGACGTCACTGATTCATGTGATCATTTCTACTAGTGGATGAATGAATGAGTTAAACTCCTCTTCCTCAGATCAGCCCTGGTGAGTAGGTGGTCTTTAATGTGACCCAGGACTCATTGTGTGTTCACGCTACCAAAGGAAGGAGGTAACAACGTGTGGACTGACACCAGATCAGTGTTCACACCAGGATGAAAGTTAATGTGACAGTGACACTCGGCTGCTCCTACAGGAAAGACGACCAACAAGAAATAACGTTGGACGTGTCAACATCATCCCTCAAAACAAGAGTCACCTCAGAGCCTGCTGACAGTAAGAGGTGAGTTATGTGTGGTTCATGCAATCTGGCAGCGTAGCTACACTGCAAAAAAAAGGACTTTAGAAAAAAAGTAAAAAAATAAATAAAATGTTCCTTTTACTAGCAATGCAAGTGCAGCAAGATAGATCACTCTTGTTAAGATTTCTTGAAACAAGAAAAAGAAATCCAGAAAATAAGAATGCTGAAAATCTCAATATAAGCCTGGACTGAGCATTTTTTATATTATAAAATAAGATATTTATTATTGGAGGATTCAAACAAGATGAAGATTCTTGTTTTAAGTACATTGAAAAGTAGATAATTATATAAGAAAGACTTGTTTAGAGAAATGATCCTGTTCCTAGCATCCATGAAAGCTAAAATTTGTCATATGCACAGGATTAGAATGCAAAACTGAACTTTATTCTGATAAAACAGCAATTACAATCTTTACATAGTAGTAAGCCACCATGTGCAGCTTAACTTCGTCTTAGTGGACCATCTAAGGGTTAGGAATCACTTCATCAGAGTTTGACAAACTAGAGGCCCCCAAACAGGATCTTGCTTAAGCCTGACCTCAGCCACAAGTCAGACAGAAAATAAAACTCTGATCACATTAATGTTCAGATGATTTACAGCAGAAACGTGTTCACATAAATCCCCCCAAAAACATTCTCTCACCACATGATTCATTACAAACACATTTAATGAAGTGCATTTGACCATAGAGAAAGTAAAAAAACATGATAATGACAATAATGACAAACAACATGTTTAGAAGGATAATAAACATGTCTTATCTGTCATCTTAAATAAAAGGTTTAAATGAAACAAATACGTTTAATAACATTTTCACATTACATTTGATTCTTCATTCTCTATTAGTGAACTACACAGACTGATGACATGAAATAAAGTAGAGTGAACAATCTACTGAACTGCTCCCTGAGTTAACACCTGTCTCTCATTGTAGAGTGACACATTAACAGTCTGCCTGTTCAACCCAGTAGAAGAAGTAAACATGAACATCAGTGTAGAGCTGACAGAGGTAGTGGTGTCTGATACTAGATTTGGTATCAATCTCATCCCAAGTGAATACAGGGCCAGTATCCATACTTTATAATACTTGCGGTGGATGCATCATCTGAATCAGTCTAAATATGAATAAATGTTCATGACCTTCAAGTAGTTTTGTGATTTGCCTTTTGGATTATTAATCAGTTAAAATCCAGTACAGAATCTGGGCAAAATTTGTAAGTAAATAGAAAATACTTTGAGAAACACAAACAAAGTGTACAAAATTATCACTCTACAACAAATACTATAAATAATGTAAGAAATGTTTAGGAAGTACAATACAAAAATAAGGCAACATTTCTCTCCTTTAGTGCACTTTTTTCCTCCTATCATGGATCTGTCGGGGCCAAGGGGAGGGGATTTTAAAGATTTCCATATGCTTATACAAGTTTGTTGTGTTACCACTGTATCTTACAGCCTTTTTACAAATAGTACAACTTAACTATCATTTCATTTTCGGCCTGAACATATAACCTAACGGCCCTACTCTTTCTCTTTGCAAGTATCGATTTCATTACATTCGTATCGATCAATAATGAAAACTACTGCTGTAAGTGGTTAGAGATCACTGGCACTTAACAAAGACTTAAGAATAGAGCCAGGCTAAAAAAAAAAAAAGCAGTAATTTTATTAAAAAAAATCTAAAAACAAAAATCTCACATTTCAGCAGATAGTTCACAGCTTCCAAAACTGACTAGTGTTACAAGCCTGAGATGTTAACACCATTTAAAAAAACACACAAACGACTTCTGTGTTGAAAGATGCACAAATAAACTCTCCTCCTATCTAGATCATTATTTAATGTGCCATCCTGAACATACCTGATTAAAAAAAAAATAGAATAAAAATCTTTTTCAGGTGGTGCTTTCAACTTCCTTGTCTTCTCCAGGCTTTTTGAGAGACTCCAGCTCACCACCATCATTCGGTTGTTGTGGGTTCTCCTGGGCTCGTTGATCTGTTGGACATAAAACCAGTAGCATTAGCATTACCGTTGTTGTTGTTGTTGTTTGTGCAGTTTGGTCAATGAGTAAAACTCAAAGACAGTTCAGATATTAACTTGTGAATTTCTTCAGAGACTCCAGACTGAAACTCCTCCACTTCAAATGTTGTGGGCGGGAGAACTACAGGCTCATGTCCAGGATGTAGACTGAGAAAAACACGTTGTGAATTATGTAGCAAAATTTTATCACCCTATTTCCACCTTGTTAGTTCACTTCACTCCAACTCAGTACCACCAATGTTACACTTATTTATGGAATATATGGTAAATCTGATCAAATATATAGATACATGGTGTTTGAACTTTGAAACCTCTGATACAGATTATCATCACCCTAACATTTATCACAGTGATGAATCTCATGACTAACATATGTTTATTCTTTCAACATCACCTGTGAGCCTCCATCCTCTTCTCCTCCTTCTCCTCTTGCCTCTCTTACTTCTCCCTCCTCCATCTCCTCCAGCTTCTCCTCCTCTACCTTCTCCACATGAACAGTAGGACAATTGGGGTACAACAATCATGAATTTTGATGATACAGTTATAGAGGAAAAAACATAGTTTCACAATTATCATGAATTAGGATGAAAAAAGTTCTATTCTCTCTGCTGGATTCTCCTGTCGTTGTCCTTCTCTTGTCCCTGGTCAACAAACAGTGAAGTTTAGATGAGAGAGTACTCAGATAAAGCTGCATGTCAGGTTTTATCAGAATCTGACTGAAGAAGAAAGGGATCCACAGGACTGAATGTCAGAACTAGAGGCAATAGTCAAAGTATTCATTTATCTAAGTCAGACAGAAACTGGTCTTTTCCATCCCACAGCAGACAAATACATAAAGACCAGTGACTTATTAGAGGTCTGTGAATGCATCTCTTTCTTTTTAGTGACTAAAGACACTAAAAAGAAAACATTCTCTGTGTCCATGACACCTACATCCTTTCCATCTTTCTACTTTCTGCCTCGACACCAAACATTAACACCATCATGAATGTAACTGAGGAAACTGAGCTGAATGATCAGGTTGCTGTGGATGGATGTTTCACATACTGTACATTATGTTTAATGTCAACACGAGTGGAAGAAGAAATGGGTATCTTACCTTCTCTACGTTTCCAGAAAAGTACTGCAACAAGGACAAGAAGACCAAAACCAAGAACACCACCTGTTATCCCACCAATCAAAGGACCTGGAACAATGTGAGAGATACTGAGTTGAGTCCAGGGAGATGAAACAAGCTACAGAGCAGATATTAACAGCTGACAAGCTTCCATTTGATTCACTTTAAAACTATTTTCATGCTGCCTCTGGTTTTACTGAGCTGTCAGACATTTCATCTCTTCATATGTGCAGTCTATCCTTATCGTACAAGATGTTGCTGATGATCAGCTTAGAAGCTCCATGAGTGGAGGTCTGTGGTGATGGAGCCAGCCTCTAGTGGACACTGGAGGAACTGTACTGTTCATCAACATCTTGAATCTTGAATCAGTTTTCAGTCGTGAAGGTTGTAAATGGTCAGAGGTAGTATGCTAGCTATCCTATCTGTCTCAGTGAGTGATATTCATGATATCCACGTTGGTATCATCTGCAAACCTTGAAATGTGTCAAAGTTTGACATTCAAGAGAAGATATACAGTATGTGTGTTTTCTTCTTCTTTTCTTCTTCTTCTTTTTTATGTTATGTCATCCTCACTTCTCCTTTTCAAGAGTCAAATTTAAAAGTGATTTAAGGAACTCTGGATAGTCCTCATTTTGACGAAACAAATGAACTCATCTTCTCACACGACAGAAAATAGAGTTAAACTGTGATGGTTTATCAGTCGTCCACTTCCAGCTCTCATGTCCACAAACTTTTCTTTGTCTCACTTTTATCTGCACGTTTCTGTTCTTACCTTTGTCATCTCCTCTCTCTCCTTTGGAAGTTTCATCTGGTGATAAACATGAAATAAAACATTAAATATGTGATGAAAGAAATAAACATTTTAACCCAAAGTGAGATGAAAAAACAAATATTCACACTCACTAGAACTCCTGTCTCCTGTTGGCTCCAGAACTGTTGAAAAGAAAAAGTGAGTTAAACATTAACATGTTTAAAATGTAAAATGATTTCTTGTCTCATTTTAACATGTGATACATCAGCAGCACTCACCAACTTCTAAGGAAAGGTTCCCCTTCTTGACCTGACTGTCCAGTTTGGGAACATAGCAGGTGTAATCTCCAGAATCATTTTTAGTTACATTGGTCAGTTTGAGGGAAATGTTTCCATGAACCAGTTCATCATGGAAGAGAGATGTTCTGCCTTTGAACTGCTGGTGTTGATCTCTGAAATCATCTTTCTTACTACGATAGCGGTGAACAAACTCTTCATTGTGTCTCCACTCCACAGTTAGATCGTTCACATCAAATGGAGGCTCCAGGTGACACGGCAGGATGACGTCTTCACCAACTACTCCTATAACTGGTTCATTTGAGCCGATCACCACAGTCATCTCTGGAGAAACAAACACTGCATTTAGATGTTGGAACCAGTCTGCTACATGACAGGCAGACTATCTACCACACTAGTGAAGGGACATTTGACTCTGTGGCTCTGCCTTTAGAAGACAACAAGGACTGATGATGGTAGGACTCTAAATGACAATTCTTTAACTGTATTTATAGGAACAATTTCTCCATATTTACACTTGTCAAATGTGGACATAATGAACCAAGTGGATGAAACAAAGACAGTGCGCATTTTCCACTAGAAGAAACAGAATTTCTGGCACGACTTCAACTGCAAATCATTGTTTGCAGTGTGTTTCTTGATGACCCTGTGGTCATTACTGCTACTCTATATTTTTTACACAGCTGTGTCCAGAAGTTACTGGACACTAAATTTTCCACAGGATAAATAAAGTATATATCCACCTACTACGGAGTTTTGTTGGTTTCTATACTTTACTTTTAATAAGTCTAAAATCTAAGGAGAACACTTTCAAAAGAAGGTTCATAGAGAGACCTGGTTATACTTTGTCTAAATCTGAGCCCCTGGAAACAGGAGACTGTTTCAAACTGGTTCTAACTCCTCCACCTTTCCCTCAGTTTGGAGGTTGTGTTGATATGTTTCAGTCCAAATGTCTTGACTCACCAACAGTGAGGCTGATGGAAGCCTCCTTGTACATTGTGGTAATGGTGCATCTGTACTCCCCTTCATCAGAACGCTTCACCTGGGATATCTTGAGGGACACGTTTCCATTTTTTAGTTCATCCACAAACAGCCGGGTACGATCATAGTAAGATGGATTTTGTTTCTCAAACACCAGTCGTCCATCTTGGTGGAGATGGACACTGTTTGGTTCTAGACCGGGTTTGGTCCACTCCACTGTCTCAGAGACGGCGCTGATGGACGGATGAAGACGACAGGGAAGAATAACATCCTCACCCAGCAGAGCAACAACTGACTGAGGTGAACATATCAGATCAGGTTGACCTTCAAAAACAAGAAAACAGACAGTTACAATGAGAATGTATTTTTCCTGAAGTTCACTCATTTATAGACTAACCTGCTAAATGTTAAATGTTTTATAAATCTGTCTTATGAGTTGATTCTCAGAATCATACAGTGATGGACCTAGTTGCCGCTGCCCACATTGTGAATGTGATTAGAATGTGGAGGGCCCCAATGACTTAGTTGGGCCCCCAAATGACTAAATACGCCCCTGCTTTTAATATCATAGTTGTTTGATAGTACATACATTCAGGGCTGGACAGTGTGAGCACCTCGTTGCCAATGCTAGTAAAAAATAGTTCAGTGCGAACTGTGAAATGCAATTAGTAGCACGTGTGCGACTGTCGTTCAACAAATGTTTTATGATGTGTTGCTGACGTTTGGAGGTTGTGGCCGGTTGTGCACTTGAATGCAGCCTCAGCTGAAAAACGTGCTGCAGAAGGCGGTTAAAGGCATTACGTCGACCACGATCACCGGTAGATCACTCCAAAGCAAACAGCAAGACAAACGTTAATCTTTATTTATTTTTACTTTATATTTGTAACATGCCCTCAGTTCAGCGGCATAAATCCACAGCCACGCACAACTTCAACAGTAATCAACAATCAAGACGACCGTCTATCTTATAGAGACTTCCCTGTTTTTCTAAAGGTGCAGTGCACCAATTTTTCATGATAAAAATAAAAGCAAAGATGGACAGATGGATTTAACACTGTAGCAATTAATGTGAAAGTACAGGTTTGAGGCTCCTTTGCGAAAACAAATGAAAGTATTGTAAGTACTGCAAAGCGCATAAGCAAGCAGCTGGAAAGTCCGTTTATGTCACAGGCAACGAGAACTTCAAAAGAGATAATTTAGTGAAACACAGTAAATCGCATAGGCATTGTGAACCCTGCCTGTTATATGAATGATCTATGTTATAACACAGGTCAAATAAGCTTAGGTCTGTTGTCAGTACTTGTTACAGTATTATTCTCTCTACACTCTTTAAAGAATATAACTAAAACTTAAAAAACTATGAATTTAATAGTTTTGCTTTATAAATGCCTCCTTGTTGACCTCATATCACTTTATTAACTTTTCAACATGCCCCTAAAATGATCTGTGTGCTACTAGATTTTTTAACTTAGTACCACATGTGCTACTTGGGAAAATGCTAAGCGTCAAGCCCTGCATGCATTTATTTATTTATTAACTGAATGACTGAAGGATGAGTTTGAGTTCCCCTTAGAATGACCCCAGCTTGAAAGTGAAAGTAAAAAAACACGACGACATGAAAACATTTCAAACTACTAGTGTGTTCTGCTTTTGGATTCTCAGGTTTATGTTAAACGACTGAAGGATTTGTGAGAAAAATATAACAAGACAAATAAAGATGTTGAATCCAAACTAATCCACACTACTCACTTGTACTTTGAGCCAGCACACAGACCAGGAAGTAAAGTAAAAGCCCAACTAGTCTCCAGGGATACAGAACACGCTTAAAAACTAACATCGATAAGATGCAGTTCATTCTCTCCGGATGATTTGTAAAAAAAAAGAAAGCGGCGTAACAATCGCGTTGTCATGTAAATGACAGCTGTGAAGGAGTAAGTAAGAGGAAGTAGAACAGTTTATACTATTCGGGGGGGGGGGATGGGGCTAAAAGTGCCATGATTAAATCAGAATCAGATTTCATGGCCAAGTATGTACACATACAAGGAATTCGCCTCCAGCAACTTTTCTCTCTACAACTTAAACAACTTAAATAAGTGAAATAAAAATAAAATAAATCTCAATCTGTGCACATAATTAAGTATTATAATTCATTAAAATACCAATTCATTTTATGTAAAATATACATATATACATAATTATTTCACTATTTGGGCGGCACAGTGGAGAGGTGGTTATTACTGATGCCTCACAGCAAGAAGGTCACCGGTTGCAGTCAATGGGCCGACTGGTTCCTTTCTGTGTGGAGTTTGCATGTTCTCCCTGTGTCTGTGTGGGTTCTCTCCAGGTTCTCCAGCTTCCTCCCACCGTCCAAAGACATGCTGGTTAGGTTCATTGGTGATTCTAAATCGGACGCAGGTGTGAATGTCTCTCTGTGTTGGCCCTGCGACGGACTGGCGACCTGTCCAGGGTGGACCCCTGCCTCTCGTCCGATGACAGCTGGGATAGGCTCCAGCAGACCCCCGTGACTCCTAACAGGAATAACCAAGTGTAACAGACTATTCTGTATGACATGGAAAGGGTCCCTCTGAGTTGCTGTAGGGCTGACGTTCAAGTGTGGAATTTGGGGGGGGTGTGTGTCTCAAGGTTGGAAAAAAAAGTGAGTTCAGAATAAAGAGAGCCGGCGGAATTACGGCGAGAAAAACACATTCAGGTGTCCGGTCTCGGTTATTGTTTTATTAATACATACAGTATAGGCGAACCCAGGACGCTCGGCTACACGAGTATAGAAGATGAATGAATGACTTTCACTACAAGGGGGGGGGACAAGCATTTTTAATAAAACTCTTTCAGTTCTCTGTGTTTTCTAGTAGTTCTTCTAGTTTTCTGCTACTTTTATTGTCAGGTTTAAGCACCTAAAACATTCGTAACAACACGAAAGAAGGGAGACAACAACCAGAGTTCCGGTTTTTACTTGCAAGGAGAACAGAATGGGTGCATATCTGAGGCGATTGCTCTAAGACTACAGGGGAGGCTCAGCCTCCCCTAAAATATCGCTGGCAATTTCGTCAAATACTACGAATTTACATTACTACTCAAACTAAAATGTGCTAGAACATGACCGACTTAATGGCTACTTCTTATAATAACACAATCATTAATAAGTTTTAGCCGTTCGTCTATCGTGATTTTTTTTCTCGTATTGCTGTAATGGCACGGCCCGTTTAAAAACCCACTGAGGCTCGGCTTCAATGGACTTTCAATGGAGCTTCAGAATGGGCCGATCTCAGGACAAATAAGCTGGACGTTTATTGGACAAACGCTCCAAAATCGTCACTTCCAGGGAAGCCGGGCGTCTCTGGGAGTCAATGGGCAGTGGGAGGTACCTGGACGCCGAACTTCTCTATGATGATTGGATGAACTGTTATGTGGCTGGAACTCGTCGTGATTGACAGCGCTTTAAGACTATAGAGAGTGAGGAGTTGTCGTCATGCTACAGCTTCTCCAAATACCGCTGTTTTGCTGTTTTATGTAAGCTTGTCCCTGTAAGGTCCATTTTCTTTCCCCTTAACTTTACTTTACTGCTTTACTTTATTACTTTTCTTGTATCTGTCCCGCCGAAATAATAAACGCGCAAAAATTAATGTTTCGTCGCTCCTCCGTTAAATTCTGAGGGCGTTGCCCCTGGCAACCGATAGCGTCTCCTATCATCGTGGCCGACCGGCTCAGACCCCGTCCAAATCAACCCAGATCGGCACGTGACAAGCTCGGATGAGTGGCGAAACGATCTTCTCGAAAAATCTACAAGTCCAGTTGCCTTTTTTGAAACTTTTTGGATTACCATGACCTGGATGACTGAGAACCTTCACACACATAAATTTAATGATGTAATAATTGGCCAATTTTACAAAACTGGGCTTCCCCTATTTGAAAGACCAGCAACCGCCACTGGTGCATACCCTTACACGCCAAACTGCTCTGAGTTGCACCCACTGTTCTCCTTTTATTTCCTTAGGGTGGTCCCTAGTTACATAGTCGTAACTGTTACTAAAGATAGGGGGAAGCTTAACAGTCACGAGGGTAAAGGTTGTGACACTGAGAGTAACTGATTACCCAGTGATCTAGACATTTTAACCTACACTAACTACAGCTAATAGCACTGCAAAATCTTCCGCTTGTCCCCCAGGCGACCTCACGCGGCCGCTTCCGCTTCCTCTGTATGGCGAGAACACAGTATTCCAACATACGTTTAATGTTCCCTTTTTTGGTTTGACTGGTTGTAAAGCATGTAGCAAAACATTATCACCCAATTCTATGTCGCACCTTGTTTGTCAACTTCATTCCAACTTAGGATGCATGACATGAACAGTGGGACAATTTGGGGTGCAACAATCGTCAATTTTGTTGATACTGTTATAGAGGACATAACGCAGTTTCACAATTATCATGAGTTTGGATGTATGAAATCACATTTGTATATGTTGTATTTTCCCCTTTTTAATAACAATAATAATACATTTTATCAATCAACATTTTCAATAAAACTAATAGACTTTACAAGATTATTCAGAGCTTTGTAAATGTTGATCTTGAAGAGGATGTGCTGCTTTACAGGAGCCAGTGAAGGTGTTGCAGGATGTCTGTAACGCATTTACACTTTTACTTCTAAAGAAGTTTCTCATGAGCACTTCTCATTTTTTAGACATCCTGGCTGTGCCTATTACCAAACACACCCACACCCACACACCCACACACCCACACACACACACACACACACACACACACAAGAAGCGGCAGAGCCAATGAATGAGCTTGTGGGCAGCGCTAAACTAAGGGAAACAGGCTTCAGTTTGAGCGACCGTTTTCAGCTTGGTCCTAGTGCTTGACGAGCCTCTGGTTGCTATAGTAACATTGTCTGTGCTCAAAACCCAGATGTGACCTACATCGCATTATGCGCCATGTGTAATGTGATAGCAAGCACCATGAAGCACCACATATTTTCAATCACAGGCAAACTGGGAACTATACTAGAGTTTGAATGTATTTTACTAACCAGTGCGTTGTACTTTATGAACATTTTTTTCCTGCTGTGCCAACTTTTGTAAAATTGGGGTTTTGGTTTGTAGTATGGGTCTGGACTGTCTACATCATTGGGACGACCATGCGCCCAATTAAACAGTGGAGAAAGGGACTGAAAGATGTGATGGTATGACCCCTGCTGACATCTAGGCCAGATGTTGCCCAACTTATTTTGCCCAAAATGGCTGAAATGCAGTTCACACACCCCAGGTAAGTCAGTCATTTAGTTATATTTGTGGCTTTATTTAATGTAGTGTGTTTTCAGTGTTTTTCAAATAAAAATAGGTAATACTAAATGATTATGTGGTCACCAAGGTGAATTGGTTTATTTGGTTTGGTTTCTTGACTTCTGGTCGTGAGTGACAGCGCTGGAGCAGATGGACAGAGAAAGGCCAAGGCCACCAGGTGCCCAGTTTTAGGAAAAAGAAGAGGAGAAATGAGAAAAAGATGAAGGTATGCTATGTTCACGTTTGACCTTTTGATGCTCCTCCTCATTATTGATATTGTTATTCCATTAACGTAGGGCAGAGCAAGAAAATAACGAAATGTGACATAAGCAGAACAATCCTCATAAGAGTGAAACAATAACTGTTTATCCAAAACCGCTTGGTGAAAGTGTTCAATGAAGACAAAGTTCAAACACAAAAATAAAGGTGTTTGTTGTCTCTGTGTGAGGACGGATGTGAAGTCAGCGTCATTATAAAGGTGTGAGGCCATAGTGCAGCCTCTTGGTGCACATGCGGCTTTCAAGTAATGACACAAACGATTTTGCAGTGAGTTTGTGAGCTGTAGCTCGTAATTTCCTGCCTTGTATGTGCTAGTCTACATGTTGAAGGTAAAACACACTGGTGCATGATGGCGATTGGATCGTTCTGCTTGATGCTCTGTAAGTAACTGACCCTTTTTAAAAGATTTTGTTCTTTACTGAACAATGTTCCGGTTGGCGAGGTGGTTAGCACTGATGCTTCACAGCAAGCCGGACACAGAAAGGGAGGCTGGCCTTTCTGTGTGTAGTCTGCATGTTCTCCCTTTTTCTATAAAGATGGTAAACATGACCCGTTTGAATCTGGTCAGTGTTTTAAAAAGTTTTGAAAGTTAAAACTCTGCAAAGTTTGGAGGAAAAAAAAAGGGTGTTACAAAGTGTTTCAAGAGCTGGACTGTGCAAGTGTGGGTTTATTGTGACTACAGGGCTGTTTGACTTGTAGTCATGAACCTAATCCACAAACCCTTATCCTACAGTTCCTTTAACTTTGTGGTCTTTTAGTTGCATTTGCCTCATTGTTTAGTTCTCAGCACCCTCTAAGAGTCAATTTTCAGAGTCCAAAAGCAGAGATAAAGGAAACGATGTAATGATATTCATCTGCTTCAAGGGATGATGCTCGATATAAACAAGGCCCCAGCTAGACCCTCTTGGGTGATCCAATCTAAAGTGTCCATCCTTAAGATACTTTGTTGACACATAGTATTAATTAAAATGTGTCTCCACATGCATCACCAGCCAGCACTGAGATCTGAGCTCAGTTTGTGTGTCTGTAAATAAACAGCGCCATCATATGGTCAGTAGAATATTGTAGCAGCTGCTGTCTCCTTCCTGTCTACATCCTCTCAGAGAGCTCCTAACTTAGCCCAAACATTCCTAGCTAGGAGTCTTAGCTTAGCAGTGATTCCAGAAAATTCTCAGAGACTCTGATCAAGGAATGGACAGAAACTCTGATCTTAGTGAGGAGGTGTGTTTGACCCCGTTGCTAGGTATGAGTCATCATTTCAAGAGGTGTGATTGGTTGATCCTAAAACTAGATAAAAATACAGTTTTGGTGATAATTGGTCTAGAATGGACGTCAAATCAATAGACTTAATAACAGAATCTAATCTCTATGAAGACTGTGGAATTATAAATAATACTTTACATAAAAATAAATAAATAGTAAGCTATACTTTAAAAATTATCCTACAAAATGTGTGAAAACTCCCACTTTTGCATCCCAGCCGTCTCCCATCTCCTCTGGTGTACCACAAGGTTCTGTCCTCTGTCCAGTCCTCTTCATCATTTACCTCCTCCCCCATGGTCACATATTCCATAAATACAATATTCACTTTCACTGCTATGCGGACGACACTCAGCTCTACCTTTCCTCTAACCCCAACTCCACCCTCCCTCCCACCTCCCTCTGTGACTGCCTCCAAGAAATCAAGACTTGGTTCTCCTCCAATTTTCTCAAACTAAACAGTGACAAAACTGAGGTTCTTCTCATTGGTTCTAAATCCACCCTCTCCAAAGCTAACAGTTTCACCATCACCATTGACAACTCCTCTGTCTCCCCCTCCCCTCAAGTCAAGAGTTTGGGTGTCGTCCTGGACGGCGCTCTGTCCTTCCACTCTCACATCAATAACATTACCCGGTCTGCATATTTCCATCTCCGCAATATCAACCGTCTCCGCCCGTCCCTCACTGCCAACAACACCGCCATCCTGGTCCATTCCCTCGTCACCTCCCGCCTGGATTACTGCAACTCACTTCTCACTGGTCTCCCCCTCAAGTCCCTCCGCAAACTACAGCTTGTACAAAATGCTGCTGCCCGAATTATCACCAGGACCCTGTCGTCACATCATATCACACCAGTTCTCCAGCAGCTTCACTGGCGTCCCATCACCCACCGCATCACCTATAAAATCCTTCTATTAACATTCAAAGCCCTCCACAACCTGGCCCCTCCCTACCTGACAGAACTTCTCCACATCAACACACCCAGCCGCTCCCTTAGATCATCATCATCCATCACCCTCACCATCCCTCCTGCCCGTATGACCACCATGGGGTCCAGAGCCTTCAGCCGTTCCGCCCCCCGCTTCTGGAATTCCCTTCCACCCAACATCCGTAACATTGACACTTTGGCAGTTTTCAAATCTCACCTTAAAACCCACCTTTTTCAGCAATCATACCCTTGACTGTCACGCACTCCAAATTCTTTTTTAATTTTTTAAATCAAATGTTTTTGTCTTTTTATCGTATCTTTTACTGTATTGTTGTTTGTTGCCTTTGATGATATGTATTTTATACCCTGTTTTTACCTGTACGGTGACCTTGGGTGTTTTGAAAGGCGCCTAAAATAAAATGTATTATTATTATTATTATTACTTGCAAGAATTTTCTTAGAATTTGGCCACTAGGAGCAACTCTTAGCGCTAAGAATCTTTAGGAATACGGGCCCTGGTGTCCTAGTGATCAACCAGGACGAATGTTAATGTGAAGTCTGAACAGAGCAAAAAGAACTGTTTATCGTATGAGCTGCTAATGATGGTTTGCATTTAACAAACAGAAATAAAAACTAATACTTTTATATATCCATTCATATATCCACATTCCTCCTTGACTCCATCTCTGCAGCCACACTGAGCATCACTCCCAACAGATCTCAGTTCTTCTCGTACGAATCCATTTCTCTGAAGTGTGAGGGAAACTCCAGCGGCTGGACAGTGAACAGGAGAACTAGCACAGCTACTCCTGAGAAGTGTGCGCATGGCTGGGCACTCCCAGGGGAGTCCTCCTGCCTCATTGAGGACGCGTACAAGTCGGACACTGGAGAGTATTGGTGTGAATCAAGCACGGGGGCGTGCAGCAACACCATCAACATCACAGTGACTGGTAAGGCCGTGATGTGTGCACAGACCTTGTTTGGGTTTATCGGACGTTGGACAATAAGTATTGAATTTTGTCTTTGTCCTTCCACGTGTCAGATGATGTGGTGATCCTGGAGAGCCCTGTGTATCCTGTAACAGAGGGAGACACAGTGACACTCGGCTGTTTCTACAGGAAAGACGACCAATCTCAAATAACGTCGAACTTCACTGCCGCCTTCTACAAAGATGGTGTTTTCATTGGGAAGGAAAGTGCAGGGAAGCTGACCATCAAACACGTGTCCAAGAAGAACGAAGGACTCTATAAGTGTCAACATGATCCCTCAAAAAAAGAGTCACCTCAGAGCCTGCTGACAGTGAGAGGTGAGTTATGCATGGTTCATGCTTCTGCATTCTGCAATATCTCCTACAACTGACACAAAAGTTATATGGGTGAGTAAACCATCATATTGTATGCTTGAAGTAAGGTCCAGGTTGTAAAAAACAGTAGTTCCCCTTGAATTTAATCCATCATTGTTATGAGACTAATACTTTTCATTTCATGTTATTATCCCTATATCATAACAAAATACCAAATAAGCAGTGTTCCCACGTTGTTTTCTTTCTTTTTTAATACTTCTTTCCAGACTTAATATTCATCTATGCTCTCAGAAGGTTCATCCCAACATTAAATTTAAATTTGGCTGCTTTTCAGGATGTGGTATTGATTATTTCTGATAGTGTGGAAGAGATTTTCAAACTGCATTCAGACCCTGAAGGCACCGTTGTGGTATTAACAGATTTCTTTCTCATTTTCACAGAGAATCTAATTGCTCCTACCACTCCTCCTCCTACTCCTCCTCCTCCTCTCATTACTTTGACCCGACTGATTGGTTTCATCCTGTTGTTCGCCCTCTACACCATCCTTCTCATACTGGCTGTGTACTCGTACCGAAGGTGTGTTCGAGGTAACGACTGCTGTGAAAATATAAATGTAGACGTTGAACAGCATAATTGTCATGTTTGTGGATGTCGGCCTCACTTTTAAGCAGACAGGGGGAGAGCTGCTAAATCGACTTATTATTGAGTTCATTCTAGTTTGCTGGAGCTCCTTCAACAAAATAAAACATGTAGAGTAATGTCTCACGGGTCGAGACAAAGACAGCACTGCTAGGAAGCAGGAAGAAGAGAAAACGTTCAAAACAGTGGCGCCCTCTACCTGAAGGGAAATGATGGATAACAGGCTGAATCTCAAATTAACGTCACTGAAGGTTCCTGTAAAAATGTCCTTTGCTCTGATTATTTGACTTTGAATTGAAGTAATAACCAATGATGAAGTATTGATTGTTGGGAATTTGGTCATTTAGATCACGTTCAGGTTTACCAGAGGTCTTTGAAGATATTCTTTGTGTGATGTTGCTGAAGGTTTGGAGTCGTCCAAGATCTTTTGGGGAGTTGGCTTTGACCAACGGCCTTTAAAGCTGTTGACAAACTAGAAAACCAAAGTTTAGCTACTCTCATTTTACAGGCCACTGGTTGTGACTAAAGAGATGTAGTCAAAGGAAAGTCAGTCACTGCAACAGCACCAGGAGCAAAAGGTCAAAAGCAGGAAGAGAAACAGCAGCAAAGCTTCCTGGTTCACTGATGAGGCTTTACTCAGGCCTCAGAGCAGGTGATGTCTGATAGGTGTGAATGTAAATAAGTTCCTTGGTGTGTTTGTGTTGCAAGTTCTTCTTAAGATTTAAAACGCCTCCAACAAACATGTCTTCTGTTTTTCCTGCAGCTCGAGCTGATGCCAAAAAGAGAGCTTCTAATCATCTGGTGCTGGAATGATGAGTCCTGTTCTCTGCTGGGACAGAAGAAGCAGCAGATAATTATATTTTCATTTATATTTTATATATCTATTAGCTATGCTTAAATGGCAGCTGTACATTTAATCGTCAAACGCTGTGATGTGTTTGATGCCAAGCCTTTTATGTATATTAATTTCCATTTCTTTTCTCAAATGTAACGTGCTCTATCTTTATATAAATGATAAATAAATAAAAATACCCATATATTTTTATTTGGTTTCTTTCTGCCAGAAAAGTTCCCATTGGGTCAGACAGAACTAGAGATAATCAGCCTCATCAAAGATATGTGTTCAAACAAACTGATTTGTGCATCATTAGAGTTTTGAGTAGGTGTCATAGCTGCGTCTAATAATGGTATGTGGACACACAGAAGCGTGTAAATATTACATCTGAAACTGATTTCTGCTTTTATTTCCTTTGTTAATGAGCAGTAGCTTTGACCTGGAGATCTGCCCTGTGAAGTCTCGCTGGTTGATGAAGCTTCTTCATCGTTTTTTTCATTGGTGTCTGTCGCCCCCTTGTGGTCATAACAAAATGACTCAACATCCTCCGATACGTGGCAGCACAGGTGTTTATCACTGATGCCTCACAGAGAGAAGGTTGCGGGTTCGAATCCATGGGCTGACTGGGCCTTTCTGCGTGTTTGCATGTTCTCCCTGTGTCTGCGTGGGTTCTCTCCCACCAAGACATAGTCATTAGGTTCATTGGTGATTCTTTGGCCGTAGGTGAGAGTGTCTCTCTGTGTTGGCCCTGTGATAGACTGGACCTGTCCAGGGTGGACCTGCCTCTAGCCCGATGACAGCGGGGATAGGCTCCTGCAGACCCCCGTGACTTTTAAGCGGTTACAGAAGATGAATGAATGAATCTTCCGATGCGTTTATGTTATTATAATGTATTCATACATTCATACAGCTCGTTTCAGCTCGCATTACCATTGTTTTTATTATCTTATGGCATTTTTGGGTTCATTTATTTGGGCAAATGTTCTCTTAGAACGTTTAAAGAACAGTAAAAGAACTGTGCAGTGTGACAAAGACTTTTATGTGAACTCTTCGCCTCGACCAATACCAGGATTTCAACACTAGATGTCGCCCTTTGATTTCTGTGTGAGTATTTTCAGACACAGCTGGTGAAACTCGGTTTAGCTAGATAAAAGCATGCCAGCCAAAGCTACCAAGCTACTCTACCTGCTATTCTGCATTCCTTGTTGCTGGCTAATGTGGTGGCCTTGTCGCTCCCTTTCTCACTGAAAGGTCTCAGCTCACATGAGGACTTTTGTTTGAGGTTCTCATTCACACCTTGACGCTGGAGCCTGTGACGGACAAGAGTCGTTTGAAGAGCCATTCATAGCAAAGAGGACGGGGACAAAAACAGTCCCCCCTCAACAACAGGTAAGTGATCAGTCGTTAATGGAAATTAGCTGCACCAGTTTAAAGTCATAAGGATAAAAAGCAAGTTTCTCAGGAGGGGTTGGTATTTAAACCTCAGACTTCCCACCAGTCATCTAAAACTGAAGAAGCTACTCGGATGAAACGTCTTCTCTAAAACTCTAAGTCTTGTTGCCTAGTTTTGGAACTTTTGCTGGATATTTGACAGTATAGTGTTCATGTGGTCATATCTCTGTTTGTGGTATAGTCAACTAAATGAGCTCCCCTGGTAAAACAAATCTTCACCAATCAAACATCCGACTTCACTGACCTCCACACCGCTGTTTTTTTAAAATACATTTTAGCGTTAAAATTAACAGCGGTTCATCTTCTCTGACGCTTTTTTTCCGTTTTATGTTGTTTTAAATTCAACATATCTTCTCGGTTAGTCCAGATGAAATCTGCGTTTACAGATGAACGTATTGTGAGGTTATTATATCGCTTTCAGTCAGCTGGTCTATTTATAGCAAGAACTCTGTATTGAAAACAGTAACCAAGGAAACCATGACGCACTGACGCGCCCACGCAAACACGTGACGTATAAGTTAAAGCCGGTGCGTTCATGACTCATTCATTCAGTCGCTGTTTGCCTTCACGCGGAAGAGTTTGATGCGTCTGCCTAAAGCCAAGTTTAAGAGTCTGTTTACTCTTATCCACTCTGGATTTTTACCATCTGATTGGCCTCCTTCGCTTGGATACCCGTTAAAGGTAAAAAAAAACCAAAACAAAACAAACAAATAAAACTAAAAACAGATTATTCTTCCAGATAGGGCTAATGTTTAGATGTCCTACTACACTTTACACAAAACACGTCTACTTTGACTGCATTCAATACTGAGCAGTGGCTCCTCTTGCTCGAATCCAAGTGCAGGCATTTCAATTCTGCTCCTCCCATTTCTATCTACAATGTCCTTATGGTTAAGTCATGAAATACTTGAACAATATGTACAGTTCTGAGAATACTGCACTGAAAACTCTATAAATAATCAGAAAGTCTAAGCCAACATGTGCCTGTGTCTTTTTTCTTCATAATACAGGGCTGTGCAACATAGTTTACTTTAGTGGCTAGTTATTTATACACTTCAGTTAATATCAATAACCTGCATTGCTACATGGCTTAGATGTCTTATACTAGCAGCCTATTACACTACACACACACACACACTCTATGCATGCACGTAATACACAAACCAAACAAACGAAGAAGCAACCACATAACCACATAACCACACAACCCTTTTGATTTTACTCTTCCTGACAATATACCAGGCAACACTGGACTGAGACTACTGGGTTTATTCAGCTAAGCAACAATCACCGTCCCTCAGAAATATTTATGTCCCTGACAACGTGAGACCAACTAGTTTATCCTGCAGGACGACTTTTGAAGCCGTACTGGATATGAAACCGCTTTATCCAAACTGAGATTTGAACCAGAGACTGTTCCGTCGCAGGCCTTATACTCATTCTTTACTGATTTTTTTTTTCTCAATTATATACCTTCAGGACCTGCACCTGTTAAAACCAGTAAAACAGAGACACCACTGCCTTTGAATAAAGAGGACATTAAAGGTGAGACAGTGTCCTTAGACCGTCCTTTGACCTGCATGACTGTACATTGGCGTCGTTATTGGCTCTTTCAGAGTCACATCTGCAAATACGTGAACACAACACAGGAGCTAAGGTCTAATGAGTTTCATGGCCATCATGTTAGACAACAGGCTTCTCCAGACAAACGGCAGCATCAGACAGACACCCACCACGGGAAGTAGAATGTATATGCAGCTGTACACTAACTCACCTTTCTACAACAGATAGCAGGTAACTCCATGTTATTCATGTTAATGCACACTATTGCACCTTGTTCCTAAATCTAGTCTAACAGTTTAAGTGTAAGAGTTTTAGTTTGCTAAAGTTAGACTGGAAATGACTCTCGCTCAGTCGAAGGATCCAGTGGTTTGGAGTGAAGCCCCCACTGTTAAGACAGGGAGGAAGTGGAACCTAAAAGAGGCAGTACAGCAAGCACAGGCAGCTCTTAGGCATAGCGATATCATAGGCCATGGAGGCTCGTAACACGGGGCAGATAAGAGTGTGAGGAGTCTGGGAGATGAGGGCCGACTTAAACGAGCAGCTAGTTACTCCAACCTGGAGTAGCTAGTTACTCCAACCTGGAGTAACTAGCACCCGGCCACGGCCAGATCTGCTGTGGTGGTTTGGGCCAGAGAAAGTAGTCTATGTCATCTAACTCACTGTCCCGTGGGAAGATAGAGTTGAGGAGGCTAACGAGCATAAGAGAGCTAAATATGCAGAGATGGCAGCAGATGCAGAAGAGAATGGCAGGAGAGCCCGTGTGCGGCCGGTGGAGGTTGGCTGCTGTGGATTTGTGGCGAGATCCACCATTGCTCTCCTAAACAAGCGGGGCATACGCAACAAATCGGCAAAAGCCAGAGTACTGCGGTATGTCAATGGTAGCAGAGAGAGCAAGACAATGGCTGTGGGTAAGGAGGAAACATGCTAGCTGGGGAGCTCGCTAAAGGTGAAGTTGGCTGGGAAATTTGTAGTATTATATAAAAAGTATTTGGGTCGTGGTTTAGTCTGCAGATGAATGGGACAAATCACAAGACAGCAATGGTTTGTTAGATTCATTTTGTGTTTGGGTCCTAATGGAGGCTTGTGTTGGGGTTGTAATGGTTGTTTGGCTCAACGACGTGAATCACATGAGTGTAATGGTTCAGTTAGGCTTGATTGTTCACACTGATTGCTGCTTAACAGAGCTAGGTTCATTTCTGGGTTGTTGATAGTCACTGACTGGTGGGGAAAATGGGTTGTGGAGGGGGGTGATTAATGAATGCTACATATATCATTTGCTCACATGCTGATTTTATACATTTTTTTGCTTGTAGTATTTTATTTTTACTAGATTTTTACTTTATTTTAATCTTTCTTTTACTTGTGGTTCTTGAGTGTGGCATCTAAGCTCCTGTGACCAAGCAGTTTCCATGTGGATGAGTAAAGTCTCAGGCTCTCCCAGACCAGTACCAGGATTTCAACACTAGATGTCCCCATTTGATTGTCTTTTGCAGACACAGCTGGTGAGCTCAGTATTCACCCGTCAAAGATAAATCATGAGAGAAATTATCATTCACACATCCCTAAAGAAAAAAGCCCCTGCTCCAGGGTCATTTGACTCTGCATAGGAAGAAGGAAGTTGGTTCGTGGGTGGGGGATTCACACACAAATCTATTTTCAACCAGGCTGCTGAAGAAGATAAAATCAGTCCACATCGCAAAACAAACAGACTCTTGTCATGGTTTTGAATTTTGAGTGTTTTCTGTCACGTAGGAGCCTCCTGTTGGATAATTACTGCATGGGTGATTATTTTTCAGCTGACAGCAAGTTAGTTAACCCCAGCTGATGCAATGGGTAGCTTTTTATCTCTTAAACAACCATGTCTAAAGACACATCCTGTGGTCTTGGAAAATATGTTAGTCAGTTTGAGAAGGGTCAAATCATTGGCATCAAGCAGTGAAAACATCTAAGGAGATTGAAGAAACTACTAAAATTGGGTTAAGAACTGTCCAAGGCATTATTAGAAACTGGAAGGATAGTGGAGAAGCAACAGGGTAAGAAGAGAGGCAGATGAAGTGATGCAGCCATCATGCCTAGTGTCTACTGTACAAGCCTGTGCTATGGGGCAGTGCTATGATCTGGGGTTGCTGCAGTTGCTCAGGTCTAGGTTCATTAGCTGACTACCTGAATATACTGAATGAGCAACTTATTCCATCAATGGATTTCATGTTGTCCACGGGCATATTCCAAGATGGCAATATCAGGATTCATGGGGCTCAGATTGTGAAAAAGTGGTTCAGGGAGCATTTTTTTATTGAAGTGATTTTGTTGTCTACTCCTGCCTTCACTTAATGTCTTGCATTTGGGTCCTCCCTCCCACCAGGGAGATGCATAAATGGTGTATTTTAATTTTAAAACGCAGCTTCAAAGTGACCATGTTTTTTTTATTATTTACAGAATCCAAACCTCTAAAATCTATCTATCTATCTGAAAGAACTGAGAAAAGAGAAACTCTTTATATATTGTTAAGATTCATAAACACATTCATAGACCAATGCAATGCATTCAATTTATTCAAAGTTTCATTCAATTTATTCAAAGTTTCATTCCATATATTCAAAGATTCATTCAATATATTCAAGTTTCATTCAATATATTCACGTTTCATTCAGTATATTCACATTTTATTCTATATATTCAAAGTTTCATTCAATATATTCAAAGTTTCATTCCATATATTCAAAGATTAATAAGATCTATACAGTATATCAATAATCCAGCTCCACTCTTTGGTTGGTGTTTGGTAGCTTGCCTCTGAAACAGTTGAAGAATTTATTTATTTCATTATGAAACAACTTTTCAACATTAGAAAGGAAGGAACATCATGCATCCATATATTAAACCTAAAATCAGCCGACCTGTACTTTAAAGTAGGCTGGTTCACATTTGTCTATAAATAAATCTGTTTACATGAAGTTAAGTGTTTGCTCATTAGATCACAAGATGGAGATGGATGAGCACTCACCACATGACTTGTTTCCCACAATGCAGTGGAAAAATAGTTTTATTTGTTTTGAGCTATTAAAACTGTAATCATCCAGTGACGTTGAGTCATATGAAAGGTCTTGCGTTGAAAAGGCAACAGAGAACAAAGTGTGGTCTATTCTGGTTTGTTGTTTCGGCTGCATACCCCCCATTTCCCTTACGAAACCTCTGCAGGTGTTTCTCGGTTAGCAAGACAACTGACAACTTGAACACAGTGGAGCGTTTGGGTCTGAAAGTAACATCTGTAATAAAAGACGGGAGAGTTCATCTGATTTAATGTCTGTACCAAGACTCTGCATTTATCATTTTAGTCTTTCTATATATAGAGAGAAGGAATCCGGGTGGGAAGCGGAGGATAAACTATGATTCATGTTCTGATTCATCCACAAAACCATTTTTCGCTTCTATGTTACGCTTGGTTTCATGCAGATGATGAAAACTGAAACTCAGATTTTAATATTTAAAATGACTGCAGCACAAGACAGAATGAAGAAGGGATGCACATCGACCTCAAAGTACTGAAAACACACGGCTAAGGTACACAAAAATGGTTATAAAGACATAAAACACCACTACAAAGACAGCAAGTGACAACACAATTACAACATAAAGCATAAAGGGACACAATCTGACCACAAACACATTTCCAAAGAGATGTCAGAAACAGCTTCAGAGATGAAAACCCACTACAAAGAGATGAAAAACGACAACACAACAACACAAATCAGAAGCCAAAATAAAAACAGACGCAAAGAGACAAGACAGGTCTAAAAAAACTCACAAATAGACACAACATGACAATAAAGACACAAAATGTCTAGAAATTTGAGATGCAAAACATCACAAAACAACTTCAAAGTAACGAAGACACACAACAAAGATGAACTAAATGGCTGCGAAGAAACGAAACACTGCAGAGACAGCAATGTGTGCAGAGGTGTGAAAAGTTGAAAAATGACAACAGTGTAGTACAGTATAACTACAAAGAGGTGCAAAGCAACGTCACAATGCAAAGCTTAAACAAAAAAATAACACAACTTTAATGAGACGAAACCCCACTACAAAGAAATGGACACAAATGGACATCACAAAACAACTTCAAAGCAATGAAAACACACAACTAAGATACACAAAAGGGCTACAAGCCCTAAATTTCCCCACAGGGATAAAGAAACAAAGCGCCACCACAAAGACAGAAAGTGATTCCGAAAAAATGCAAAATAACCCAAAAAACACACAATTTGACCACAAAGATACAACATGTGTCCACAAAGGAATGCACAACTATCTCACATCTTCAGAGACGAAAAACAGCACCACAAAACAAATCCCCAAAAGTTTAATACAGAGTTTAATTCATTAACAGAAACAAGTCAAACCTTTACTACAAAGACACAAAACAAATGAAAACGGACCTCAAAGAGACACGCAAGGCCTTAAACGAGAAGATTGAGTTTTGTTCTGTTTGCCATTTAACAAAAAAAAAAAAAAGGGGGGGACCTTGGACTTTTCTTTCCTGCTTAAATATATTACAAACTTTCCTACTCTGCCTCCTGTCAGGTGGCGCCCAGCTGGATTGTGGAGTAGAAGGTCGATGTAGCCTCCTCCTCATCTGTGGAGGACAGACAAAAATAAAATAAAACCCGTATTGTATTTCGGTTTTGAGGCTTGTTAAATAAACTTTATTGGCACAGAATGCTGCAGTTGTACTTTTAATGGCTATTGAATGTTAATGAATAACCATATCTGAAGAAGTGGTTTCATCAAAACTGAAAGAGGTGGGGTTTCCCCTCTAATAGAGACTCACGTGTCACTGGACAGTCCCGGTGTTTTGGGGGGTTTTCTGGACACAAGAGCCCAGCTTTCTGTTCACTTATCACCAGTCACTGATGGTGACGCTCTAGCCGTAAACATTTTATAAAATTTTTTATAAGCTTTCTATTTGTTTAGTGTGACCTATAGTGGACTATTATCAGCAGTGGATTGATCCACATTAGGACGTCGTTGAGAATGATGAAAAAATCCCCAAAACTTTTTTTTTGGATATACGATGACCTGGATGACTGAGAACCTTCACAGACATAATGATAAAAAAAAATATTAAATTAAATTATAGACAGCCAGACAAGGTTTTTGCAGCTTGGAATAAACACATGCTCCTGTTTGTTTTTCCGTGATATTTAATCCTTATTTTTGGTGGAATACTGTAACTGTGGCCGTGTCTCCGTCAAAAATACTCACTATGTCACCCAAATATTTTCAGATCTGGCTCCAAAAAGTTTGTTTTTACATTATATGGTATGAGTATGTTAGTTTCAATCACCATAAAAGTCTTGTCACATAAATACCGGCATTGAAAGTATTAAAATGCGTTCAAAGATCGCCCGCGACATGAACTACTTACGTAATCCATGTATAAATAGCAGGTAAAGTTAAAAATAGAAACTCGGTCATTGAGAACAATAGTGACCAATAGGAAGGCGCGGGCGGGATTCCCAGGAAGTGAAACCAAATACGTGAGAGCATAAATGATTACGTAACTGGAACAAACAAGTTCCTGATGTTAGAGGGAAGGGCTGCTTTAGTTTATTTGTATGTGTTTGTATCCAGGGAACTAAGCAATTAGATGATTACAAACACGTCCATTTATGGAGCTCACCATTGATCTTCTGAGGCTTCACACCTTCTGTGATGGTGACGTCAGTGTAGGAGACAGCGGCCTCCACTTTACCTGCAACACAACACATCTGCATGTTAAACTGCAGCCAGTGACACATTCATTGGTTCTGACATAAGTGAGTTTCTTTATGTTTTTGCTGTGAAATAACAGTCGCTTGCCAGTTCATTAGGTACAGTAGCGTAACAAAGGTTCTGGTGTTCAGCATTAGGAGGGTTTACTGTATATCAGGATGCATTCACTAGCGTACCTAATGAACTGGCCGGTGCTTTAATGGATAAAATTACCTCAGTGAACTGTTGAGCCTGTTATTAAAATATCATTTTGTCTGTTTAATACAAATAGTTTTTAATTTATTACAATAATTTAGTTAATTATTATATGATTTTATTTTATGTGTTACTGGTCCTGTTTTTAGGCTTTGGTTAACTTTTGTTATTTACTAATTAATCAATTTTACATTTATCTGTTCTTATCTGTTCTCTGAGCTCCAAATATATCCCCACATCTATTGTGGTAGTATATCCTACATGTGCTGTCTGAGCATTGATAACTTAGTGCGTTTCGTTTCTGATTTAATAATTTAATAATTAAATACTGTAGCTATAAGCTGTTACTATTTCTGTTCATTGAACTATTTGCTTCCTTGCAATACACGCAAAACTATGCACTGAAGAACTGAAGATGTTTTGTTTTAGAACACATCATGACGTCCAAACTTCATGAAAGGCTTTTAAGTCAATGAAAGTATGTTAAAAGTATGTTCATCCAGCAAATCTTGTCCGTCTGTTATGTGTCTGTATTGTTATCATTCTCAGCGTTGACGTTCGTGCAGACTTTTTAGGCGGCGTTGCATATCAAAAGACACTGCTATGCATGCAATGTCTGCTATTCAACATAGAATTACTTTTGTTCTGGATGAGCCACACGTCAAAGTAGAGCAACTACTCAACTTTACTTGTATTGATCTATTTATCAGCCGTGGATATAGTGGTGAGAAAATGCCAACATGAGACCAAACAAGAGGTGATGCTGGGTCAATAGTCAGCCACGAATTAAAAATAATAATCATAATAAATTGATCCCACTAACTGAAGAAAAGCAGTGATGCTCAAAAAGACACTTTTTTTTTTTTGCTGTGAAAACATATTTTTTTCTTCTTCTTCTTTTAAAGCAGAATGTCTTTTAAGTCTCAAACGTTTATTTCGTAACAGAGGATAAAACCTCACGTCTGTCATGTGAGGCTGAAACCGCAGGATGCTACACCACACTTTTTGTTTATATAAAAACATGATGACCTTTGAGTCTTCTCCGGAGGAACAGCAGCATCAGCGAGATCAGCATCAGGCAGACACCCACCACAGGAAGTAGAATGTATATGAGGGGGGTGTCTCGTGTCTCAGGGCGGCGTGTTTCTAAACAGAAATGCCACATGTTGACCTAAATGCAAACAAAGTGAAAGTCTACCTGCCTCGTGCATTGTTTTCTGATTAAAAAATCAGAAAAAGAAAAAAAAAGTATGTATAAACTGTATCTTGCCTTGCGAGTTAACATATTTTCTAAGCAACATATGCAAAAAACAACTCAAATATGAAAACCGTACGTGAAGGTGTAACTGTTTAAAATGCCCATGTGGAACCACGTTGCTCACCCCTGACATTCAGCCTGCTGTCTGCTGACTGTCCAACTCCAGAGATGTTACACTTGTAGAGTCCTTCATCAGATTTAGAAACACTGTGGATGGTCATGTTTCCCGTAGAGCTGCTGCCAACGAGAAGCTCATCTTTATAGAAATTAGTTGTGAGATTGGAGGAATTCTTGGTTTTGCAGCGCAGAGTCACAGAGTCTCCCTCCGTCAGTGCATGGGCGGGACTCTCCAGGATCACAGAGCCACCTGAATGACATTTTCCACATTTAAAACCATCCAGGATATCTATTGTGTTCATGTAAATTTGAAGGTTACTGATGGTTAAACACAACATAGCTGGGTGTCATCTGCGTAACAACAGATATTTATGCTGTATATTGCCCAAGGGAAGTGTGTACAACCTGAAAAATACTGGTCCTGCTACAGAACCATGTGGAACCCCACAAGTATATGCTAGAATCATGGTTGACATTTACAGATTCAGATAATTGAATTCCAACTCAACTTACTTAAACTTGGAACATACAATGAAGAGGATTAATAGAAACAACTTTACACAGTTTGGTCTGTCTCGACTAGTTTCTTTTAGTGACGGTTATGCTACATACAGCTAGCTGTCATCTGTGTAGCAATACAAAATTTAACCAATGTATCCTAATGTATCTCCTAATATGTGCCAAAGTAAGCATTGAGCATATGGTCCATTCATATAATTACAGGTGGGTGTCATCTGCATAGTATTAGATGTTTATGCAGCGTTTCCAAATGATATTGTCCAAGGGAAGCGCAAATCTGAAAAGTACAGATTTAGAACATACGATTAAGAATAGAACAACTTTTGTACCTTCGTGACTTGATTGTTGAACAACAGTCCACAGAAACCTTGCTTAACAACAGGTCGAGTGAAATATGAGACGTGACTCGAGAGTCTGCCGTTCACAGCTTGTAGATCCTTTAAACCCACCTGTCACCGTGATGTTGACGGTGTTGCTGCGTTCTCCTGATTCAGACTCACACCAGTAAAGTCCAGAATCATGTGGATAAATGTCATTGATGATGCACTCAGATCTATTTTTTCCATTCCTGGACGGGCAGTTTTCATTTATGGTGTTGTCTGTGTTCCTCTTAATTCTCCACTCAGAAGAGTTTCCCAGCACTTCGCAGCTCAGAGAGACAGACTCATACTGGAAGAACTGGGATCTGCTGGGCACGACTCTCAAAGAAGCTGCAGGAAACAAAGAGACAGTAAACAACATGTAAACCCAGCTCAACTTTGTCACCTTCTCTACAGGTTGTTGCTTTCCTGTTGACTGGCAACCAAGCGATAAGCGATTGCTGTTCTCAGCAAATTTAACAAGCACTGCTGCATTCATTGTTGAGGTCAAAGGTTTTTTAGATCGAGAGTGTGGTGCTATAAAAAAATAAAGAGGTCGACAGCGGCTGCTGACAACGACAGTTTAGTGGATATAACCAAAGCTTTTGTGTGTCACCCTAGATCAAAAAAAGAAGAACAGCGTTTCAAACCTCTGTCAGTGTGACCACATTAGAAAGGAAGCACTATTAATGATAAAGCTGATGGCAAGATGCTTCCGTTGATAAAGCCATCTGATCTGTCCTTGAGGGAGGAGAGTTGTTTCCGTTGAAACTCTGCTAGTTTTGGTTTTGTTTTCAGTGCATTTATTTGTCAGTAATGAGTTAAACATTAGTGCAAAAAAATGCCAATATATGTGTTGATATAATGAAATAAAGTAGTATATTATCTGAACTAGCGGTGTGTCGTGAGGTAGGTACGAAGGCCTTTTAACGGAGCCAGAGATTCAACAGAACAATCGTTATTTTATTTTTTTTAAATCAAGACGCAACACAAACTTTAAAACTTCTCTGCGTACCAATTAAAGCAAACCTGCGTATAAGTTTCTGAATATCGTTTCAAACTCACCGACGACGGCACACAGCGTTGTTATCTCCATGCTGATCGGCTTGCAATGTGAGCATCACACCCAGCGCCTGATTTTATGTTCGAGAGGCCACGGCTTCCTGCTGCAGACTCCGCGTCCAAATGTGTGAAGATCTTGTTTGTGTAGGATGTGTGTAATTGCTTTTATATCAACACCTCAAATGTCAAGTGTTATGTCACCTACCAGAGCGGGGCTGCACGACCACAGGGGCTATGTTATAGGTTATCAGCACGAACAGATTTTTTTTTTTCCCCATCATTTACTTGACTGGGGAAACCAAAAATATGTCTTTGACTGTTTATGTAGTATTAGTTATCAGGTTCTCATGGCTCCTCTCAGTTAGATTAGGAGGAAAAAATGTTTAAGTGGAAGGATTTGAGATACTTTTAAAAACGGGAAACTGTGCCGTCTAGACCAGTGATTCTCAACTGGTGGGTTGCAACCCAAAAGTGGGTCGCACGAAGTGTTTTCACCAAAAACCTCAGCGTGTTTTGTCTTACGAGGTGAAAGCCGTGAAAACTGACATTTGGCGTTTGGAAACAAAACGCCAAAGATAAACCTGTTGAGTACTTTAGAAGACGACTACTGTTACTGACTACTAGTGATAGAAATGTTCTGATTGTCATGACGGCCTTATGATAAATGCTTGAAAAAGTGACTGAATAGTTTTAACAGGATATTGTTATATATTGGGAGGAGTGGGTACTCAGCTAAAGCTTCATATTTTGATTCTTTTTTAAACGACTTTTCAGTAGTTGGACTTTTTTAATTTCATGTTTGTGCATTAAACCACTGAGTTTGTTAAAGATAGGCTGAAGTTACTGAAGTGAAGAGTTTTGGTTTTAATTAAAATGCAGCTAATGGGGCGTCAAATGGGACAGTTCCCTCTCAAGCATCGGCACTTGCTGGTCATCTTGGTTTATCATTACATTTGTTTTGTTTTTGCGTTTTGATACTGTGTGTTTCATTCTATTCTACTATTTCAGTTTTAAATTTTTCTTTGATTTGAGTCGCGGCTTGTCCTGAAGGAGTGATGTTGGGTCCCGAAGCCAGGCCAGTTGAGAACCACTGGTCTAGATGACTGGGTCATCTCCAGAGCTGCAGCTCTTGTGTGGTGGTCCGGGTCTGCCGTGGTCAGTATCTATCAACAGTGGTTCAAGGACTGAGAAGAACCAGAGACAGGCTCATGGACCAAGGATCACTGAGTCTGACCCGTGTGGTTCTGACCTAATAGATGAGACGAATCAAGACATTGATTCCGGTTTTGGTAGAAAGGAATCAGGATACTCAGTGGATCACGGTTTGTTTAGTCAGGATGTCCCTTGACACGGCACCAGGATGCATTATGGGAAGGAGACAGTTAAGCCTTGTGGAGGCAGTGTGATGTTTTGGCCTGTGTTTTGCTCAGAGACCTTGGGTCCGTCCTAAGCATCGCCGCAAACCATGTCCACCCTTTAATTGAGATGGTATTCCCTGATGGCAGTGGCCACTTGAGCCTTGTGAGTAACAAACAATGTGTCCAACAAAGAGCTGACTTGGCTTTCCAGTTCCCCAGATCTCAGTCCAATCTGTGGGACGTTCTGGACAAACAAGCATGATCCATGGAGGCCACACCTCTCAGCTTTCAGGACTTAAAGCATCTAATGTTTTGGTGCCAGATACCTTCAGAGGTCTAGAGGAGCCCTCTGGCCTTTATCAACGTGTTATTTTCTGTTCTTGTGGAACGTCATCAGTACAAATACCCAGACGTGTTCTTGTTCGCCCCATTTTCTTCTTCCAGGAAGCTTTGGGAGGCAACTTGTGTGGACTAGGTACAGGAGGAGTCCCAGAATGCACTTTGTGGACAGCATCCTGTCCTCCAGAGTATGTATTTCACGGTCAAACTTGTCTAGTATAGAATTACAAAGTACGAAGTTTGTACACTTGGTGTTGATAAACAGCCAATGCCTCAACAGGTCAGGGCTGTTTTGGCAGCAAATTTCCCCCCTGTGGTATGAATAAAGGTTTGTCTTATTTTATCTGATAAACTTATCTAATCGCATCTCCACTAATCATATCTTAAAAAGAAGACGTACACAATCTTAGTCAGGTGATCCCGATGCTAGGGGGAATCCAAACGAGATCATGGGTTACCTGTGGTTTCATGGTGTTATTCCTGGTGAATCACTTGAGAGTAATCCTCATGTGATCAGTGAAATTGGCTCCCGTGGGTGATACCAGAACAATCTCCACTTTCAGCACACAAACACCCACTCCTCTCCTCCCACTGCCGCCTCCACTGACCTTAGTCTTTACATACTACTACATACATACTTGGGTTCTCAGTTAGTCCAGATTAAATCTAAATTCTTTATTACGTTCACAGATTAACTGATTGTGACGTTAATTATTATTCCACGTTCAACTGGTTTATTTTTTAGGAAGAATTTAAGACTGTAATGGAAAAACAAACAAACAATCGATACCAAGGAAACGACACGCCCATGCAAATACGTAAGACGTAGGACGTAAGTTAAAAGTCTGCGCGTACATGACGCATTCATTCATTCGCTGTTCGGCTCCACACGGAAGAGTTTCCCTATGATGCGTCTCTCTACATTGGAGTTTAAAGAGGCTGTTTACTCTTTTCCACTCTGGACATTTACCGTCTTCTTGGCCTCCGTCACTTGGATACCCGTTCAAGGTAAAAAGAAACTATATATTTTTCTGTGTAAAGATATATATCGAATATTTGTATTGTACGGACGCTACTGTTAAGTTAAACACGTGAGCCTTAATCTTACGTGTCGTAACACAAGGTAAATAAGAAAAATAAAGCACGCCGAATTCATTACTGGCATTTATTCTTCGCTGTATGAAAACTGACATTGATTAAAAATATCAATGAATTACTTTGACACGTAAAAAAGCTTAAACACGCAATAAACTCAGGCAAGTTCTGTATTGACGTAGAGCGTCGTGGCAGCTGTCAGCGTTTAAAGCTTTCACAAAATACTTGTCCAGGCATGATCTGTTTAAGTCATCTAACAATGTGAGAACCACGTGCTGGTCTGAGGTTTAAACACGTGGTGGTCTTTAACTATGGTGGTCCCAACGTGCCAAAACTAAAGATGAAAACAATCCTGTAAATATGTATGTTTTAATTAATTTATGTGACAAAACAGATTATTCTATATTTATATATCTTATATTCATTTCCATTTTCTTTGTTTTTCAGTTTATCTCCTTGTTTTCTTTTTTTTTTATTATATTTTCATATCTATTCATGTCTCTAAAACTACTTTACCTGTTCTGTTTACATGTCCTTGTGTATTTTGGTTTCATTGTGTAAATAACAAAGAGTATTTTTATTTTATTTTACAATCCGCTTATTAATTCCCACTATTTCCAGAGTTTATGTTTGTTTATTATCCATCTGTACTTCCTGGCAATGGATCTGATTTTCTGATTCTGCTTAGCACTTCAATTAGTTAATAGGGGCAACTTTTTTTGCCAATTAGTTGATCAACACCAGACACAGGATCATAACAGAAAACCAACAGGTTTTTCTGACCCAGTTTCTTCAAATGAAAAAGTCCAGAAAACGTGATGTTAGTGACTCATCAAACAGATTTTGTAAAGTCATGATGAGTCATGATGAGTCATGACGAGTCATGATGAGTCACTTTGCTTTTCTTTGGATCATTACTGATTTACTGAATTGATTAAATTCCAATTTAATACTAATTAATTTAGTAAAATTTCAGTATCAAATCACTTTTAAAGAAGGTTTTCACAAAACAAATGTCGCTGGTTCTAGATATTTGTGGTAACTTGCTACCGCCCCATCGCTCCAACCTATTGAATTTCATTGGAATTGCCGCAGATTGGTCAATCAACACAAATTGGGTTCTTTGGTTTTAATTTCCCTTCTTTTTCCAGGTCAATATCACCTCATTGGTTCGTCCCAGCCTATCGTCGCATCTCTAGGGGACGACGTCGTCCTGCCGTGCCATGTGGAGCCCGTGTACAACATGCAGGGGCTTACAGTGGAGTGGTCCAACCCCGACCTCAAGCCGGACCCCTCGGACCGCCTCAGCCGGGTGGAGTACGTGCACATTTACAGGCACGACTTGGAAGTCCACCAGATGATGATGTCCACGTACATCGGGAGGACCGGGCTGTTCGTGGGCGAACTGAAACGTGGAAACGCTTCGCTCAGGATCCGGAACGTGACGCTGGACGATACCGGCAATTACAGATGCTTTATCCCAAAGTTACAGACAGACACAGTTGTTCGGCTTATTGTTGGTGAGTAGCAGTGTTGATGCCGACGGCCATGTTTGATTTATTCTTCAAATGATTTAGTTTTAGTCGACGAAAAGTCAAAGTTTACAACTTTAGTTGCTAAATGCTAATCCATTATATGAATATGGGTCAGTAAAAAGTCAGAAGGCAATAACCTCATGTCGTGTGAAACAGGGAGCAAGTCAACGGCTGCTGTTTTTGTTGAAGGCGCCAGTCCTTTAACTTATCTATTAGCTGTTATCTATTGATTTGTAAACACATCTTCCAGAATCGTTATATTTTCTTGGAACTTGTATTTCCAGATCCAGACTTGGTTACAACCTGGACAGACACGCCGCTCATTTCTGAAGATTTCCTGACTCCAGATCCAAAGAACGGGACTGATGTTGCTCACGGTAAGGGAACAGTTCCGGCATCTGATTGTTTTCAACGTCGCTTGTGATTCATTGTGTATTTAAATTTATTCTCTTTCCCGTCAGGTGGTCGTTCAGTGCTGTATATGCCGCTCGTGATTTTCCTTGTTGTCATTGTAATCCTCACAGCCTTCATGGTTTATCACTTCAAACGACGGCGTCACAAGGAGACGTAAGTCAAATCTAAATCTCTTGCTTCTCGTGCTGTCAGGCGTTTCCAGGAGGGAGCTGACGTTTTTGTTCTTTTCTTTCAGCGTACTAGATGATGAAGCCACCCCAAGCATTTCACCACCAGCGTGAGATCCTTGCTCAAAGCCTTAAAGCTGTTAATGGAGATGGCGGACCAGAATGAGGGAGATCATGCCCCATTGACACAAACCAAGTCCAGTCTGAACACCAGCTTTGACTAACGCTGGTGACTGCAACCAGGACGATCTTGAAGAAGAATTAATTCTTTGACAAACATCTGAAGAGCTTCTTCAGCCCAAAGTCCCTTCATTCATAAAATCTTAGGTGGAGAATTTCAATCTGGAGTCTCTTGCCCATTGGAGGGCGGCACAGTGGAGAAGTGGTTAGCACTGATGCCTCACAGCGAGAAGGGTTCGAATCCATGGGTCGACTGGTTCCTTTCTGTTTGGAGTTTCCATGTTCTCCCTGTGTCTGCGTGGGTTCTGTCCAGGTTCTCCAGCTTCCTCCCACCGTCCAAAGACATGCTGCTTAGGTTCATTGGTGATTCTGAATTGGACGTAGGTGTGAGTGTGAATGGTGTACCCCCACCTCTCACCCAATGATGGTTGGGATAGACTCAATCGGGTATAGAGGAGTCTGAAGGAGTCTCTCCATTGGGAACTGATTAAGCTGGACCAATCAGGTCGCTCCGGGCGGGGCTTAACATGGTGACAGGAGCCAAACACGTCACCTAAGAAATTGAATAACTTTAAAGTCCAGTGTCTCTGGGACGTCTCAGCCGTCTGACACTGGAGGAAAACCTTCAAAGCAAGTTCATCTTGAAGTATAATTCATTAATACATTAATTCTGTGAGCCAGAACCACAAGATACTGTATGTGTGGAGCAACGTCACCTACTACCAAGTAGTAGACTCCAGCAACACACAACTTTACTGGACCGACAGGCTTCAGTTTGTCATTGTTGTAACTTTAGTTTTCTTGTTCTAATTTATTTATTGTTAATGATTTCACAGCCGGAAGAAAGTTGCTGTATTTTATTCTCAGTCTTTTTTTTTTAAAGTCGCACTTTAGATGAAGCTCAGGGTCAGAACCGTCCACTTTCTCTTTTAACTTATTTTCATGTTCAGCTGTCTTTAGCTTGAACAGATTTATGACTGAAACTTTTACCAGGAGGATCTGAGGTTAGGGTTGAACCGACACTGCACCTGCATCTTTTGAAAGGTCAAATGTTTACAATGTGGAGTTTTATGACGTTTAAGATGCAGATTTAGTTTGAAGTATTACTACTGCCGACCTTTAACAGGACAAGTGGTTACAGAAGATGAATGAATGAATGAATGAATGAATGAACCTTTTGTTTGCGTTGCCGTGTTAAAACGGCGCAAACATGAAGAAAGTAACGCTAAAAATGTTGTAATGTTCAGGGCCGTGTCTTGACCACAGACTCCCCCTCTGAGATAACAAATGTGGCTGCTGCAGCCGTCTGGCACATGTCGCCCTGATCCCACAGATATGATTCATCTGAACTCCACTCCCTTAACAGCAGCTGCCTTTGAGCAAGGCGCTTATACCATGCACTAATACAATGCACTATGTGTTCTCAGCTTAGATTTATATTGTCAGTGTTGTATTGTTTTTAATAACCAAATCACACACAGTCTACTCATATTAAATCATTTGAATCTGTTGATTCTACTTTATAGTTATTTATTTATTTAGTAATTTAACAGGACAAAGTATTTTAAAAGGCTCATTACTAATGCAGACATCATTTATTCAGGTGATCAGTAGCTCCCTCTACTGGTTGAAGATGTCTTAGTAAATGAATGAGTGAAAGTCCCAGACCTCCTCCTAATGTGGTCTGAGATCACACCTGTACATGAAGCTGGACACCTGATGTTAATGGAAGGTCTGAATGAGCATTAAACTGAACTATGTGAAGTGTTTGTGAAGGTTTCATGTTATGTTTGTGTTGTGTTCTTTGTTCAGTCGTCTACAAGTGGTCAAATTAAACACATCTTAATGAATCTACAGATGGCTGTTGTGTTTTCTTCCATGATAAACTTCATTTCCATCAGTGCAGCTGTTTCCTGAGTCAGGATGTGACTAAAACCTTCTTCTAGTTTCTCTGCTGTTCAGATAAACTTTTTTTAATTTCTTTTCCTGGAGCCTCTGACTCATCGTCCAATTTTGTCTTCATCAGGATGGCATGTCTGTCTCTGCTGACCTCCGTCTGGTACCAGCACATTTTACTCATTCATGAAGCACTGTATATAACACATACCAGTCTATAAATAGAGAATAATATCATTTTTTTAATTCTTATATATTTAAGTTTCTCAGCACTTTGTTCATAAATGATCTCTTTATTATAAAATATATTTACAATCAAACATGTAAGAAAGCAAAAGTGAAACATTAAAAGATTTAATCAGTCACAATCTAAAATACTGACCTCATCCTGTAAAAGTCTTTGAAACAAACCAACGTTCACATCAAACTTGACTCATCCAATCAAATGGAGCCAAGTGTTTCCAGAGACTTTCTCTGCAGTTTGTGGTTTCTGCAGGAAGATCTGAGTCGTGCTGTTTCTCATCTAGAATGTTTGCTGTTTGATGGATTACTGAACTTTATTGAAGGAGTTCAACTGGGAACTATTTCACTGCAGAGAGACCTGGACTCTGTCTCCATGCTTCCAGGACTTCAGGTCTGTCCACACCAGTCCACCAGGTACAGCAAAATCCTTGTCATAGTCTGGATGGTATATCTGTAAATGTAGTAAAGCCAAAGGTCACAGAGTCACAGTCAGAAAATAATAATTAGAAAAACTGAAGGAAAAGTAAGAAAATGGAAAATAGAACAACATCAATGAAACATCTAGAAAGACTCACAGTAACAGTCTTTCCAGCCTTGACTTCCATTGATTGATCAAATGTGTATGTGATGGGTTCTTCATTGTTGATCTGTACTTTTAACTGACGTCCTCCCAGTGGTTTGTCCTGCAGGACGGAAATGAAAGACAAGAAGAAGAATGAGACACAGAGACAGGAACAAATGAATGTTGGTGTCTATTAAATCTGTTGCATCAATATTTTCAATGAAAAATAAAGAAAATAGATTTTGACACTTAAAGCAACATCACCTGATCAGACATGTTTCTGAGACCGATACATCTGTAGTCGTGATTAACGACCACAGTGATGTCTCCTGACGTCTCCTGACTGTCTGAGCTGCTGCTGTTCTGCTTTGTCAGAGAATGATGAAGATGTGTTAGTTCAGGTTTGATTTCCTCTGACTGGGAGGAGACGACATCCACAGATTAGTCCTTTCACATCAGTCAGCTTCATGTTCTATCAGTCAATCATTCAGATAACTTTTCATCATCAAACATCAATCTGATAAGGAGGTAGGACCTAGAACATGAAGACAAGACGGATGTTTTCTCTGGATGTTGTTGTTTCTGATGAGAATGATGTGTGTGAATAAAATACTTCTCTCTCCATGTCTATGAGCTTGTTCTTCACCTCATCTTTTATCTTCTTCAGCTCTTTGTTTATCTTCTCCAGCTCCTCCTCCAGCTTCCTCTTCTTCTCCTTTAGTTCATTTACGTGAGAGGAGAGAGAAGATAAAGTTCAGATTCGTAACCCTTCATAGGACTCATTGAAATACTTGGACTTTCTAATTTCAACTCTAGAGTGTTATTGTAGGACATAAGAAGACTTTTTTACCTTTGTGACATTTTTAAAAATTGTTAAAGTTCATGTACAAAATCAAGATCAATGAAGTAACCATATATGGTTCCTTGTCATTCAGTGGTAAACAAATGTAAACATGTATTTAGACCATTAGAACATCAGTGCTGATTCAGACACTTGTCAACATTATCACATTAGTCAACATTAGGACACTTCTTCTTCATGGTTCCTAATAAATTTATTATGCTCAGTGTCCATGCAGAGGTGGACCTTGTAGACCACATTGACCTGAGAATGTTTTCTTGAAAACCACAATCTATATTTTTCTTAAATTTGGATGAAGAAGATCTTTAATTCAGTTTGTTGATGTGTTTTTAGTTTCTGTTATTTGGAGGAATTACACCAATATTAGTGTCATCTTTTTGTTCTAATTTATAGGAATTAACCCTCGTGCTACCCACCTGCATGCTCTCTGTCTGTCCATTCACTTGGGGTCACAGAGTGGGCTAAATAGTTGTCTGTGCATTTTTTCATGTGTAATGCCCTCCTACAAATGATAACATTTTGTTTCTTTGTTTGGTTAACAAGAATTCAGTATATTTCGAAATATTGTTTGTCAAGATACTGTTGTTATGAAATAAGTTTGCATTCATATGAAGAAATGCATAATTGTACTTTATTTGAGAAGGTGATAAAATGTCCCATGTTCTGAACGTCTGTGAATGTCTCATGATGTTTCCTTTTTTTAATTTAGTCACCAGGTGTCAATCAGTCATTAGCCAATCCGTGCTCAGGCTAGTAACGGGAGAAATGAGGGAAAGAATAATGATACAATGAAAGAGCTAGTTGTAAGGAAAGTGTTTTACTGTTGTTACAGAAACTTAAAACCGAAGGAGCTGTTTCAGATGTGAACTGGTGACAATATGAACAGTGTATGAGAATGAATAGTGAGTTTATTAATGTATTCATGAATTTCTGCATAGTGTGTCTCAGGCCTACATGTCTGCCGCCACACATGCTACTGCTGCTGTTGTAGAGGATGCTCAGGACTTCACTGCCACTAGAGGACCTGCTGTTGCACATGGACATGTCTTCAGGACTGGTTTCTGTGTCTCATATTACCTTTCTTCACTGAACAGAGGGTTTGAGGAAACTGTTTCAAACCATTTCTGAATTTCCAAAGATTAGTGAGTACTGAGAAACACTTTTCATGAGGATCTAAATGAGCTCCAACATGTGCGCCAACGACATGGTACCATAACTGAGTTTTACAAAACCCTGGGTATTATTATTTTATATTAAAGGGTGATTGTTTTTTTGTTAATAAACATTTCATGTTGTTGCAATGTCTATTGCTGTTGAATGTGGTATTGGTAGAAGCTAAACTATGAGCTTATTCTTCACCTCATCTTGTATCTTCTTCAGCTCTTTGTTTCTGGTCTCCAGCTCCTCCTCCAGCTTCTTCTTCTTCTCCTTCAGTTGATTTATCTGAGTAAAAAGGAGGTGAAGTCCAGATTGTTAACAGTCAGACAGTAACTTGTTCAGAACATCTTCTCTATTATCTACTGTGTGTATTTTAAATGCTGTTTCTTCCTGTACTTCTATCATTTGACCTGTAGATGGAGCAGAGTTGTGTTTGTGTTTGTCAAACTCCACCAGTAGTTCATTAAGAACAGAGAACTCAGTCTCTCTGAGATTAGAGTCAAATATGTGAAGCTTTCTGTCACTGATCAAATCATTTCTTTGTCTGTTCATCCAGCAGGTGGTCTACATCATACCAGTCTATTCTAGTTAGGAGATAGGACAGAGGATTCTGGCTAGAACATAGTCAGACCTTCTGACCTTCTACCAAGCAGAGAGAAGATGTTGACCACCAACATCAACCTCCTTAGAACATGAACATGATCTGAAGATTCAATTAAATAGAAACACATTGAAATGAGAACAAACATGTGGCTGGAAAAGAATCTGATACAAACTACTAACCTCCTCCTCCATCTGTCTGTAGGAATCAAATGGCTGAGAAGAATAAAGAGAGATCAGGAAAGATTATAAATGATGGACATGCAGATTGTATCATAGTTCTTATATTGTGATCACTTACTCTGAGATGCAAGGAAACCTTGGAAGCAGCAGCTTTGTTTTTCTCCAACTGGAAGAATTTATTAAAGTCAAATAAAAAGATTTTATCATCACTGATTCTATTTCTTTATGTCAGACTAAACAACACATTTAACATTTAATCTGAAGGACGTATTCATAGAAAAGATTTTAGACTTGTATATCTGGACTCTGGATTTTTCTCTGGATGTTGTTGTTTCTGATGAGAATGATGTGTGTGAATAAAATACTTCTCTCTCCATGTCTATGAGCTTGTTCTTCACCTCATCTTTTATCTCCTCCAGCTCTTTGTTTCTGGTCTCCAGCTCCTCCTGCAGCTTCTTCTTCTTCTCCTGTTGGATATTAAAGAGTTATGTGAGGGCAAACACAGAAAGAAGTGCTCTTCTTCTATCATACCACATACGGGGTTGTTTACCGCTTTGCTGCAGCCTTGCTCACGAGATGCACCACACTCTAATATTTCACCTTGTAGAAATCAGTTACAGATGGCCTCAGCAACACATTGCAAACTACTGATACACGAAAGGCCGTGCTCCTCCTATTGTCATTGGGTGGAGCCCAGATAGAATAAAACTTCTGAACACACATCGTTGCGGGCTTCTCCTTTTCCACCCATAAGGTGGTTAAGCTGAAGTGTCAGCGGTGACTCTGTATCTATTCTCTGGGTGCTAAATAAACTGTCAGTTGGAGAGAAGTTGTTGTGGTGGTCTATTCATAGTCGAACTAACCTTTCCAATAGGTATAAAGAACCTGGGCTGTAGGAGATTAAAATTTTCCTCCTTCAACACTCCTTTAGTTCATTTACATGAGAGGAGAGAGATGACAAAGTTCAGATTCTCAACCCTGCATAGGACTCATTGAAATACTTCATCACATTAGTCAACATTAGGACACTTCTTCTTCCTGGTTCCTAATAAATCAGTTATGCTCAGTGTCCATGCAGAGGTGGACCTTGATAATGTTGCCTTGATCTTCTCTGATTGGCTGAGTGAAAACCACATGATTCTAAACCTCACTGAGAGACACAGGGACACAATTTAAAATGTATGTGAAGTTACCAAATATGGTTCCTCACCCCATAAAGGGTTAACAGTCAGACAGTAACTTCTGAATCTGAAGGACGTATTGATATGAAGAAATTACATATTTCTTTAACTTTCTAGATGTTGTTGTTTTTGATGATGTGTGTGAATAAAATACTTCTCTCTCCATCTCCTTCAGCTTTTTGTTTCTGGTCTCCTCATCCTCCTGCTTCTTCTTCTCCTCCTTTAGTTCATTGACCTGAGAGGAGGAGAAAACCTGCAGTTGTATCATTTCACCAGTAGATGGAGCAAAGTGACAGTTGAGTTAATTACAGGTAAGTCCTCAACAATTTAATCAGGGGTGCACATAACTGATACAGAAAAAGCTCATTTGTGAAACTGTGTAAGTTTTATAACATCAGACGGTCTGCATGGAGGCATGAAACCCTGCTAAACATATCAAGACTATTGTCAGCCATTGAAATACAACTGGCTACGAGTGGTAACACTGACTTGCAGCATATCTGCACAGATCGTTTTCAGTGCTTTCTGTCAAACATGCTTGACATTGGCAACACCTTGAAGACCACATCCATTAGGTTTCAGAAGGAAAGCTGACCATTGGAGAATGTAAGGATGAACTCATGGTGGACATTGGACAGTTCACACTTCTGCTTGATGGTGAAGGCCACAGAACACACTCTGTTTCTAATGCTGATGCTGATATTTTTACTTAATTGAAGAGTCTGAAATCAGATATGACTCAAGTCATGTGATCATTTCTTAGTATTTGATTCTTCAACATGTCCTCAGGAAATGGAAGACCTCCATAGTTCACAACAGTTTGCAGCATTCCCAAGAAATATGAGGCCACATTGCAACTTGACAAAGACACCACTGTGACAGAATGGATGCTCTTAAAGCAGGAAGGAAAACACCTGGGAGTCTCTTCTCTGTATGACTTGGTCCAAATAACACAAGGAACCCAGATGCTTCCTCCATCATCAACAAGGTGGTTAAGCTGTCTCTTGAAGCAGTGCAGCTTATGTCAACATAATAAAAACCAAGAACAGATCTCATCTGTCTCCTGCTCGTCTCTCAGCCCTGATGCACATTCACCTGTCAAAGCAGACCACAGAGACATTTGACCCAAAGCAAGCTGTTGACCTGTGGATGGATACCACTAATCAGAGAATCAACCAAGGACAGGGAGGTGCATCTGCAACATCTTCATCATCTACCATGTGGGAAGCTGAAGCAGAGGACAGTGGGGACGACACTGAGGAAGACTGCTCTTATTAAGACGACGCATCTTACGGAGTGAGAACCAAACACCATCTGATGGTTCTCACCCAAGTAACTCACTAAAATGTTATGTGCACCCCTGAATATAATGATATAGTTGATGTGTCTCTACATGTTTCTCCACCTCTTCAGTCTTGTTCTTCAGTTCTTCTTTGGTTTTCTGCAGCTCTTCTTCAATCTTCTCATATTTCTCTGTCAGCTATCAGACAGACAGATGGATGATGATCAGTCAGCAGGTTTACTGATGAAACTTTGTTCAAACTGATCAATCTAAACCTTTAATGTTTTACTTCTTATCTCTTACATCTTTAGTTTCTTCTAAAACCTTCATCTTCACTGTTTCCTCTCTCAGGAGCTTTTCTCCTCTTTCAGCTTCATCTCTGGATCTTTTCTTGGTTTCTGTGTAAAATCAAAGCAGCTGAATTCAACTATAAAAGACGTTTGCTGGTGTTTTAGATCATTAATGTGGTAACTCATCTGGAACTTACTGGTTGTATTTTGTCTCCACACAAAGAAGACACATGCTAAAATAACCATGATGCTAACAGCTAAGCTAACAGCCAAACCAGTGATGATGGGAACAGCAGAACTGGACGAGGACAAGAAGAAATCATCTGAAATGATAACACACAGAGTTACATGACATTTCTACACAATCACACACAAACTGTGTCAAACTAAAATAATCTCATGGTCCGTTTTCTAAGCGTGTTCTACCTGGAACATGTATGTGAGCCTCTCTGGTCTGGTTGATGTCCTTCTGTTGGACTCTACAGGTGAAGCTGTTGTGTCTCTTGTCCACAGTCACTCTGCTGCTGACAGTATAGAGGTCATCAGGACCTCTGACTGTCTCTGGAGGTCCAGCAGAGAGCAGGTTTCCCTCAGCGTCCAGCCACAACACCTCAGGCTCTGGATACCAGCCTGCAGACTCACACTGTAACACCACTCCTCCTCTGTCTCTGTCCATCCCTGATAAACTGATGACGGGTGAGGAAACAGGAGCTGAAGCTGAAGCACAAGGAAGAAGAAATGTGGTTTTAGGTATTTATGATCCACTGAAGTCCTTCTCTAGGGACATAAACACCAAAACAGTCCTAAAGATCTACATTGCTTGAACTCACCAACACGTAGCTGAACAAAAGTCTCCTTCTTCAATACTGGAATAAAACATCTGTAGTGTCCCTCATCAGAGAGTTTTACTTTGGAGAGTTTCAGTGAAATGTTTCCTTTCTTCAGCTCATCAATGAACAGAGATGTTCTCTCTTCAAACAAATCGTGCTTTTGACCAACAAGTTCCTCTTTGGAGCGCCAAACAAAAACAAATCTCGGGTCTAGATCTGGTCTTGTCCAATCCAATGTCAAATCCATGGCGTCTTTGGCAGGCTTCAGGTGACATGGTAAAACCACGTCTTCACCAAGAGTTGCTACTATTGGCTGAGATGAACCAATCAGTTCAGACTGACCTGGAAATCAGAGAGAGTCTGTTTTAACATTTGTAAGGAACAGAAATATCTCATAAACTATCAGGTCCATGTTCATGACCCTGGTCTCTATGGAGAGGTCAGACTTCAGTGTCAGTAACATTTGTTTGATAGTAGAAAACACCCTGACAGCAATGATATCATTCTGAACTCATTCAACAACCCTTTGACTAGAACTGGACCAAGAGTTTATAGAAATACCACAAAGCAAAGATATTCTACAAAGGTTCTAGTAAAAATAGAACCAGGCCCACTCTCCATTTGAAACATCTGAAGAACCAATTGCATTCATCCTGTCAATCATCAAATTTGATCATTGTACACATTATAGAATCCATAAAAATATTTAAAAATCCAGCAAGAAACACAAAGTTGTTAAATAATATACACTTACAAAGTTGTGGAGCCATTAGAAACAGACACAACACACCCTACTACAAGAGGAACAACCCTATAAACTACTGAGTTAATTTCCTATTATCTATATGGAATGGCTTACTTAACATTTCATTCGTGTCTCATTTACCTTTGCAGACATGTGTTAGGAAAAGATGGAAAACCAACACAGTGAGAGATGAGAGATGAAAGGTAAGGTGTAGATCATCCATCTGGAAAAGAATCACGAAGCTCTGGAAGTGAAGAACAAAACTGTATTAATTTATGCTGAAGAAACAGAGATAACATGGATAACAGAGAAACCAAAATAAATAGGAGGAAATGGAGGCGTAGGAAAGATTCACATACCTGAGAGTCAGATAAGCCTGAAACAGGTTGGACGAATGTCAGAAAGGGATGGGCTGGAAATAATAAAGAATTAAAACACGCAGGAAGATAGAGCTGAAGAAATAGACAGAGACTATTAACATAACCCTAACCCTAACACCAAACTGTGGAGTCATTGGACAACACAAGGTGAACCATAGAGATATGTTCTTAATCCTGAACCTAGAGCTAACCCTAGCCCTAGGGCTACCAAAGGATGGGCTGGTGTAGCAGCCACATACTCAGGTGAACTATCAACCAGGAGGAAGTAGACTCCACCACCAGAGAAGCCCAACCACCACTTTATTCTATTGCATCCCACACAAACAAACAGAACACCTTAACTACAGTCGACCAAATGCTGAAACCCACCCAACACTCATTAACTGACAGTCAGCATTTACTGCAGCACCATCACTCACAGCAACGTACCAGCTACAATCCACCAATAAATAGATTTATATATCAGTTAACTAAAGTTAGTCTTTGACCAGAAACAACCCTTCATTCTTACCTCGTTGGTGACAGCCCTTCTACAAATCCTGACACGTCATTGTTTTATACTTTAATAAAATCCCTCAGCTCTCTGCTATGTCTCTGTCTCTGTTAGACGATCAACAGAGGCACAGATAGATAGATGGAAAACAACTGAAAGAGATAAGCAGGACGAAATGGAGGCAACTGATTCACATACCTGAAACACTTCAAGGGAATCAGGTGAGAGTAAGACAGGTTAGGTGAGTGCTCAGTGTCAGGTAACGACTGGTTGGAATAAAATGAATAAAAGAACAACAATAACACACACATCAAGTCACCCATTTACAGACTTACCTACTTTCACTTTTGGTCCCTTTAGATCAGATTAGATTCAACTTTATTGTCTTTACATATAATACAGGTACATACGCAAAAAAATGCAGTTTGGCTTTTAAGTGAAAATAGCAAAAAGTCCAAATTTAACCCAATAATAGAGAACACGTTATGACTACTGTGTTAAGTTAGTATTTTACAATAACCATGTAAAATAAAATGTAATCTAATATATAGATTGATCAGTATCAGTGCTTTATTGTCAGTTCTGCCTCAAGCATTTCACCACCAGCCTAAGATCCTTGGTCAAAGCCTTAAAGCTGTTAATGGAGATGAGAGGAGGACCAACAGGAGTCCAATCCAGGAGTTCCAGTCTGAACACCAACTTTCACTACAGGTGTTGACGGCAACAGGACGATCTTGAAGAAGAATTGTAATTCTTTGTCAAACATCTGAAGAGCTTCTTCAGTCCAAAGTCCCTTCATCCACAAAATCTTAGGTGGGGAATTTCACTCTGGAGTCTCTCCATCAGGAACTGATTCTGACCAATCAGATCGCTCAAGGTGGGGCTTAACATGGTGAAGGGCCGAAGAGTAACAGTAGTCATACACGTCAACTGAGAAATTGTCGGAGAATAACTTTAAAGGATGGTTAACAGCGACACACAGAAGTGATTGTTCTGATTGGTTGAAGGACCGTCCAGTGTCTCTGGGACATCTCAGCCGTCTGACACTGGAGGAATCTGGAACAAAACCTTCAAAGCAAGTTCATCTTGAAGTATAATTCATTAATACATTGATTCTGTGAATCAGAACCACAAGATACTGTATGTGTGGAGCAACGTCACCTACTACCAAGTAGTAGACTCCAGCAACACACAACTTTACTGGACCGACAGGCTTCAGTTTGTCATTGTTGTAACTTTAGTTTTCTTGTTCTAATTTATTTATTGTTAATGATTTGACAGCCAGAAGAAAGTTGCGTCGTCGCTGTATTTTATTCTCAATCAGTCTTTTTTTAAAGTTGCTCTTTAGATGAAGCTCAGGATCAGAACCGTCCACTTTCTCTTTTAACTTATTTTCATGTTCGTGTGTCTTTAGCTTGAACAGATTTATGACTGAAACTTTTACCAGGAGGATCTGAGGTTAGGGTTGAACTGACACTGCACCTGCATCTTTTGAAAGGTCAAATGTTTACAATGTGGAGTTTTATGGCGCTTTACATGTAGATTTAGTTTAATTAAACAGCTCTGCAGTCGTTCTGTAGGAGCTGATTTACTAAAATATTTAAGTTTTAAAGGTGCAGCTGCTACTTTGAAGACTCTTTAGTGTTTAGTTTACATAATCTTAGTGGTAGATGAAGTATTACTACTGCCGACCTTTAACAGGACAAGTGGTTACAGAAGATGAATGAATGAATGAATGAATGAATGAATGAATGAATGAATGAATGAATGAATGAATAAATGAACCTTTTGTTTGCGTTGCCGTGTTAAAACGGCGCAAACATGAAGAAAGTAACGCTAAAAATGTTGTAATGTTCAGGGCCGTGTCTTGACCACAGACTCCCCCTCTGAGATAACAAATGTGGCTGCTGCAGCCGTCTGGCACATGTCGCCCTGATCCCACAGATATGATTCATCTGAACTCCACTCCCTTAACAGCAGCTGCCTTTGAGCAAGGCGCTTATACCATGCACTAATACAATGCACTATGTGTTCTCAGCGTAGATTTATATTGTCAGTGTCGTATTGTTTTTAATAACCAAATCACACACAGTCTACTCATATTAAATCATTTTAATCTATTGATTCTACTTTATAGTTATTTATTTAGTAATTTAACAGGACAAAGTATTTTAAAAGGCTCATTACTAATGCACAGACATCATTTATTCAGGTGATCAGTGGCTCCCTCTACTGGTTGAAGATGTCTTAGTAAATGAATGAGTGAAAGTCCCAGACCTCCTCCTAATGTGGTCTGAGCTCACACCTGTACATGAAGCTGGACACCTGATGTTAATGGAAGGTCTGAATGAGCATTAAACTGAACTATGTGAAGTGTTTGTGAAGGTTTCATGTTATGTTTGTGTTGTGTTCTTTGTTCAGTCGTCTACTAGTGGTCAAATTAAACACATCTTAATGAATCTACAGATGGCTGTTGTGTTTTCTTCCATGATAAACTTCATTTCCATCAGTGCAGCTGTTTCCTGAGTCAGGATGTGACTAAAACCTTCTTCTAGTTTCTCTGCTGTTCAGATAAACTTTTTTTAATTTCTTTTCCTGGAGCCTCTGACTCATTGTCCAATTTTGTCTTCATCAGGATGGAATGTCTGTCTCTGCTGACCTCCGTCTGGTACCAGCACATTTTACTCATTCAAGAAGCACTGTATATAACACATACCAGTCTATAAATGGAGAATAATATCATTTTTTAAATTCTTATATATTTAAGTTTCTCAAGTTAAATGTCAAAATTTACACCTTGTTCATAAATGATCTCTTTATTATAAAAATATTTACAATCAAACATTTAAGAAAGCAAAAGTAAAACGAAAAAGATTTAATTGGTCACAGCAAAATCGGGAGTGTTAATTCAACTCCCACAGTGTTAATTTTAACACTTTTTCTGAGTTTATATAGTTCTCACGGATTTTGAGTTAAAATTACACTTTGGAAAGTGTTAATATTTTAACTCTTTAATAGTGTTAAAATTTGACACCCATGGTGTTGTTTTATGACACCACATAAGTGCACTTTTAACTCAAAATGGTGTTATTCCCTTTCTCTCTGAGTGTTAATATTTAACATACACAGTGTTATTTTATGACACATTAAAGTGTATTTTTAACCCTAAAATTGTGTTATTTCCTTTCACTGTGAGTGTTAATTTTAACATGTACAGTGTTATTTTATTAAAGTATATTTTTAACCCTAAAAGCATGTTATTTCCTTTCTCTAGTGTGTTTAACATTCATCGTTTTGTTTTACGATACATTTACTGGCCTAACATACAAGTCACCAAATCTGAAATGTAGTCACCTGCTAGGCTACAGAAAGTTACATAAGTTTAAATGTGTGACCAGCAACAGTGATCAAGTAATAACATCATTCAAACATACATACATGTCTTTTTTTTATTCAAAAAAATAAATAACTTCCCAGCACCACATGAATTAGCACAATAAGATCAGCACAATAAGATCAGGCACAAGTTAGACATTTACAAAGAAAATAATGGCACAATATATTGGCTCTCATCTCCACCATAAGCACTTTGTAAGTCAAAGGGCTTATAAATCACAAGACTATCTGCTTTAACAACATCTTTGTCATTACTTTCAAATACTTTGTAAGCATGAAAATGTTCATTGAAATGGTCAACCACAAGTTTGTTTACAAGGAAGCAGATAACACTGTCAACAACAATAATTTTTTCTATTCTGCAAAACACAGGCATGTCATGTTCAATCTGACTGCAAATTATTAGTCCTGCCCTGTACTCTGTCCCACTGATTGTAACCCAGTTAGTTGCATGGATGTCTTGCGATACAGACTCAACATGCAAAGCTCGAGCCAACACATCTCCATAGTCCTCATTGTCCACATTAATAGATTTCATTGGTCCATACTCAATACATTTTGAATGTGATGTCTCCCAATGACATGCAATAGACATTTGATGTTTTTTTGCAAGAGATTTTGTGATGTTTTTGAAGTTTTTAAGAGTATTTTTGAAAATCCTGTGTTTAGCCTCAAATCTCATGCTCCACATATGTATAAGTGGTCCAATTTTTCGGATACAAGATGGATAGTGTATCATAAAGTGATGTTTCGGGATCAGGTTTCTATCAGGATACAGTGCTTTGAACAACTCATGGTGTTCCATTATCAAATGCTTGAGAAGTACAGTCTAGGGCTGTAAAGTCCTAGTCGACTGGTCGACTTATTGGTCGATACGTTCTGGGTCGACCAAAATTCTGATTGGTCGATTTTTTGCCGTGTTAATTTCATACAGTCTATGGTTAATTTCATCAGGAGGAAAGTACCAAGTGCTAATGGGGGTGTTTTCAGAGCACCCCTGTTTCAGAGGTAACAGCCTGTCTTCAGAGAACACCCCTCTTGTTTTCATTATTTTGGATTAGCCCAACCCACTAGGGACAGGTGGATTGAAGAACGTCCACGTTATTCAACGTCCGGTGATTTGCTGAATATTTATATTATATATATAATATATTTATATACATTATTACAGCGAGTCCAGTAGCCTACCATCCATGTCAAAGACATCAGCAGTGTGGCAGAATTTTACCAAAATAGATGGCGGGAAAAAAGTCGAATGCAAGATTTGCAAACAACAGTTTGCATATCACAGCTCGACTACAAACATGGCGTATCATCTAAAAACGGTAAGATTTCAACATTATAGGCTTTTAATATCATATTAAACATAATTCAATATTATAGTCTAATAATCGTTTATTCGTTTTATAACTGCAGGCGCACCCGCCCGCAACAACTGCAGCATCCCTCAGATACACCCAGACCACGCTGGATGTTAAGCCTCCTCTATCATCCAAACGCAAAAATGATATCACAGAAGGAATTGTCAGTTTTATTGCTCAGGATATGAGGCCCATAGGTGTCGTGGAAGGCCAAGGTTTTAAGAACCTGTTAAAAGTTTTGGAACCTGGATATTCCGTGCCAGCGCGCCAGACAATAATGCATGCACTAACCGCAAAATACGAGGGACTCAAAGAGAAAGTTTCAGAGTTAATACAACACAGCGAGGCACTGAGCTTGACCACAGATATGTGGACGTCTATTCGAATGGAGTCATATATGACAGTGACTGCCCATTTCATTGATGGCAACTGGAAAGCAAAGAGTGTTGTGCTTGAGACAAAACAAATGGAAGAGGCGCACACAGGAAGAAATATCGCTGCGCGACTATCTGAAGTTGCTGATGCCTTTAAAATTCCAGAAGAAAAGAGAGTGTCTGTTGTATGTGACAATGCGGCTAATATGGCACTCTGTGTGGAAACACTAATGGCGCATTTCCACTAGCACGGTTCGGCTCGGTACGGCACGGCTCGGCGCGCTATTGCGTGTTTCCACTAGCACGCAGTACCTGGAACCGGGTACATTTTTGGTATCACCTCAGCCCTGGTTCCAAGCGAGCCGAAGCGTTACTAAAATGTGACGTCAGCCGACTGCCTTCCACTGATTGGCCGATGAGTGTCGTCACTGGAAGCGTCATAACCGCGCGACGACCGCCTAGAATGTAAATAAAAACAAGACGCGAGACAAGACACCACTTTTTACTGCTTTTTGACTTGGAACGAGATGGCTTCTCAGAAAAAATCCGCTCCTTGGTCGGTGGAGGAGGTCCAGACGTTCCTGACTCTGGTTGCCGAAGAACGGATTCAGAGGGAGGTCTTCCGGATTTGTACGTTGCTCGGCGCCGTGTAAATGACGTCACAGCGGTTTCGCGCAGCCGTGTTATGACGACCCCGCCCACGTCGAGGAGGCACCAGTTGTAATGGAAACACAACCAAACCGAGCCGAGCCGTGCCGTGCCGTACCTAACCGAGCCGAGCCGTGCTAGTGGAAATGCGCCATAAAGGAGTCACATGAATGGTTGGAGATGCAGGGCGTCAGGTGCGCCGGGCACACTTTGCAGCTCTGTATTAATGCTGCGCTCAAACAAGAGCCAATTTGTCGCGCCGTGGCTGCAGCACGTCATCTTGTGGCACATTTTAAAAAGGGGCACAAAGCAAAAACTGGGCTAAAACAGAAGCAAGAGCAGCAAAATGTCCCTCAGCATGAACTTATTCAGGATGTGTCCACTCGTTGGAACTCCACATTTTCAATGTTGGAGCGACTGTTGGAGCAACGCTGGCCCATTACCGCAGTGCTGTCTGACCCAAACTTTACCAAGAAGAGCGACAGCAGTACACTGGACCTCACTACAACACACTGGAATGCGGTAGAGGACATAAAAAATGTGCTGAAACCCATGATAACCCTGACGGAGCTGCTGTCTGAAGAGGACAACGCGTCCCTGTCTACAACAGTACCCATGCTGGCAAACTTAAAGAAACGTCACCTGACCATCACGGATAATGACAGCCCCATTACCAAAAAAATGAAAAGCAAGCTGGTCGAAGAAATTGACAGCAGGTGGGAGTTTAAAACCCGAATTGTGAGTGTATACATCACAGCTGCAGTAGTAGACCCTCGTTTTAAGCAGCTGTCTTTTCTGGATGATGCCAAACGAGACGAGGCCTATACAGAAGTTGCACAGCTGGCAGAACGACTGAGTGCACGCAGCGCAGCCACTGGTGAATCTGGAGGTGAGGAGCAACATGTGTCAAAAAAACAGAAAACCGACAAAGAGAAGGAGATTGCGATGCTGTTGTGCGGAGATGAGGAGGAACTGGTTTCTACACAATCAGGTGGGAGAAGCATAGAAGAAATGAAAAACTATCTTCAGGACAAAACTAAAGTTGACTCTGGACCATTGGGGTGGTGGGAAAAGAATCAAGACAGATACCCGAGCCTGGCACGAGTAGCAAAGCGACTGCTCTGTATCCCGGCAACATCCACGCCTTCTGAACGCATTTTCTCAAAGGCAGGATTTATTGTCAACAAATCAAGAAGCTGTCTCCTTCCAAAGAACGTGGATATGCTTGTGTTTCTGGCACACAACACAAAAAGGTGTGGATAGTTTGTGGACAGTGGACACTGATTGTACTCTGTGAGTGAGTAGCCATTTGTTTATTTATTCTTTTTTTTTTTTTTTACATTATTTTGTTTTTTTATTATTAACACATTAACAACATAATAGTTTTGCACATTTATTTGAAAAATACTTGTGGATTTGGGCATGTAATTTATTTGTTTTTGTATTTATTCTGAATGAGCCTTCCTTGTTATTGTTGTGCACTTTATTTCGTTTCAGTTTATTGCTAAATAACGAACTTTTATGGTTCCCTTTTATTATTGTGCACATTTATTTCTATTTATTGGATTTGGGCTTCTTTTTTTTTTTTTTTTACCTAATGCGCAATTGCGCGGTGCGCACTGTAGGCTATTGTTTTGAGCCTATGCTTTATTATTCAGTAATGCACAGCTTTATTTCGTTGGCACTTGTCTTGATCTGGGATGTTTAATAAAGATAATTTTCCCTGAATTGCCTTTTGTGTTTAATTGCCTTCTTGTGCTGATGTCAGTATATTTTCGGTAATCATGGGCTTTTAAATTGCGCAGATGCACGTGATGGAAAACGCTGTCAGAGCCGCCAGACTCGAGTCCCCCCCCCCCCCCTCGATTAGTCGATTTTTGGTCGAAATTTCGGGGTTTCAGTCGACCAAGAATTTCTTTGGTTGATTACAGCCCTAGTACAGTCATGCCAAGTGTAACAGATGGAGAAAATATAATGTTTATTATCTGCAGTAAAAGCAGCAGCAAAAACCAGTTTTGGTTTCCTTCTGGTACAATGTCACCAAAAAGCAGAGGAATGTTTCTTACAAGACAAAGGGTCTGAATGGAATTGAGCCCTATATTATTGCCAATACTGTCCAAGTTAATCCTTGTAGGTCGATTTTTGCGCTCCACATACCCATAGTCAAAGGCATAAATTCTAGACAACAGGTCAGGTTTCGACAAAACATTTTCTGAGAGATATTCCAACAGTAACTTCAGCTCAAACTGAGCCACGCCTTCAAGGATGTCATGCATAATGTCCAAAGAAAAATTATGACTGACATGAAAGAACTGTAGGCTGTTAAGACTCGAGTTCTTTTTTAAACCAAACACAGATAACTTCTGTGGGTCTGACTGCAACTCATTGCAGTGCATTTCAAAAAGTTCCTTTCCACGCAAGATTATCTTGGGGTCATCCTCATTGTAAATAATCTGGGCATCATCTTTTTCTATCAAACATAAACGACAAAAATATCGTCCACTGAAAGACTCTGTAAATCCCAGAATTGCGTGCATACCCAAGTTGTCCCCAGTTATCTGACATATGGTGCCATGGACTTTTTCAGCAGAAAATGGCAAATCAAGGCCACAACTCTCAAGTGTTTTGATGTCATTAATCAGTGGCTCTAGAATAGGATTAAAGCCATATTTTTTCAAATCTTCAGTGTGAAACAATGCAACCAAATGAATATTCATCAAGGCAGAGTTGAACTTTGGTGGCAGATTTCTGAGCACAAAATACAGAGCACCTATTTTGTGAACCCCATGTTTGGAACCCAGTGGGTTAGCGGTCTCAAAGTCATCATAGAACAACTGAATTTGTAAAGAATTTTGGTGCTTAGAGAACAACGGATGTGTCTTAGAATAACTTCCATCACAAAAGTCTTCGTATCTGTCAGGTCTTGATATACAAGTTTCCCCAAGCAGTTTACAAATATCAGCATTTCGACACATGAATTTTATCGTTTCCAAAATCGGTATGTAAACGAACGTATCGTTCACTGGGACTTGATCATAAGTACCTGTTTGTTTATTTCGCCTTGTATCAAATCGAATTCCTAGAAATTTTTCGACTGGCTCCACAACACCCCATTTCTTGTTGAAATAATTAAATCTTTTACTTTCAGTATTGAAAGTATTAAATGGGTTTTCAAAAGTCTCCAGATCTTTTTCCAATGTAACTCTTACAGGATTATCTCTAGACACAGCAGACAGTACTTGCTGCTTAACCTGAGAGTGCAGTCCACTAGCAAGTTCTTCCAAATCACCAACAACTGATGAAACAACACTATTTGCTATGCCACTTCCTTGTAGTTTCGCAATAATAGAAGCACAAATATTTTCTGTGTTCTCTTTGTTTCTTTGACCTGATCCATTGTCCTCAACACACTCAGACTCTGGGTTCTGCATACCACTTGTTCCAGCAACTTCTGAGTTATCTTGGAGCATGTGGAAATTAGTTTGAAATGACTCTGGCATTGCTGCATCTCCACTTTGACTATAATCCTTCTCATGAGAACTAATTAAATGTTTTTTGAAACCTGAATATGTTGAAAACTGGCGCCTACAACGATCTTGTGCACAAACTAACTTGAACCTGGTGCTAGGATAAAAACTATGATCAAGTCTTAGATGAGAGATCAAGGACTGGCAGGGATCATGCACAGCCTGACAAATGAAACACTTAAACATTTCAGTGCTTCAGTTGAAGACTTTAGCACGAAACTCACGAACTCTGGGAGACTCATTTGTTGTTGCTACATCAATATTGTAGACCGTTGTTTGCACGAAGGTGAAGAGCTGGCCCAGGCACTCATCATATGACAGGTTGAACACGTAGTGGGATTTAAACAGTTCATCAAACGCACCCAACGAGCTAGTGGCTTGGCAGGGGATGAGCTGTTTGTCCACAACAATGTAGAAAGTGTCAATCCTGTTCCTGGTTCGACCAACAGCAAGGATGTATGGTTGTCTGCCATCTCTTCCACGAAGGTGTTCATCCAAGCTGCAGCATGACTGAAAACAGAAAGATAACATCAACACCTTACACTGTAAAGTTTTCAACTGCTCACTTGGATCTGTACACCAGAAAAGTTGAGTTATTACAGTAACAAGCCATGACGAAGTGTGTGTGTCAGTGTCAATGTGAAGACATTCAGTCTAGTCCTTTTGTTTGACTGTGCCTTTCCAAGTCATTTCAAATCGAGTTAATACATATGAAATACCAGCAACTGGATTAAAAAAAAAAAAAAAAAGACATGCGTACCTTGTGAAAGTGCAACATTTTGTCCACTGCATCACTGGGGCTTATCTTGGTCCTTTTCCGTCCAGCTGTGGGTGGTAGGAGATGGAGAAGGAGCAGTAGAGAAGCCATGTCACTGTCCCAGGCTATCAGGAGGTAAATTAGGTGAAACAAAACATTAGTATCAAGTTAGAATGCACAAATATTAATAAAATAAAAATCAAATCATGTCAATTAGCTTACTGGTGTCATCGTTCTCTGTCAGTTTCTCAGCAGCTTTTAGAAGTCGGCACACCTCAACTGACTGAGTCAGGTGTCTGGCCTCATTGATAACCTTGGGCCTGAAAGTTGTGTCCCACTTCTCAAGCATCTTGGAGGCTGTTTCAGCTCCAAACAGCAGAAGGAAGTCTTGATTCAGCTGTTGATCATATAAGCATATAAATACACAAAATTCAAAAAGGTTAGAGTATTGTACTTACATTCAAGCAAAAAACCATAAGTGTAAATAAATTAAATGGACAACTCACCAGCCCTTTAACATCTAAAAAACGTGGAAATGTTTTAAAGACATCTGTGGTTCTCTGTGGGTCATGCACTAGGTCTTGGCGATATTGAAAGGTCATCTTCATCTTCTGAAACACACTTGCTTCATCCTGAGAGTGAATGAGAAATGATATGGCTTCCCTGCTGGCATCTCCATCAAGTTGCTCAGGCAAAGTGGCTGCCAGTCTTCTGCGCTTTGGTCCTTGTGCTTGAGCCACTGTAGCTGTCTTGGCTGGTCTTTTTACTGTATTCCTGGACATAGTCTTAAGGCGCCATGCTAAATATCCAGTGCCTTTCTCCGCATCATAGAAGTGCTCCTGTTAAGATATTTATAAATCATTACAAAAGCCTCATCATTTATTGATTTTACAAAAAGAAAAGTAGTACAGTATTAACAGTAACAGTATTAATAAGAGGATAATCACTTTAAAATAGGTTTGACATTTTCTAATTCATGTGTCCTATTGACTGAACTCATTCCGATTGCAAGACAGAGCAGAGTGGAACTTTGTAGCAATAGTTGAAAGTGTAACTCAAGTTTAAACTTCTTTTTTTGTAAGACTTATTTGGTGTCAATCATTTTTTACAAACACCAGAAGTTAAGAATGTCAACACTATTTTGATAAACTGTCATCAGCAATCATTTGAATTAAAATCCCAAAACCACTGTCTGTAAAACTGGTGTGTTTTCTGGAAGTAATCTCTTTTTTTACATACACACAACACATACAACACACAACTTACATAGCCCTTTGGGGAAAAGGGATCCTTTAGTAAAGGGAAGAGCGTTATAATTCCCAGGGCATACTTCTCCTTATGTTTACGGGAAGGCATCCTCCTTTAGAAACAACATTCCAAATCAGTCACCTACTTGCTATGTTAATTCAATGCAATGTATTTTGAAAATCCATTATAAACTTTCTTAATATAATTTTTACAATCTAACAATTCACTTTGCACTCACCCATGGCTCTCAGTCATATGGCTAGCCAATATGTTGACAAGCTGTCTCCGGGTGCGGTGAGTGAGTGACTTTTCTGCCTTGTACTCTTCGATGACATCCTCACCCCCAGGTTTGCAAAGCAAGGCATTTTTTACCATCTATTAATGTGAGAGAAAACAAAGTTTTCAGTGTACAAATCAGTCTTTCAGGATAACATCATTTTAACAATATACCACAAGATTAAGAGTAAAAGTTAAAACCACTGGATCAGGAGGGTTTCTTACACAAAAATGGATCAGCAATTTCAGCAAAAAAAAAAAAACTAAACCAATTGTTTAGCTGATTATGCAAGCACAATATGATTTGTGATGAAGCAATCTTGTTTCTTATCTAAGTACAGAGCTATTAGCAAAACCTAATCATTCTAAATGTCACAAATACTCAGATGAGAAACTGATTTAGTATGACACTTGATGATCAACAATGTAAATTACATCTGCTGCCCTTCAGTACCTCTTTTGCAGCCTCTGACTCAGAAACCTCTCTGGTTGGCCTGGGTATGACTTGGCTGGATGTACGTCTGCCTATGGGAGTCCCATGTTCTATTCGACTGGAGTGGTCATTGTCACTTGAAGAAAGTGATGTGTTGGTATCTGTGAGGGATGTGGAATGATCTAAAGGAGAAAAGTCTAAAAGAAATAACATAACTGTGACATGCCTGAAATCTAGCATTTGGTGGTTTCCCAGCCACTGGTCAAACAAAGCCGTTTTTTGCAATTAGATACAGATCTTTCTATTAAATATAATTTTTGATAATCTACTTTGTTGTAGTAGTCAAGGCAGATACATGACATCTCAACTGATATTTGTGAAGCAGAAAAAGCTTGAACATTGATTACAACGGATTTTATACTGTATACCTTCCTCTGAAATTCCATCTTGTGTTGTTGGACTTGGACCAGGATCAATCTGTATCTCAAGAATGATGTCTTGCTCCGGTGTCTGAGCTGGGTAGTAAGGGTTAATAGATTTCATGTGATCAGAATCAAGTTACAAAAAATAACTACTAAAATATGAGATGAAGAAAAGAATACAGTTAGATTATAAAGCATTATTGATTCATGGATAACAGAGAAATGTACCTATCTGCATCAGGAATTCTGTCACGTACTGTCAGGCATAAATCCGGACTGGCCTCTATCAGTTCAGAAAAGATGTCTTCCTCGACTACTGTGTTGGTTTCATCAAAAGCATCAAGTTCGGTAGCATCAGGAAGTCCAAACTTGTATTTGACTGTAAGATAACCATGAAAACAGATCTAAAATTGATACCCAAATTGAAAACCAAAATAGCCATCCTAAATTCATAAATCCTTGTGTTTATTTGTTATGAAGGTAACTTTAAGATGGCCACTCACCTTGAGCAATGAAATCCAAAAACGTGAACCCTGACAGTAATCGGATGTACTTCTTGGTATTCTGGTACTTCACCTTGAGCAACATTGCCACGTCTAGACTGCACCTTGTAGAATAAGTGGAGAAATGTGACTGTTAAACAGACTTCATCAGGTTTTAATTTTTGAGACTGAGATGAGCGTAGTCCCTGTGGGAAATTGATGCAACAAACAGTAGCCTACTCAAGCAAAACAAACATTGTCTCTTGTGAAGTGTAAAATGTTTTAACATCCAAAATGGAGCAGGGCATTTGTCAAGATGTCCTCTGACTCAATTCTTTACTTTACTGATTTATTTTAGAATCGCCACATCTCATCATCTTTACATTGACTATATAGCTTAAACAATAAATAGAGGGCTCTTGGAAAAGAACAGAGCCTTTTATAAAACACTCACCTTAACGTTAGTTAATCGACCTCAAGTCACCTTAACACATTTAAAAACATTTATTTTAGCTTAGCACTTGATATTTGGCCGGATATTAGTTACCACTGGATAACTTTGTCACTCGTTGCCAGCACACGTGAATTTACTTAATAGTCTGGCTCAACCAGTTTCAATGACAATTCAGTTGCTTTACACCCCATGAAATGTTATTAACACAACTTCATACATCGATTACCATCCTGTAGACGTAAATATATTCGGTGCTTACCTTCTTTAAGCCAAAATCCACACAACCCACACAAGTTTTTTCTTTTCCGTCTTCTCCTTTCTCCAACCGACGTCGAGTGAAAAAGGCGCGCTGCGCACGTCCAAACCGGATGTTGTGATCAACTCCGCCAGGAGTGAACGTAACTCAGTCACAGGTGTAAACATAGTTCGAATTACGGGCGGTACTGGGGGGTACTGTATCCCCCATTGAAGACCCAGTACCCCCCAAAGAGACAGAAATATCACTTTTGGGGGGGTCAAGTAATTTTTTCTGATGTTGTGAAAATAATAATAATAAAAATAACAATAGCCTACAAGTTAACTCCCATTTTCACTGTAGGGATATTTTAATGTTGCTATTTCGGAACCCCCGTTTTGGACCATACCATTTTTCACCTCTGTGGCGTTATAAGCTTCCGACGCAGATGCCGCAACTTTCTCAAGTGCAGGAGGTAGGTATCATAAAACGCGTAGAAAAACGCCGGGTAAATTCCTGCAGTTGGTTGATTTCACTGCTGAGCCTGATGTGCATGGGTAAATGTAAGTTGCCAGCAGAAGTTTGGCTTGTTGAAAACGCGTGATTTTACATTTATTAAAGTGTTTTGTTCTTTCATAGCTCATGTCACGTCTTGGCTAGTAAAGTGCACTCCGACGTTAGAAGAACGTTAATTACCAACGTTAGTTAGCAAGCTAAGTCTCTATTTCAAGCAAGCTTAGCTTATAGCTGTATGGTGAGGTAGGCAGGTAAAAACTCTATAGGTTTCCATTCTCATTTCATTATGAATCAATTGTGCCCTGAGAAATGAATTTGACACATGTCCTGTGTTGTTTGTTATTAGAAGTACTGATGTAGCTAAGCCTACATAAAATTACAATCTCAGCCAGAGCCAAGAGCAGCTGAATACCATGCTAGTATTTGAATTTGTTTTTAATTGGATATGAGAAAGTTCTGCCTTACCTCCAGGTCTAATGATAGCCTATCTAAAAATGAACCAAATCAAGATTTCATGAAATAGGCAGTATTATACTCGTTAGAATAGTATTTCAGTGTATTCAACTATTCTAACTTTTGGAAGTTGATCAAACAGATCTCTTTGGATCTATAATAGCAATAATGAGATACTGATGATCAATTTGTCGCATGTTTAGACCTTGGATGTGTTTTTGCGATCATGGTGGGGGTTGATACAGTAGTAGACCATGATGGTCATAGAAGTGAAGGAGCAGTACCCCCCAAATATGGTGGGGTAATTCGCACAGTGGGTGTAAACAATTAACTCGCTTAATTGACAAAGCTCGCAGAGCTTTTTTATCACTGCAAGTGTTAAAACAACACCAAAATCAACACCCACCAACTCAAAATTATTAACACTGAAAAAACAACACTACAGATTTTGCTGTGGTCACAATCTAAAATCCTGACCTCATCCTGTAAAAGTCTTTTAAACCAACGTTCACATCAAACTTGACTCATCCAATCAAATGGAGCCAAGTGTTTCCAGAGACTTTCTCTGCAGTGTGTGGTTTCTGCAGGAAGATCTGAGTCGTACTGTTTCTCATCTAGAATGTTTGCTGTTTGATGGATTACTGAACTTTATTGAAGGAGTTCAACTGGGAACTATTTCACTGCAGAGTGACCTGGACTCTGTCTCCACGCTTCCAGGACTTCAGGTCTGTCCACACCTGGTCAACAGGTGCACCAAGATGCTCGGCATAGTCTGGATGGTATATCTGTAAATGTAGTAAAGCCAAAGGTCACAGAGTCACAGTCAGAAAATAATAATTAGAAAAACTGAAGGAAAAGTAAGAAAATGGAAAATAGAACAACATCAATGAAACATCTAGAAAGACTCACAGGAACAGACTTTCCAGCCTTGACTTTCCTTGATTGATCAAATGTGTATGTGATGGGTTCTTCATTGTTGATCTGTACTTTTAACTGACGTCCTCCCAGTGGTTTGTCCTGCAGGACGGAAATGAAAGACAAGAAGAAGAATGAGACACAGAGACAGAAACAAATGAATGTTGGTGTCTATTAAATCTGTTGCATCAATATTTTCTATGAAAAAATAAAGAAAATAGATTTTGACACTTAAAGCAACATCACCTGATCAGACACGTTTCTGAGAAAGATAAATTTGTAGTCTTGATTAACGTCCACAGTGATGTCTCCTGACGTCTCCTGACTGTCTGAGCTGCTGCTGTTCTGCTTTGTCAGAGAATGATGAAGATGTGTTAGTTCAGGTTTGACAATGATTATCTGAGTAAAAATGAGGTGAAGTCCAGATTGTTAACAGTCAGACAGTAACTTGTTCAGAACATCTTCTCTATTATCTACTGTGTGTATTTTAAATGCTGTTTCTTCCTGTAGTTCTATCATTTGACCTGTAGATGGAGCAGAGTTGTGTTTGTGTTTGTCAAACTCCACCAGTAGTTCATTAAGAACAGAGAAGTCAGTCTCTCTGAGATTAGAGTCAAATATGTGAAGCTTTCTGTCTTTAGAGACTACTGTAATTACTGTTTTTTGTAACGTAACGTGTTATTTTCGTGAGTTAAGTAATCAGCAACTTTATTTTTTTGAAAAAGTAATCCTTCGCTGTGTCTGTCCCCTGCTGATCTACGTTACCTGTATGTGTGAGTGGCAGAGAGGACAGCTTTTGAATCAACTAGTCAACAGATGTCAGTCAATCATGCAAATTAAATCTTTAAAATATTTTTTCTTTCCTTGTCTATTCTTAAAAACGTTTCATTTATTTTATTAAATTATTATTATCAAAAGGTTGTATATGTAACTATTGAATGAATGCAGCAATGTGGAACTATTTATTCTCTTCCCCCATCTGCTGTTGTGCTCCTTTAAACAAGAGTAGACCCACCTGAACCTGCTCCTGTATGCTTACTTCATATCAGGACTGCAGGATTATCATGTGGGCCTAATTGTTGATGTTACAATTGCAAGTATAATTTCAGTTTAATAGAATTATAATTAATGACAGAATATCAGTACAATTAATTAATAGGATTTTAATATGATTTAACAGAACAGATTTACGTTCCTGTGAACAACCCAGATTAAAGTAAATTAAGGCTTGACCAGACATCCCAGTTTATCTGGCACAGCCCCATCATGAGTGTGTCAGGGTTGTAGTTAGGGGGCGCTGTCCACCCACTTTTAACCACAATTTTGCTGTCAAGTGGCTCTTGCGGTGACTCTGCTAGTATCAAGTGAGAACGGGTGCCAGGAAGCTTTCTACTTGGTTGCTGGAGACTTCAACAATGGGAAACTGCTTGGCCGGCCATTCAGTGCCCACCCTCACCAAAGTGCCAAAACTCAGCAGAGCACATACAAAACACTCTCTATGCACTTGCTGGTTATGGTTTTAATGGCACTGAACTGACGACATACATACCAGTCTATTCTGAATTTTCCTATGAATAAAATACTTCTCTCTCCATGTCTATGAGCTTGTTCTTCACCTCATCTTTTATCTTCTTCAGCTCTTTGTTTCTGGTCTCCAGCTCCTCCTGCAGCTGATGATTCTCCTCCTTTAGTTCATTGACCTGAGAGGAGGAGAAAACCTGCAGTTGTATCATTTCACCAGTAGATGGAGCAAAGTCACAGTTGTGTTGATTCCAGGTAAGTCCTCAATAATATAATGATATAGTTGATGTGTCTCTACATGTTTCTCCACCTCTTCAGTCTTGTTCTTCAGTTCTTCTTTGGTTTTCTGCAGCTCTTCTTCAATCTTCTCATATTTCTCTGTCAGCTATCAGACAGACAGATGGATGATGATCAGTCAGCAGGTTTACTGATGAAACTTTGTTCAAACTGATCAATCTAAACCTTTAATCTTAATCTTACATCTTTCATTTTCTTCCCTCTTCTTCCATAAACCTTCATCTTCACTGTTTTCTCTCTCAGGAGCATTTCTCCTCTTTCAGCTTCATCTCTGGATCTTTTCTTGGTTTCTGTGTAAAATCAAAGCAGCTGAATTCAACTATAAAAGACGTTTGCTGGTGTTTTAGATCATTAATGTGGTAACTCATCTGGAACTTACTGGTTGTATTGTGTCTCCACACAAAGAAGACACATGCTAAAATAACCATGATGCTAACAGCTAAGCTAACAGCTAAACCAGTGATGATGAAAAAAGTAGAACTGGACGAGGACAAGAAGAAATCATCTGAAATGATAACACACAGAGTTACATGACATTTCTACACAATCACACACAAACTGTGTCAAACTAAAATAATCTCATGGTCCGTTTTCTAAGCGTGTTCTACCTGGAACATGTATGTGAGTCTCTCTGGTCTGGTTGATGTTGTTCTGTTGGACTCTACAGGTGAAGCTGTTGCTGTGTCTCTTGTCCACAGTCACTCTGCTGCTGACAGTATAGAGGTCATCAGGACCTCTGACTGTCTCTGGAGGTCCAGCAGAGAGCAGGTTTCCCTCAGCGTCCAGCCACAACACCTCAGGCTCTGGATACCAGCCTGCAGACTCACACTGTAACACCACTCCTCCTCTGTCTCTGTCCATCCCTGATAAACTGATGACGGGTGAGGAAACAGAAGCTGAAGCTGAGCACAAGGAAGAAGAAATGTGGTTTTAGGTATTTATGATCCACTGAAATCCTTTTTCTAGAGATACAAACACCAAAACAGTCCTAAAGATGCACATTACTTGAACTCACCAACACGTAGCTGAACAAAAGTCTCCTTTTCCAGAGCTGGAATAAAACATCTGTAGTGTCCCTCATCAGAGAGTTTCACTTTGGAGAGTTTCAGTGAAATGTTTCCTTTCTTCAGCTCATCAATGAACAGAGATGTTCTCCCCTCAAACAAATCGTGCTTTTGACCAATAAGTTCTTCTTGGGAGCGCCAGACATAAACAAATCTGGGGTCTAGATCAGGTCTTGTCCACTCCAACGTCAAGTCTATAGTGTCTTCAGCAGGCTGCAGGTGACATGGTAAAACCACGTCTTCACCAAGAGTTGCTACTATTGGCTGAGACGAACCAATCAGTTCAGACTGACCTGGAAATCAGAGAGAGTCTGTTTGAACATTTGTAAGGAACAGAAATATCTCCAAAACTGTCAGGTCCATGTTCATGACCCTGGTCTAAATGGACCCTGGTCTCTATGGACAGGTCAGACTTCAGTGTCATTAACAGTGTTTCTGTTAGATAGTAGAAAACACCCTGATAGAAATGATATCATTCTGAACTCATTCAGCAACCCTTTGACTAGAACTGGACCAAGAGTTTATAGAAATAACACAAATCACATATTCTACAAAGGTTCTAGTAAAAATAGAACCAGGCCCACTCTCCATTTGAACATTTGGAGAAGCAAAGTGTTCCACATTGGGTTACACACAATTCAACTTGTGAGCATTGCATTCATCCTGTCAATCATCAAATTGTATCATTGTGCACATTATAGAATCCATAAAAATATTTCCTCAATTTTCCTCTTTAGCAAAATATTCAATTCAGCAAGAAACACAAAGTTGTTAAATAATATACACTTACAAAGTTGTGGAGCCATTAGAAACAAACACAACACACCCTACTACAGGAGGAACAACCCTATAAACTACTGAGTTAATTACCTATTATCTATATGGAATGGCTTACTTAACATTTAATTTGTGTCTCATTTACCTTTGCAGACGTGTGTTAGGAAAAGATGGAAAACCAACACAGTGAGAGATGAGAGGTGAAAGGTACGGTGTAGATCATCCATCTGGAAAAGAATCATGAAGCTCTGGAAGATAAGAACAAAACTATGTTAATTTATGCTGAAGAAACATACAGATAACAGAGAAACCAAAGTAAAAAGGTGGAAATGAAGGCATAGGAAAGCTTCACATACCTGAGAGTCAGGTGAGACTGAAACAGGTTGGACGAGTGTCAGAAAGGGATGGGCTGGAAATAATAAAGAAATAAAAAATACAGCATGTTAGAGCTGAACACATAGACAGAGACTGTTAATATTACAAAGATTACTGTAAAAGGCACAAGGTGAACCATTGAGATATGTTCTTAATCCTGAACCTAGAGCTAACCCTAACCCTAGGGCTACCAAAGGGTGGGCAGGTGTAGCAGCCACACACTCAGGTGAACTATCAACCAGGAGGAAGTAGACTCCACCACCAGAGAAGCCCAACCACCACTTTATTCTATTGCATCACACACAAACAAACAGAACACCTTAACTACAGTCGACCAAATGCTGAAACCCACCCAACACTCATTAACTGACAGTCAGCATTTACTGCAGCACCATCACTCACAGCAACGTACCAGCTACAATCCACCAATAAATAGATTTATATATCAGTTAACTAAAGTTAGTCTTTGACCAGAAACAACCCTTCATTCTTACCTCGTTGGTGACGGCCCCTCTACAAATCCTGACACGTTGTTGTTTTATACTTTCACTTTTATAAAATCCCTCAGCTCTCTGCTATGTCTCTGTCTCTGTTAGACGATCAACAGAGACACAGATAGATAGATGGAAAACAACTGAAAGAGATAAACAGGAAGAAATGGAGGCAAACGATTCACATACCTAAAACACTTCTAGAATCAGGTGAGAGTAAGACAGGTTAGGTGAGTGCTCAGTGTAGCATAATGACTGGCTGGAAAGGATTAAAAACAAAGTAATAAAACACACATCAAGTCATCCATTAACAGACTAACCTACTTTCACTTTTGGTCCCTTTAGATCAGATTAGATTCAACTTTATTGTCTCTGCATATAATACAGGTACATACACAACAAAATGCAGTTTGGCAGTTTTAACTAGAAATGAAAATAGCAAAAAGTCCAAAATTAACCCAGTAATAAGGAACAAGCTATGACTGTTGTGTTAAGTGAGTATTTTACAATAGCGCATCAGCACATCCAGAGGATTGAAACTGCAATACTGTTAGAGTTTAACTTGTTGCACCGTGGGTCTAAGTATATGATATAATCAGCAAAAATAGGGATGCTCGATATTCAATCAATCAATCAATCAATCAATATTTAGTTATATAGCACCTTCCAGCACCCAATGGTGCGCAAGGTGCTTTCCAGGGTAAAAACAAGAATAAAAGCAATATTACAAAGAACAAAACAATATTACTAAAACATAATTAAAACACAACTGCACAGCAAAAAGGTGCACAAAGTGCATTCAAGTGCAAAACAAGAGTAAAAGCAGTACTACTAAGATAAAATTACAATTAGGCAAGCATAAAATACAAAAAAGCAACAGTCCCCGTTAGTGGCTACGTGAGAAATGCCAACCTGAATAAATGTGTTTTTAATTCTGACCTAAAAGTAGTGAGGTTGGGGGCAGACTGAATATGAGTTGGGAGGGCGTTCCACAGTCTAGGGCCTAATACAGCAAAAGACCGCCCCCCCGAAGCCTTGTACTTGGACCCAGGAATGACCAAGGTGGTGTGATCTGCGGAGCGCAGATTCCTAGCTGGGTTGTATAGGGTTACAAGTTCACTCAGGTAGTCCGGGGCCAAGCCATGAATGGCTTTAAACACAAATAAAAGGACTTTGAAGTCTACCCTGTACCGCACCGGGAGCCAGTGAAGGGAACAGAGGACTGGTGTGATGTGTGAGTGTTTGGAGGTGCCGGAGAGGAGACGTGCTGCTGCATTCTGCACAAGTTGGAGCTTTTGGAGGAGAGAATGGTTAAGTCCAGCGTAAAGGGCACTGCAATAGTCAATCCACGAGCTGATGAAGGCGTGAATAGCCTTTTCGAGGTCAGGTCGGGACAAGAATGATTTGACCTTGGCAAGGAGTCTTAGATGGAAAAAACTCACCTTTACCACTGCATTTATCTGATTGTTATATTTTAGTCCCTTGTCAAATATAACCCCCAGGGTTCTCACCGAGGGAGCGAATTGAGGTGTTGCAGGTTCAAAGCAGGGTGAATTTTGTGGTGAGTCGGGGCTGAAAAGAATATACTCAGTTTTCCCTTCATTTAAATGAAGGAAATTCTGGGCAAGCCATCCTTTAATATCCTGGAGACAGTTATGAAGAGGTTCCAGTGCAGAACGGTTACTCAGGATCACTGGAAGGTAGATCTGGAGGTCGTCAGCGTAGAAATGGAACTGGATGTTGTGTCTTGTGATGAGTTGTCCGAGTGGTAGCATGTACAGTGCAAACAGAATAGGTCCCAGAATGGATCCTTGGGGCACTCCAGTTGACAGAGGGGAAGATGATGATGAAAAGTCATTTAGCATTACTGAGAAAGTCCTGTTTGCGAGATAGGATGAGAACCATTTGAGCACCGCCCCCTGGAGGCCGACAGTGTGTTGAAGCCGGGAGATGAGAATGGCATGATCCACGGTGTCAAATGCAGCAGTCAGGTCCAGTAGCGTCAGAACCACTGAGCTTTTTTGTCCATAGCCACAAGGATGTCATTGTGGACCCTCAGCAATGCAGACTCGGTGCTGTGTCTGGATCTAAAACCTGACTGAAATTTCTCAGCAATGGCATGCAGTTGGAGATGGGCCTGAAGCTGGGAAAAAACAAGCTTCTCCATCAGCTTGGACAGAAAAGGAAGGTGAGATATTGGGCGGAAATTGGACAGGATGGATGGATCAAGGTTGGGTTTCTTAAGCAGTGGTCGTATAATGGCATGTTTGAGGGCAGCGGGCACAACACCCCAACTCAGACAGCTGTTTATGAAGCGGATGAGGCAGGGGCCTAAGGTGTCAATAGCCTCCTTCATAATTCTGGCAGGGATTGTGTCGAGAGGGCAGGTGGTGGCATTCATCTCCTGAACCGCTTTCTTAAGGTCCTCAAGAGCAACTGGTGCAAAAATACTCAAAGACACACTGCAAAGCTGAGACGGAAAAACATCAGAAGGGGTATGTGTGATATTGGCTTTTCTGCCGATATCCGATATTCCGATATTGTCTAACTCTTAATTTCCGATACCGATATCACCCGATACCGATATATGCAGTCTTTTTACACCAAAATTATGAGGTAACAACCCATCACAACATAAATGCACATGGCTTTTCAAATGTAAACACTGTCTGTGCAAAATAAGTTACCGAAAAAAAGTGCCATTTATTTATTTTTTGTGTGTTTTTAGAGAGAATATTTTGCCTCAAACAAACTACAGACAATATCAAAACAAGGAAGACAAGTAGCGCACGAATGTAGCGTATAACTCTGCATGATTCTTCTTGAGGTGGGTGATCAAATTTGATGTATTAAAGGAAGACGCCTTGTTTCCTCCTCTCATAACCACCTTTGCTTTGCAGTCATTGCAAATCACAAATTTACTGTTAGTAGGTGACACTTGGAAATACTTCCAAACCACGGACATCTCATACACTGGGCGAGTTAGCTTGTTAGCCACGGTTAGCAACCTATAAGACTAGCGTGTTGTTGTTGTTATACCTCATCAAGCAGGCGCCTGTTAACATCCCATGCTGCGTTCATGCAGACTCGGAAATGTCTGCATGAACGCATTGTACTCTGTACTAAGGCACAGAGTACAATGCTGCATAAAGTGGCTAGTGCAGAAGTTCTTGTTGGTTGTATGACACCAAAGAAAGATTATAGGAGTGAAAGACAGAGACAGATTAATAACTGCTGTTCTGAATAATAAACACACTGCCATCTGGGTTGACAGTGGATGTTGAATCTACATTTGTGAATCCTGCTGTTAGGATAGGTGTTAGGACAGGATGGTGGATATAAGAGGACAATTTTAAAGCTAAAGTCAGTTGCTCTCCAGAGGCAACTCTGCACCGCAAATGCTAACGTGTTAAAATCCCAGAGTTTTGATGACCAGAGCAAAATTTTATGGACTCTGGAGATGAGAAGATGACCAACAAGAATGAGATCATCCCCCACTGATGCAAACCAAGTCCAGTCTGAACACCAACTTTGACTACAGCTGTTCACGGCAACCAGGACGATCTTGAAGAAGAATTAATTAATTCAATGTCAAACATCTGAAGAGCTTCAAGAAGCTATAAGAATGTGTACTGGATGCTAGCCCTGAGTCCCTTCATCCACAAAACTTCCAGCCTAGAGTCTCTCCAGAGGGAACTGATTCCGTTGGACCAATCAGATCGCCAGGGTGGGGCTTAACATGGTGAAGGACCGAGGACTAACAGTAGTCGTACACGTCACCTAAGAAATTGGTAGGAATAACTTTAACGGATTGTTAACGGTGACACACTGACTGAAGGACTGTCCAGTGTCTCTGGGACGTCTCAGCCGTCTGACACTGGAGGAATCTGGAGGAAAACCTTCAAAGCAAGTTCAGCTTGAAGTATAATTCATGAATACATTAATTCTGTGAGGCAGAACCACAAGATATTGTAGGTGTGTATGCCTTATACGATATGTTTTTTTATTTTCATGATCAGCTGTCTTTAGCTTGAACAGATTTATGACTGAAACTTTTACCAGGAGGATCTGAGGTTAGGGTTGAACCGACACTGCACCTATGCTGGTTGTAGCATCTTTTGAAATGATTTTTAACAGCTTTGATGTGAACGCTTTGAAGATTTATGTCTATATAAATAAAATTGAATTGAATTGACTGAACTGTTGCCCGATGACAGCTGAGATAGGCTCCAAACCCCCTCCGACCTTTAACAGGACAAGTGGTTACAGAAGATGAATGAATGAATGAATGAATGAATGAATGAATGAATGAATGAATGAACGTTTTGTTTGCGTTGCCGTGTTAAAACGGCGCAAACATGAAGAAAGTAACGCTAAAAATGTTGTAATGTTCAGGGCCGTGTCTTGACCACAGACTCCCCCTCTGAGATAACAAATGTGGCTGCTGCAGCCGTCTGGCACATGTCGCCCTGATACCACAGATATGATTCATCTGAACTCCACTCCCTTAACAGCAGCTGCCTTTGAGCAAGGTACTCAGACCTGTCTCTTTCTCTTGCTCCTTAAGAGAAACAAACCTGAATGCCTTTTTGGTACAAATACTAAAAAATATTTCCTCGGGCGAAACTCCCAAGGTGGCGTTGTCTGTCTTGTTTAGTAAATTACATCTACTCACAGTACCCCTCCCACTCGAACGTGTGTCGCCACAACTACACATACCAGTCTGTAAGTAAAAAAGTATATTTTTATTTTTGAACACTGTCATCACGTTTAAGCTTCTCAAGGTAAATGTCAAAATTTACATCAGCTTCTGGTTCATAAATGATCATAGAACTCTTTATTAAAGAAATATTTACAATCAAACATTTAAGAAAGCAAAAGTGAAACAATAAAAGATTTAATCAGTCACAGTCTGAAATACTGACCTCATCCTGTAAAAGTCTTTGAAACAAACCAACGTTCACATCAAACTTGACTCATCCAATCAAATGGAGCCAAGTGTTTCCAGAGACTTTCTCTGCAGTGTGTGGTTTCTGATCTAGAATGTTTGCTGCTGTTCTGCTTTGTCAGAGAATGATGAAGATGTGTTAGTTCAGGTTTGATTTCCTCTGACTGGGAGGAGACGACATCCACAGATTAGTCCTTTCACATCAGTCAGCTTCATGTTCTATCAGTCAATCATTCAGACTTTATTATTGAAGCACCTCAGTCTTCAGTTTCCTCTTCAGAGTCTCCACTTCTTTCTCAGCTCTTTCTCTTTTCTCCTCCTCCTCTTTGAGCTTCTTCTTCCACTGAGAGTGAAGTCACATAAAGAGACATGATGAGAAACATTTACTTTTATTGAGGGAAACTATCAAGAGGTGTTATCATCATCCAGCAGGTGGTCTACATCATACCAGTCTATTCTAGTTAGGAGATAGGATAGAGGATTCTGGCTAGAACATAGTCAGACCTTCTGACCTTCTACCAAGCAGAGAGAAGATGTTGACCACCAACATCAACCTCCTTAGAACATGAACATGATCTGAAGATTAAATTAAATAGAAACACATTGAAATGAGAACAAACATGTGGCTGGAAGAGAATCTGATACAAACTACTAACCTTCCTCCTCCTCCATCCATCTGTTGTCTTAACTTGCCTGAGAGGACTGAAGAGAGATCAGGAAAGATTATAAATGATGGACATGTAGATTGTATCATAGTTCTTATAATGTGATCACTCACCCAAGGAAACCAGGACTTTGAAGCAGCAGCTTTGTTTTTCTCCAACTGGAAGAATTTATTAAAGTCAAATAAAAATATTTTATCATCACTGATTCTATTTCTTCATGTCAAATTAAAGAAAAAAATTTGTAAAATTGTCTTGTTTTTCCAATAGACTGATTATAAGCGCCTTTCAATCCATTGGTTCTGCACCAGTGCCATGCAACTCAGGGTTCAGCATCTTGTTCTACCTACTGAAGCACTGCAGCACATTTCACTTAATTTCATTAATCTGAAAGTCATATTGATATGAAGAAATGACTGTGTAGCACTGTTGTATGTGTGTAGAAATATATATATATATATTTAACTTTCTGGATGTTGTTGTTTCTGATGAGAATAATGTGTGTGAATAAAATAATTCAATCTCCATGTCTATGAGCTTGTTCTTCACCTCATCTTTTATCTTCTTCAGCTCTTCATTTTTGGTATGCAGGTCTTTGTTTCTGGTCTCCAGCTCTTTGTTTGTTGTCTTCAGCTCTTTGTTTCTGGTCTCCAGCTCTTTGTTTGTTGTCTTCAGCTCTTTGTTTCTGGTCTCCAGCTCCTCCTGCAGCTGATGATTCTTCTTCTTTAGTTCATTGACCTGAGAGGAGGAGAAAACCTGCAGTTGCATCATTTCACCAGTAGATGGAGTCATAGTTGTGTTGATTACAGCTAAGTCCTCAGTGATATAATCAGGGGTGCACGTAACTGGTAGGCAGGTACGCATGCGTGACTAAAATTAAGAATGCGTGATGCCACATGTGTTAGTATGCGCCTTTGCGTACTTGACCAATCATTTTTTGTAAAAGTGGCTCCAAGATGTGCAGTGGCTTGAAGCTAACAATGAGCGCACAGATCGTTTTCAGTGCTTTCTGTCAAACATGCTTGACATTGGCAACACCTTGAAGACCACATCCATTAGGCTTCAGAAGGAAAAGCTGACCATTGGAGAATGAGAGGATGAACTCATGGTGGACATTGGACAGTTCACACTTCTGCTTGATGGTGAAAGACACAGGACACACATAGACACAACAAACCTGCTCAGGGGGTTAACTGAAGAGTATGAAATCAGATATGACTCCCTCAAGTCATGTGATCATTTCTTAGTATTTGATCCTTCAACTTGACCTCAGGAAATGCACTGTGACAGAATGGATGTCTATGTCTATTCTGTGTATGACTTGGGCCAAATATTAAACACAAGTAACCCAGATGCTTAGTCCAACATCAACAAGGTGGTTAAGCTGTATCTTGAAGCAGTGCAGCTTGTGAGAGGAGATTCTCACATCTCAACATAGTAAAAATTGTGGAGATGTGAGAATTTTAAAAATTAAAGTACAGATCTCATCTGTCTCCTGCTCGTCTCTCAGCCCTGATGCACATTCACCTGTCAAAGCAGACCACAGAGACATTTGACCCAAAGCAAGCTGTTGACCTGTGGATGGATACCACTAATCAGAGAATCAACCAAGGACAGGGAGGTGCATCTGCAGCATCTTCATCATCTACCATGTGGAAAGCTGAAGCAGAGGACAATGGGGACGACACTGAGGAAGACTGCTCTTATTAAGACTACACTACATATGGAGTGAGAACCAAACACCATCTGATGGTACTCAACCGAGAAACTCACTGAAAAAGTTATGTGCACCCCTGAATATAATGATATAGTTGATGTGTCTCTACATGTTTCTCCATCTCTTCAGTCTTGTTCTCCAGTTCTTCTTTGGTTTTCTGCAGCTCTTCTTCAATCTTCTCATATTTCTCTGTCAGCTATCAGACAGACAGATGGATGATGATCAGTCAGCAGGTTTACTGATGAAACTTTGTTCAAACTGATCAATCTAAACCTTTAATGTTTTACTTCTTGTCTCTTACATCTTTAGTTTCTTCTAAAAGCTTCATCTTCACTGTTTCCTTTTCAGCATCATCTCTGGATCTTTTCTTGGTTTCTGTGTAAAATCAAAGCAGCTGAATTCAACTATAAAAGACGTTTGCTGGTGTTTTAGATCATTAATGTGGTAACTCATCTGGAACTTACTGGTTGTATTTTGTCTCCACACAAAGAAGACACATGCTAAAATAACCATGATGCTAACAGCTAAGCTAACAGCCAAACCAGTGTTGATGGGAACAGCAGAACTGGACGAGGACAAGAAGAAATCATCTGAAATGATAACACACAGAGTTACATGACATTTCTACACAATCACACACAAACTGTGTCAAACTAAAATAATCTCATGGTCCGTTTTCTTAGCGTGTTCTACCTGGAACATGTATGTGAGTCTCTCTGGTCTGGTTGATGTTGTTCTGTTGGACTCTACAGGTGAAGCTGTTGCTGTGTCTCTTGTCCACAGTCACTCTGCTGCTGACAGTATAGAGGTCATCAGGACCTCTGACTGTCTCTGGAGGTCCAGCAGAGAGCAGGTTTCCCTCAGCGTCCAGCCACAACACCTCAGGCTCTGGATACCAGCCTGCAGACTCACACTGTAACACCACTCCTCCTCTGTCTCTGTCCATCCCTGATAAACTGATGACGGGTGAGGACACAAGAGCTGAAGCTGAGCACAAGGAAGAAGAAATATGGTTTTAGGTATATTCCACTGAAGTCCTTTTCTAGAGACACAAACACCAAAACAGTCCTAAAGATGCACATTTCTTGAACTCACCAACACGTAGCTGAACAAAAGTCTCCTTTTCCAGAGCTGGAATAAAACATCTGTAGTGTCCCTCATCAGAGAGTTTCACTTTGGAGAGTTTCAGTGAAATGTTTCCTTTCTTCAGTTCATCAATGAACAGAGATGTTCTCCCCTCAAACAAATCGTGCTTTTGACCAATAAGTTCTTCTTGGGAGCGCCAGACATAAACAAATCTGGGGTCTAGATCAGGTCTTGTCCAATCCAACGTTAAGTCAGTGGCGTCTTCAGCAGGCTGCAGGTGACATGGTAAAACCACGTCTTCACCAAGAGTTGCTACTATTGGCTGAGATGAACCAATCAGTTCAGATTGACCTGGGAATCAGAGAGAGTCTGTTTGAATGTTTGTAAGGACCAGAAATATCTCCAAAACTATCAGGTCCATGTTCATTACCCTGGTCTCTATGGAGAGGTCAGACTTCAGTGTCAGTATCAGTGTGTTTGTTCCTATGAATGATTAATTGGTGATAAAATAGAATGTCTTCTAGATTAGACAGTAGAAAACACCCTGATAGCAATGATATCATTCTGAACTCATTCAGCAACCCCTTACACCCTGGACGGGTCTCTAGTCTGCAGACAACCATTCACACTCACACTACGGCCAATTCAGAATCACCAATGAACCTAACCAGCATGTCTTTGGATGGTGGGAGGAAGCTGGAGAACCTGGAGAGAACCCACACAGACTCAGGGAGAACATGCAAACTCCACACAGAAAGGCCCAGTCGGCTCATGGCTTGGGACCGGGACCTTCTTCCTGTGAGGCATCAGTGTTAACTACCACACCACTGTGCCACCCAAAATATTCAAATTAAAACTAAAAACTAAAACTTTTCAAATTAAATTTGGACACTAGTGGAGAAATTGGCAACAAACACAACACAACCTATTGTTTGACCTAGTTACTGGCAGTGAATTAAACATCGCTCAGCTAACATTTTGTTTGGGTCTTATTTACCTTTGCAGACGTGTGTTAGGAAAAGATGGAAAACAAACACAGTGAGAGATGAGAAGTGAAAGGTAAGGTGTAGATCATCCATCTGGAAAAGAATCATGAAGCTCTGGAAGAGAAGAACAAAACTGTATTAATTTATACTGAAGAAACATTTGGATAACAGAGAAACCAAAATAAAAAGGAGGAAATGGAGGAGTAGGAAAGATTCACATACCTGAGAGTCAGGTGAGACTGAAACAGGTTGGACGAGTGTCAGAAAGGGATGGGCTGGAAATAATAAAGAAATAAAAAACACATCATGTTAGAGCTGAACAAACAGACAGAGAATTACAAAGATGATTCATCAGAGTCTATGTAGTTGTTCAAAGTGAGGACTGAAAGAACAGACTGCAGATCTGAGGAAGCAGACAAGAGTTTTTAAAATTCAATGAAATTTAAATCTGTTTAAGGACTGGTCAGTGAGCTCTGGTTTAGTGGGAGGGAGTAAACTAGAACAAGGTACACGGTGCCTCACGGTACAACAAGTTAAACACAAAATATATAAATATCCAAGCACTTTGTGACTGACACAAAGGAACAGGAAATTAATCTCAACTTAAGGTTTCAGTGCAGCTTTAGTTTAAAATCAGCGACAGCTCAGAATGCAGAGACACTTTGAGAAGAACTAACGAAACACAGAAAAGATGAATCAGCTTCAGAAGACGACGTACCTGCTGCATGAAGTTTCTCTCATTGAACACGTCTGTAATTCATCCAGCGACTGCTGAGCTTTAACCAGCTACAGCTTATTAACAAGGTTTCATCCGATAGATTCAGCATTTGATACAAATAATGCAAATAACTTCTAACTGACCATTCAGGATCTCCCTGTGAACGTTTCAGGACTCAAACAGAAGAAACACACGACAAATAACAACATGAAGACTTTATAGTGGGACTGTGTGGACTTTAATGAGTTCAGATTCACTTTGAGGAGTGTTATCATGAAAGAGCTGAACTTTGACAGTGTTGCTAGGCAACTGATCTGAGGTATAAAATAATAAAGATTGTTGAGGCTGATCTTCAGGAAACAAGGCCAGTGAAGATCGGCAGGTTACGTTGTAACCTGTGTTCTCTGAGTGAAGAGACTATCTCTCCACTCCGTTACATATTCCATATGTACGGGGAATGACCCCCCTGCATGTCAGGGTACGTGGATACTTCTTTAAGACACACCGGCTCGCCCGGTCACGCCCCCAGGTTAGCCTATAAAGCACCTGTGCTGGCGTGAAATCAGTGGTAGTTTGATCGACACTGGCCTCCGAGCGGCTGTAAGAGCTGGAGAGATAGTCTCTTCACTCAGAGAACACAGGTTACAACGTAACCCGCCGTTCTCTATCGTCTCGAGACTATCTCTCCACTCCGTTACATATTCCATATGTACGGGGAACTCTTTAAGACACCCCGAGAGGAGGCGGTGCAGCCCCCTAATCCAAAGGCAAACGTGCACATATGAACTATATACAATGCACACTATTTACGTACCACCCAGGCCAAGGCGCGCAAGTCGCAAAGCCAAACCTGAGAGGCAGAGGGCTGCTCGGGTCGGCCCGCAAGACGCAGGATGGACCCAAGAACACAGGAAAAGGCCCCGCAAGACGCAACGGCCAATTACTGGAAAGAGGGGGTGACCACTCAGGCCAACCGACTCTGCCGGTCGAGAGCCAACAGGTAATGGGGAGGGAGGCACAGCCGATGCTCCCTAGGAGTCCCACCCAGCACCCTGTCCCCAAAGGAAGGGGTGGCCGCGACGCTTATGCGGTAAAACCTTGAAAAGGTGGACTGAGATGACCATGTGGCTGCAGCACTTATGGTGGCCAGCGAGGCTCCCGGCCACAAGGGCCATGAGGTGGCCACACACCGAGTTGAGTGTGCCCGAACCCTGGGTGGGACAGGCATACCAGAAAGTGCCACAACCCAGTGGGACAGCCTTAGTAGACAGGGGCCTCCCCAAACGACTGGTGTCGAAACAGATGAAGAGCTGGTCAGACTTCCTGACAGCCTTAGTGCGCCGGATATATTCCTTCAAGGCCCTAACTGGACACAGCACAGATTGGTGTTACGCAGTCTCCCCATCTCCTCCAGAGGGGGGTGCCACGTAGTTCCACCGACTGAGATAAGTGAAACTCGGAAAAAACCTTAGGCAGGAAAGCCGGGTCGGGGTGGAGGACCACGCTTGACCCATCAGGTGAGAACCTGCAGCAGTACTGTGGACCAAAGGTCATGAAACAGAAACCAAGGCAGTTAAAGGGAAAGACTTTACCGCAGCAGCCCCGAGGGGCTCGAAGGGAGGGTCCCCAAGCGCATTGAGAACCATGTCCAGATCTCATGGAGGGACCGTGGGTCTAGTCCTGCAAACCGTAGCCGCTGTGCGCCTTTAAGGAACCGTGAAATCAAGGAGCAACTGGCCTCACTCAGAGCGTGCTCACCGCCACACACTGCCTTGATCGCCACCAGCATACCTCAGAGGGTAACGGCGGACTTTTCGGCATCCAGCTGGCGCTGCAAGAGCAGTAGGATGTCCTTGGCCGTGGCTGAATAGGGGTACACCTGGTGGGCCCCACACTAGGCAAAAAAACACCCCCCAGTGATAGGAGTGGGCCATCCTAGTAGATGGTGCCCTTGCTTCCTGCATAGTCCTCACCACTGGTGCTGGCAGACCTAGATCCAGGAGACTGTCTCCCTCAGGGACCAGGCCACCAGTCTGAGCCCTGTTGGGAAGGGGTGGAACAGGGTAACACTTGCCTGAGACAGCAAGTCCCTGCGCTGTGGGAGTACCCACGGCATGCCATGCAGGACCATGTGTCGGCTCTCTGGAGGCGAACAGGTCGAACTCTGCCCTGCCGAGGCAACCCCAGATCTGCTCCACCACCTGCGGATGGAGCCTCCATTCCCTGGACAAGGGCCCCATCTCGACACGCTGTCTGCGGCCGTGTTCAATGACGCTGGCACGTGTACTGCTCTGAGCGAGCAGAAGAGGGGGTGGGGCCCATGTGAGCAACCTGGTTGCCAGTTTGCACAAGATGGGGGAGCCCAGACGCCCCTGTGTGTTGATGTAGGCAGCCGTCACCGTGCTGACGGTCCTGACAATGACATGGTGGTGTCTCAGTCTCGGTAGGAACTGGGTAAGTGCAAGACAGACGGCTCACAACTCCAGGACATTTATGTGCTGGGTTGTCCAAGGGCCAGTCAGCAACCGCTGACCCCCCAGCCCTCGTGGACGGTGCCCCAGCCTGCTAAGGATGCTTCGGTGGAGACCACTTGGCGATAGACCAGTGGTCCCAGAGCACTCCCTTGTCATATGTTGTCCGAAACTCTCCAGTGAAGGACCGTTGGACAGGTCTCATATGCAGCAGGCCTAGAGGGACTACTTGCACCATCGTCGTCATCGAGCCCATAAGGCGAAGGCAGAGCCCCCAGCTGGCCCGAGAACGCAGCTGGAAGTGGCTGAGGCAGGCTCTGAAGGCCTGACGCCCCTTCTGTGACAACACGATGGTAGCAGTCCTGGGGTCCAGGACTGTGCTTAGAAATGTCGTACCTGGGCAGGCTGGGGCCTGCTATCTCGTAATTGAGGCGCAGCCCCAAGCCCTGAATGTGCTCCAGGAGCAGGGCCACGTGACTGTGGCCCTGCTCCTCTGAGACTGCACAGGCCAGCCAATCATCGAGGAAGTGAGGATTCTCAGTCCTCGACGCCTCAGTGGTACAAGGACCGCATCCCTGCATGAAGTAAATGTACGGGGGGCCAGGGAAATGCCAAAAGGCAAGACCCGAAATTCGAGCCCTAGAAGGCGAACCACAGGAAACGCCAGTGCCCCTTCCAGATGGTCTTGAATCTGGAAGAATGCATCCCTGAGGTCGATGGTGGCAAACCAATCTCCTGCAGCGATGGGCTGCCTCACCCTGGGGACTGTCAGCATCCTGCATCACAGGGGGCGAAGCCGAACCTGTTGAGCCCCCCTGAGGTCCAGAACAGGACGAAGCCCCTTGTCCTGTTTGGGCACCAAAAAATAGCGGGAGAAAAACCCAGCCTGGTGATCCCCCTGGTCCACCTGCCGTATGGTCCCCCCCGCCGGAGAAGGGGGCCACAGAGGGCCGCTCACATTGGTGAAAGTGGCCAATTGTCATATGGAGTCAGTGAAGAAATGGCGGTAACCCTGTGTCATGGTGGATACAACCCATGGGTCCGCCCCCAAGTCCAGCCACGCCTCCCAGAACTGGTCGACAGGGGAGGCTGGCTACCTGGGGCCTAGGGACTAGTCAGGAGGGGGGTGCTGCCTGGAAGACCCCTGGCCTTAGGTGATGGTGTCCCGCCCCTTGCTTGATGCCGGGTGTTTCGCCTACGGAGAGCGTCCAGCTGTGGCCTGAGGTCTCCTGGTCCACATGCCGGGACCTCAGGTGTTGGACGAGGGGCAGACGCTATTTGTGCCCGTCTTGAACCCCTGGAGCGCTTCTCTCTTTTCTGCAGGACGACAACAACAGTACTGCACCTATCTGACAGGTGCTACAGACGTGTGGGGGTCAGAGGTCAGAGGTCAGAGGTCACCAAGAGGGTCCCCAAGACCTCCCGAGCGCAGCGGCGATTTTCCTGTGCCTGTTGCAGCAGCCTAGTAGCATCTGGCCAACACCGCTGAGGGGCACAGGAAGCCTGAAAAGGCAATCGCGATCCCCCTGCTGGAGCTGGGACTGAGACAGCCACAAGTGGCGTCTGACCACCCGAAAGGATGCCAGAGCCTACCTGCGTCTCCGCCTGCTCCTTCATAACTGAGGAGAGGCATGAGGAAGCTGCCTGAAGCTCGCCCACAACACCGGATCCCCTTCCTGTAGCTGACGAGACAGCTGGAAACGTACAGGGACATGATCGCTCCAGTGTTAACCCGGCTGGTCTGAGTAGCCATGACTCTGTGCAGCTTGGCAAGCAGGCCGTCCATAACCCTGCAATTCTTGCTAGGGCAGGAGGCTCTGCCGAGAGCAGAGCCGGAGGGAGAGGCCAGCGGAGCAAGAACTGGGTCCAACGGCAAACTGGTTGCAAACCCGGTCTTTGAAGTCGGGTAGGAGAGGGATCTGGGCCGGAACGGGGCGCATATCCACATCCTCCTGAAACCGAGAGGCGGGCGCTGAGGGTTTCTCCGGCAGGGCAACATCCAAGGCTCTGGTTGCCCTGCTAATAACCCCAGCGAAATGGTGGGCCACCTCCACATTCTGGGTGTCGCCTGGCAGGTGCTGCCCCTGTGAGGCTGGGCTGTTGAAGGCCCAGGCCCAGAGGTTTCCTAGCAGAACGAAAGGCTACGTTGTAACCTTGGTACTCTGAGTGAAGACTAACTCTCCACTCCGTTACATACCGTATGCACGGAGTGGGAGGGGCCAGCGTGGTTGGCCGGGGTGGCTGAGCCCCGGACGCGTCATACGCCGGTAAGGAACAGCCGTAACAGCCGTGGCAGCCGCTGCCGAGCGCGATAGCTCGCGAGACGCGGGCAATACACCGGAGCGGCTCTGACAGTTTTACCCCTAACTTCATCAGAGAGGGGCAGGCCTGCCCGCTTAGCACCGAAGGAGCGCAACGCGCTTCCTGGTTGGTTCTTTTTCTTTTTTTCTTTTTTTTACACAGCACACACTCAACGTGCCCATCTGCTAGGGACATGGGACCACACAACTAATGGCGCATTTCCACTAGCACGGCTCGGCTCGGTACGGTACGGCACGGCACGGCTCGGCTCGGTTTGGTTGTGTTTCCATTACAACTGGTGCCTCCTCGACGTGGGCGGGGTCGTCATAACACGGCTGCGCGAAACCGCTGTGACGTCATTTACACGGCGCCGAGCAACGTACAAATCCGGAAGACCTCCCTCTGAATCCGTTCTTCGGCAACCAGAGTCAGGAACGTCTGGACCTCCTCCACCGACCAAGGAGCGGATTTTTTCTGAGAAGCCATCTCGTTCCAAGTCAAAAAGCAGTAAAAAGTGGTGTCTTGTCTCGCGTCTTGTTTTTATTTACATTCTAGGCGGTCGTCGCGCGGTTATGACGCTTCCAGTGACGACACTCATCGGCCAATCAGTGGAAGGCAGTCGGCTGACGTCACGTTTTAGTAACGCTTCGGCTCGCTTGGAACCAGGGCTGAGGTGATACCAAAAATGTACCCGGTTCCAGGTACTGCGTGCTAGTGGAAACACGCAATAGCGCGCCGAGCCGTGCCGTACCGAGCCGAACCGTGCTAGTGGAAATGCGCCATAAGACAGCAGAGTCCCTGCCGACTTGCCCTCCTTTTTTTTTTTTTTTTGGCCTTGCAAACTCCACACAGTAAAGCCAGCCGGCCCATGGATTCGAACCGGTGACCTTCTTGCTGTGAGGCTGTGCCGTCCCTGTGTGTGGCGGGGGCGGGGCCAGCGGCAGTGACAAGGAGGACCACTTCCTTGTTTATCGTGTGGAGATAGCCCTCGTGCTAGCGCTCTGGAAGCCAGTTCGCTAGCTATTAATGCTTTGTTGTTGTTTTTTTTTTTACTTTGTTCAAGCCGTCCTTGCCTCCGGCAGGCGGCTGTTTCGGCAGACTTCTCAGCCCGCACCCACAAGGGCCCCCGCCGAACGCGTTAGCCCGCAGACGCGAGCAATACGCAGGTGAGGAGGCAACGCCGGGTCGGGCGGCTGAGGCGGCTGGCTGCAGAGTGGACGTCTGCGCTCAGCCGAAACTCCCCGGACGCGTCAGCCCGCGAGTCGCAAGCAATACGCCGGTGAGGACCACTGCCCCAGGTGACACTCAGCGCGCGTCCCCCCGAGCGCGTCAGCTCACAAGCCGCGAGCAATACGCCGGTGAGGACCACTGCCAACCCAGGTGACACTCAGCGTGTGTCCCCCCGAGCGCGTCAACTCACGAGCCGCGAGCAATACGCCGGTGAGGACCACTGCCAACCCAGGTGACACTCAGCGTGTGTCCCCCCGAGCGCGTCAACTCACGAGCCGCGAGCAATACGCCGGTGAGGACCACTGCCAACCCAGGTGACACTCAGCGCGAATTCCCCAAGTGCGTTAGCTCACGAGACGCAACCCACATAGCAGAGATGTGGGCTAGATCTGGTTTGAAGCCGGCACACGTGGCGTTCACTCGGCACTGGCATACGGCATGTGAACCGAAGTGAGCTAGATGCGGCAAATGCGGCACTGTCTTGACTCCGGCAGACAGAGTGGGTCACATATGTGAGGCCGGACTCATGCCACCCTTTAAGTTATTTTTGAGTGAGTTGTTGTATAACATCACAGATTTAATAAAAATAAATAAATAAAATATTCTTATGATATATTATCGATGTCAATCAAAATCAACTATCAATTCAATTCAATTCAAAGTGGGCTTTATTGGCATGAAAGTTTCTTAACAAAACAATATTGCCAAAGCGAATCGAAATACAATACAATGCTATCACCCATAACAATATCGTTCTTGTCGAAACAGGACAGATATCACAGTTGATCTGAAATTTTAAAGTTAAATCTTGCAACAGCGGACTTTCAGCGGTCAGCCAGCTATCCGCTTTTTAAAGTCATCAGCCAATCAACGGAAGTAACGTCACCGTCCAGGTGACTGACGCGACCGACGTCACTGTGGCCAGAGCTGATGGCTGCTCATGCGCTCCGGTGAGATCGACAACAAAGACGTGGTGAGTGAAATGCGTCAGTTTTATGTTTACGATAACGTTTGTTTTTGAGACAATGCGTTAGCAGTTGGTATACAAAGACAATGTCTGTCTAGAGTCTAACCTGAATGTTAACAAGGGGTGCTAACGTTTAGCTGTGAGGCTAACGGCTAGCTAGTGGCTAACGCGTGGTTAGCGTTAGCTAACGATTACCGTTAGCCTAAAATGCGGCTCAGGAAAGGATGGACTGCACTGTTTTGCTGTTAAACTTCCTTATTCGTTTTCAATAAATAATATAGACGAACTTAACGCAGCGGATATTTTGCCGAAGGGGTTGTTTTCTTTTTTCACGTTTTTTTCCGACTAGTTACACATTAGTGCTACTGCCATAGCTTCCGCTAGCTGACCGTTGGCGTGTTTTTTCTGCTGGCCTGGCAATTGCAGATATATCGTGCGTCAATCCAAAAATAGCGTTTAAAAAGCCAACTGTGGACTCGTAGAGTTTTATTTATGTATGTGTTATGTGTTTTTATTTTATTTATTTGAGAAGACGCTTCACAACTCATCCGAGTAGCTTCTTCAGTTCTAGCGGACTGTTGTGAAGACTGAGATTCAGGAACTTATACGGACACTATTGTTTGTAAACAACCATAAAACGGGTCGGTTTGAATGTTGTGTTTACAAACCTACAGACTCTATTTTCAAGAATCTTAGAGTTATTTTTATTGATTACATACTGATACTGACTACTAAATTTGTGTAACGCTAAGTCCTTGATTTGTACATTAGTTAAACCAAGCAGTTGTAGGAACATTTATCTGTCACCAGAATATTCTCATCAGGATCAGTTTTTATGTAGCCATATTACCTAATGATATAAAATGTTAATTTCCAATCATTTGTGTGTATGTTTCAGCTGCTGTTGGTGTAACAGACTAACATCTGGGGCCACAGACCAGGAAATAGACTGGACCATCAAAATATGTTTCCATCTGGTGGCAGACTGAAGAGGATGAAGAGAAAGCAGGAAAAGGACAGCACCATATCTAAAACTCATGCTGAGAGTGGGGAGAATCCAGTTGCCTGTCTACTGCCATCAGGTCGGTGTTTCCGATGCCTGAAGACAAAGACTGAAAGGCTGAAGAACTCTGAGCATTAACCAGACTTATACCACTGCACTTCACTCACATAGTTGCTCAATACCGTAAATGTCTGTGTATATATACACTACCGTTCAAAAGTTTGGGGTCACCCAAACAATTTTGTGTTTTCCATGAAAAGTCACACTTATTCACCACCATACGTTGTGAAATGAATAGAAAATAGAGTCAAGACATTGACAAGGTTAGAAATAATGATGATTTGTTTTTGAAATAAGATTTTACATCAAACTTCGCTTTCGTCAAAGAATCCTCCATTTGCAGCAATTACAGCATTGCAGATCTTTGGCATTCTAGCTGTTAATTTGTTGAGGTAATCTGGAGAAATTGCACCCCACGCTTCCAGAAGCAGCTCCCACAAGTTGGATTGGTTGGATGGGCACTTCTTGCGTACCATACGGTCAAGCTGCTCCCACAACAGCTCAATGGGGTTCAGATCTGGTGACTGCGCTGGCCACTCCATCACCGATAGAATATGAGCTTCCTGCTTCTGCTCTAAATAGTTCTTGCACAATTTGGAGGTGTGTTTAGGGTCATTGTCCTGTTGTAGGATGAAATTGGCTCCAATCAAGCGCTGTCCACTGGGTATGGCATGGCGTTGCAAAATGGAGTGATAGCCTTCCTTATTCAGAATCCCTTTTACCCTGTACAAATCTCCCACCTTACCAGCACCAAAGCAACCCCAGACCATCACATTACCTCCACCATGCTTAACAGATGGCGTCAGGCATTCTTCCAGCATCTTTTCATTTGTTCTGCGTCTCACAAACATTCTTCTTTGTGATCCAAACACCTCAAACTTAGATTCGTCCGTCCACAACACGTTTTTCCAGTCTTCCTCTGTCCAATGTCTGTGTTCTTTTGCCCATCTTAATCTTTTTCTTTTATTGGCCAGTCTCAGATATGGCTTTTTCTTTGCCACTCTGCCCTGAAGCCCAGAATCCCGCAGCCACCTCTTCACTGTAGATGTTGACACTGGTGTTTTGCGGGTACTATTTAATGAAGATGCCAGTTGGGGACCTGCGAGGCGTCTGTTTCTCAAACTAGAGACTCTAATGAACTTATCTTCTTGCACAGTTGTGCTACGCGGCCTCCCACTTCTTTTTCTACTCTGGTTAGAGCCTGTTTGTGCTGTCCTCTGAAGGGAGTAGTACACACTGTTGTAGGAAATCTTCAATTTCTTAGCAATTTCTCGCATGGAATTGCCTTCATTTCGAAGAACAAGAATAGACTGTCGAGTTTCAGATGAAAGTTCTCTTTTTCTGGCCATTTTGAGCGTTTAATTGACCCCACAAATGTAATGCTCCAGAAACTCAATCTGCTCAAAGGAAGATCAGTTTTGTAGCTTCTGTAAAGAGCTAAACTGTTTTCAGATGTGTGAACATGATTGCACAAGGGTTTTCTAATCATCAATTAGCCTTCTGAGCCAATGAGCAAACACATTTCACCATTAGAACACTGGAGTGATAGTGGCTGGAACTAGGCCTCTATACACCTATGTAGATATTGCACCAAAAACCAGACATTTGCAGCTAGAATAGTCATTTACCACATTAGCAATGTATAGAGTGTATTTCTTTAAAGTTAAGACTAGTTTAAAGTTATCTTCATTGAAAAGTACAGTGCTTTTCCTTCAAAAATAAGGACATTTCAATGTGACCCCAAACTTTTGAACGGTAGTGTATATATATAAACTACCCCCTCTAAGTTTACACTTGAGTTTTACATCTATATTTTATTCTATATTTATCGGGGTACATTTACAATTGTATTGTTTACCTTGTGTGTTAAGGAATTTGCAATTATTACTGTTTTACTGTTGTACTCTTTTTTTTCTTTTACTACTGGCTGCAGGTACAAGAATACATTTCACTGTGCATTGTACTATATATAACTGTGTATGTGACAAATACAATCTTAAACCTTATGGACATGTCTAGAATCATAAATGTACAGTTTTAAAATTTGTTAAATGTGCAGGTGTGTACTGTGTTGACATGACTAAAAAAAAAATAAACATTTGCTTATAATACTGTACTTGTTTTGTTATATGTGTATTTTATATATATAAATAAATGGCACATAAATATAGTGGTTGAGTTAAGGCTGACATTCTGAAAATGGGTCTGGCCCATCTTAGGGCCACATTAGGGCCAGCTCTGGTTGCAGTGTGGCTGAGGTGTGGGCTTTAAGTGGCACACATGTTGGATGCCGTATGTGGGTCACATAAGAGCCGGAATTCTTTCAGGCATGTCGGCCGAGTGCAAGTGGGAGGTGTGACCCAGAGGTGGGCCACACCAGCTTTGCTATGTGGGAAGCGATACGCCGGTAAGGAACCGCCGTGTAGCCGCTTCCGAGCGCGTTAGCTCGCGAAGCGCAAGCAATACGCCGGTAAGGGCTGACACTCCTTAGAGACACCGCCACCGGGGAAAGCCACCGATGACAGCGTGAAACAACATGAATAAAACAAAGGAAAGGATCAGCATCCAGGGTGGCTGCCCGTAGACAGGCACCTCCAAAAAGGTAAGTGGATACCTGCTGTAATCCTCTGTACTTTCATCTACTTTGTTTTCTTGCTTTTCGGATTATAACTCTGCACCCTGACTGAGGTGGAGATCAAACAATCACTGATTTCACGCCAGCACAGGTGCTTTATAGGCTAACCTGGGGGCGTGACCGGGCGAGCCGGTGTGTCTTAAAGAAGTATCCACGTACCCTGACATGCAGGGGGGTCATTCCCCGTACATATGGAATATGTAACGGAGTGGAGAGATCGTCTCCAGACGATAGAGAACTCAGCTTGTCTGGAGACTGGGACACTGGACCAGTTAGACTCAGACGTGGAGAACACAGTTTATTGAGTATTGAAGATCTACAGCTTCTAAACATGAGTTGCCTCCAGAGAACAACTGGTTTTAGTTTGAAAATCCTTCTCCTTATATTCACCAGAAACTCTTCATCCTGGGCTGAGCTTTCACATCAGCTCAGCTTTAACATTTTTAGCTTTTTAAACCATCTATGTTCAAATTATACCGTGGTCAGGCACTAACAGCCGCCCATCTCATCCCTTGAGCCTGACCTTACTTAAGACACCATTATGTTAAAATAGACACAACAAGATCCATCAGTCTGATCTGACTGAGGAGGATTTACTCTGATTAAATTTGAGACGATTCATGAAAAACAGCATTCGTCAACAACACCAACAACAAAATGTGAGAATTAATATAAATAGCAGATCTTTATTTCTCAACATCAGGATTTAAACTAAACATCTGGATTGTCATCTCTTTATAACAGAAAACAAAGAGTCTTGTTCCACACAATCTAAAATACTGACCTTATCCTGTACAAGTCTTTTAAACAAACCAATGTTCCCATCAGACTTGACTAATCCAATAAAATGGAGCCAAGTGTTTCCAGAGACTTTCTCTGAGTCGTTCTGTTTCTGATCTAGAAAGTCTGCTGTTTGTTCTGCTTTGTCAGAGAATGATGAAGATGTGTTAGTTCAGGTTTGATTTCCTCTGACTGGGAGGAGACGACATCCACAGATTAGTCCTTTCACATCAGTCAGCTTCATGTTCTATCAGTCAATCATTCAGACTTTATTAGTGAAGCACCTCAGTCTTCAGTTTCCTCTTCAGAGTCTCCACTTCTTTCTCAGCTCTTTCTCTTTTCTCCTCCTCCTCTTTGAGCTTCTTCTCCCACTGAGAGTGAAGTCACATAAAGAGACATGATGAGAAACATTTACTTTTATTGAGGAACATGAGAAACTGATTTGGTTAAAAACTACTTCCTTATTATGGAAATAAAAGATTTTAATTAAAGATCAACCTCTGTTTCCAGCTCCTTCATGTCCTTTTCATGTTTAATTCCCCATTCCTCTTCTTTTTTCATCAGTTTCATGAACTGGTAGAAAGAAGAGATGAAGACAGATTTCATTTCTGATGTTTAATGTTTCTCTGAGTTGTGATCAAATCTTGTTCATGATGTTTCCTCTAAGTGGATTTGAATGTTTTCTTTCTGAAGTATTTGTTGAAGTGAATCAACATTTATGTCATTTATTCTAATTCATATAAACTAAACAGTTGTTGATTCATATTTCATTTGTAATAAACATTGAAGTACAAAGTGCTACAGGTCGATGCTGTTTCTTCCTGTAGTTCTATCATTTGACCTGTAGATGGAGATAGCAGAGTTGTGTTTGTGTTTGTCAAACTCCACCAGTAGTTCATTAAGAACAGAGAACTCAGTCTCTCTGAGATTAGAGTCAAATATGTGAAGCTTTCTGTCACTGATCAAATAATTTCTTTACAACATCAACCTCCTTAGAACATGAAAATGATCTGAAGATTAAATTAAATAGAAACACATTGAAATGAGAACAAACATGTGGCTGGAAAAGAATCTGAAACTACTAACCTCCTCCTTCTGCTTCTGTCTGTAGGAACGAGACGACTGAGAAGAATGAAGAGAGATCGGCAAAGATTATAAATGATGGACATGTAGATTGTATCATAGTTCTTATAATGTGATCACTTACTCTAAGAAACCTGGAAGACTTGGAAGCAGCAGCTTTGTTTTTCTCCAACTGGAAGAATTTATTAAAGTCAAATAAAAAAAGATTTTATCATCACTGATTCTATTTCTTCATGTCAGACTAAACAACACATTTGACATTTAATCTGAAGGACGTATTCATAGAAAAGATTTTAGACTTGTATATCTGGACTCTGGATTTTTCTCTGGATGTTGTTGTTTCTGATGAGAATGATGTGTGTGAATAAAATACTTCTCTCTCCATGTCTATGAGCTTGTTCTTCACCTCATCTTTTATCTCCTTCAGCTCTTTGTTTCTGGTCTCCAGCTCCTCCTGCAGCTGATGATTCTCATCCTTTAGCTCACTGACCTGAATGAAAAATGAGATGAAGATAAGATCGTATTGGAGACACTTTGCCTTGACAGAAAAAACACAAGTCATATATATTATCTATATATATATTTTAATGTATTTTGTATAGCTGTAAATACAACCTGTCAGTAAGGGGCTACAGCATTATTTATTTACATTGCACTTTAGTTACACAACATGGCCAACTTAGGAAATCTAAAATATGGAAACTACAAACCTCACTCTTCAAGGACTCCACTTCCTTCTGAGTTTGCTTGAAGGACTTTCTGTGCATCTGAAAGGAATGATGAGAGAAAACAGAACACTTGGATGATTAACATAACAAACATATTATTGCAGTGATGATGGGACAACTCACCCTCGGTGCCAATGAAGACATCACAGCAGCAGCAGCTTTCTGTTTCTCCAGCTGGAACAATTAGTTGAAGTTAATAAAGCAATGTGATTTGATAAGTTTTGTAATCTTAGGTAATTTGTTTTTCCTGTTTGTTATGTTTATTATGTAACATTTACTTTATGGTTCTGTTTGTGAATAAAATACTTCTCTCTCCATGTCTATGAGCTTGTTCTTCACCTCATCTTTTATCTCCTTCAGCTCTTTGTTTCTGGTCTCCAGCTCCTCCTGCAGCTGATGATTCTCCTCTTGAAGCTTCCTGTTATCACCAGTTACTTTTTCCACCTGAGGAGAGAGAAGACAGAAAGAGGAGAAGAGATTGACAACGGACCTCCTATTTGAATGTTGTTTTATTTTATTATTCTTAAACTTTTCTCATGCGAAGTAGTAAGAATAAAATAAAATCCTTCTTGTGGATCATGGGAATCTTAGGATCAGTTCCAGATCAGACACTTTAAATTCTGTCTTTCTGCTCTTAGTCAACATCCATGTGTTCTTAGTCATGTTTCTAATGTCAGCCTCAAACCTGAGATCTGACTCAAAGTTTATTCCCAGTGCTTCCAGTTTCCTGCTGAGTTTCTATCTCTGGTTTCAGAACCAATGAGCAACACTTCAGTTTTAGAAACATTTCTGCTGTTCATGATAGAAAAGATGAAAATGATTTGATGATTCTCTGGTGAAAGAGACAAACCTTAGTCTCCGGTTTCCTCTTCAGAGTCTCCACTTCTTTCTCAGCTCTTTCTCTTTTCTTCTTCTCCTCTTTGAGCTTCTTCTCCCACTGAGAGTTTAGTCAAATAGATATGATGAAAAAAAAATACTTTTATTGAGGAACATGAGAAACTGATTTGGTTAAAAACTACTTCCTTATTTTGGAATTAAAAGATTTACATTAAAGGGTAACTATATAGTGGGAGTGACTGGGGCACAGCAACGCAGCCTCTAAGTAACTCATCAACTGCTGTGAAACTCATTTATTTCACCCATATTTTGTTATGATAAGCTAGTGCTATTCCCCGTTCAGTAACTCCGGACTCAACGGAGAATAGCTGTTAATGGACACCTCGTTGGGCAGTGTCTGCCATCAGGAACACATAGCAAGGGCTAAAACTTTTCCCAGTTTGGCTTTCCATCAGGAACCGCCGACTAAAGGAACAACACACCAGAAATGGATTTTGCACCAACTGGTAGTATGACCTAGGCATAGTCAAGCTAAGCTAAGCATAGAGTTAGAAATGTTGATTTGATGTGATATTTGTGTTTGAGTTGTTAATGTTAGTTTAGATTATGCAACACATAGACTCAGGGTCTTGCATGCTAAACTAACCACTATTCCTCTAACCTGGCACCTCATAAAACTCTTATCACATTCCACATGTCTACTGGCCAGCGCATGGTCTGAGTGTGCCTACTTTTGTTTCCTTTGTGTTCAAGACATCTTGGCACGTCCACAATCAGCGGCCATCTTGACAGACCCACAACCAATGGCCATCTTGACACACCCACAACTAGTGTCCATTTTGACACACACAAAGTACTCTGTAGTTAGATTGTATGTTTACTTTTTATTCTTGTAATAAATGTCTTTTAAACATACCAGCCATACTGCCAACCTCTACACGGCCAAGAACTCCAATTTCCTTCAACTTTAACTAGTTGTTAACATTGGGTTATCGCTATTAATCAGAAATCCAAATTGACAATTTAGTATAATTTATGAAACTGATTTAATTGATTGGCTTTATTTTCCCTTCCTAGAAGGGTGGTGCCCCAAGGTGATCTTGTAATTCACATCCAATTATTTAATAATAAATAATTATTTTTGATAATTATTAATTATTCCCAGGCCCACATAAATGATGCCCCGTGTGAGACAGAGTACTGTTGGAAATCATTCATAATTGTGCAATATTAATTTCAGCATAATTTTGGCTAAAGTCAAAAATATTTTTGAACATTTTTAGACTAGTTACAAGTCTTCACATTCAATCCCACTGGTCTACCACAGGAGTAGATGTCCAGTTGTACTTACAAACAGGTCAGTGTGGTAATAATTTATGGAATTCATAAATTGATCAATTATTAATAATTCGTTGTTAATAACTACAGTCTTAGGTCCCCGCTGTGCTACGTTAAGAGTTGCTTTTGCTGCTAGCTAATACAAGTTGAACCTACTTTTCGTAGTTGTAAGAATTTAGCATTTGAATACCACATATTCAATGCAATCCAGTCAAGCTGTTTCCTGTTAATTTAAGTGCTTCTCTGTTGAATTAAACCACAGCGTGCCACCGGCCCTGTGTGAAAGAACTTGTGCTGGCTATTACTGCCATGCATTTCAGCCTTAGTAAGAAAAGGAGTTTGAGATAGAGCCACAGTGTGCTACCAGCCCTGTGAATTATAAGTTATATACTTACTACTACTAACACGTGTTTCAGCCTAGATTAACTTTAAGAATCACGTCTCTAACTGTTACTGCCCTGCATTTCAGTTATTGTATATTGAGTTTTGGTGAGTAGATTTGCATTTACTGTGTTACCAAATTTGTTGTGCCCACTAGAGCCACTAGATGGTGGCATAGCTACCTTTCCAGACTCTCTCTTAGAAGCTACATAGCTACTTACCATAGCATTGCTAACCTCATTGCGTTGTTGTTTTTGACACCTTACCTCTGTTTCACACAACAATGAAGAACCCCTGTGTAAAGCATTTCTTCCCTTGCACAGAGCCTAAACCCAGGCTACCCTGAATTCATTAACAAGTTGAATGTCAGTGAGTGCAGGGAAGAGATAGATTCTCTACTGAAGGACAGGTGTGATGCATAGACTGCATCCAAAGGGCCATTGTTGAGATGTTGTCGACTTTCACAGGCAATCCAGCCTTGCCTTTCAGAGCAAATTAGCTTTAGAAAAGGAGGTAGAGTCCCTTATCAGACCCGCACTCAGGTGTGAGATCTTTGTGCACACAAAGATGAACAGTTAAGGCTTAAATCAGGTTGTCTTTCCCCACCACAGTTGTTAAGCCAGTGTGAGTCTTGCTATTCCGATTCACACTCCTCCTGTAGTGAAAGGTTAATGTCCTCTACAGTTAGAAGATGGGGACAATTTCCAGCTGACCCTGGAGTTCCTGGGAACGGAGTCAGCTTCTCAACCTCCTCTGAGAGACAGAGGTAACAGTTACCTGACATCCCATCTCTCTGACATAGACCGTGAAGGATTTGTAGTTTACCCTCCAGAAGATATTCTGCCCAATCTTCTTTTCAGTCTATGATGGATGAGACTTCATTGCTTCCTTGGCACGCCCACAACCAGCGGCCATCTTGAAACACCCGCAACTAGTGGCCATTTTGACACACACACTCTCATACACACACACACCTGTATAAAGTACTCTGTAGTTGGATAGTATGTTTACTTTTTATTCTTGTAATAAATGTCTTATAAACCTACCAGTTGTTTGTTTAATGCTGCATGAGAGTGAATACTGCCAACCTCTACACTGTCAAGAACTCCAATTTCATTCAACTTTAACTAGTTGTTAATGTGGTAATTTTGGTTATAGTTATTAAGTTAATTATTAATCAGAAATCCAAATTGACAATTTAGTATAATCTATGAGACTGATTTGATTGATTGGCTATATTTTCCCTTCCTAGAAGGGTGGTGCCCCGAGGTGATCTGGTAATTCAGATCCAAATATTTAATAATAAATAATTATTTTTGATAATTATTAATTATTCATGATAGCCAAACCCCAATATTGAGTGCCTTAGTATCCAGGCCCCTGAATTTTCTGATGAAAAAAATACTTCTCTCTCCATGTCTATGAGCTTGTTCTTCACCTCATCTTTTATCTCCTCCAGCTCTTTGTTTCTGGTCTCCAGCTCCTCCTGCAGCTGATTATTCTCCTCCTTTAGTTCATTGACCTGAGAGGAGGAGAAAACCTGCAGTTGTATCATTTTACCAGTAGACGGAGCAAAGTCACAGTTTTGTTGATTCCAGGTAAGTCCTCAATAATATAATGATATTGTTGATGTGTCTCTACGTGTTTCTCCATCTCTTCAGTCTTGCAGAATCAACACAGTGAGAGATGAGAAGTGAAAGGTAAGGTGGAGTTCATCCATCTGGAAAAGAATCACGAAGCTCTGGAAGTGAAAAACAAAACTATATTGATTTATATAACAGAGAAACCAAAATAAAAAGGAGGAAATGGAGGCGTAGGAAAGCTTCACATACCTGAGAGTCAGATAACCCTGAAATAGGTTGGACGAGTGTCAGAAAGGGATGAGCTGGAAATAATAAAGATATAATAAAATATGATCTGGTCAGTGAGCTCTGGTTTAATCTGAGGTAATTAACAAGATCAGGCAGATAAAACATTTGGCAATGTGTCCCTAAGAATGTCACCTAAGGAATATTATTTATGAAAAACCTAAAAGACAAGGGTCTGTCTATCACAGGCAACAGGCAACCATAACCCTAACCCCTTACGTAAAATAAACCTTAACCCTACTTCTAACCTAAGCCTAAGGCTAGCCCTAAAAACAGCCCTAACCCTAACACCAAATTGTGGAATCAGTGGACGACACGAGGTGAACCATCAAGATATATTCTTAATACTTACCCTAGAGTTAAATTAAGTCCTTGGGCTACCAAAGGGTAGGCTAACAAAAAGATGGGATGAGATGAGTCACCCCAAAGTAGGTGTAGCACCCACACACTCAGGTGAACTATCAACCAGAAGGAAGTAGACTCCACCACCAGAGAAGCCCAACCACCACTTTATTCACGAGTGGTCGCTGTGTGTTGTCCCTATTTGGTTGGGCTCTCCAACGAGCTGGACTATTTTGAACTTGGCAGTGTCAGTGATTGGCGCTTGTGTGGGGCTCACAGTGGCTTGGTTTTGACTGTAGTGTTAACCAGGGGCGTAAATGGTGTTGTCAACCTGCCACTCAGAAGAGTTGTCGCTTTAAGTTGTGCGGTGTGTAGTTTTTGGGAGGTTGTAGCTGGAGAAGTTGGTTGTATATGGTTCTAGTGGCAATTCTCTCACAAGGAGGGGTTGCTTTGTTGTTTTTGTGTGTTGTCCATGCAGTTAGCAGCAGTAGTCTCGGGAGCAGCCTGGAGTGATTTGGTTGGATGGTTTGAAGGTGCATGAATACCTGCCGCCAGTACGCACATGAAGACTAGGGTCCAGTTTGGGTTAAGAAGCTAGGAGGGGCCGTTTCCTTTGTCACTCAGTTTCTCTCTGTGGCTGTGTACTGTGTGACTTTTGTTGCTTTCTCTTTCAGAGGATGTCCATTAAGTTTGCACTGATTGTAGTTTAGGCTGACAATTAACATGAACACTGAGCACAGTAATACACTGGTTTCTGAGTTCCTCCAGCAACCATCTCGTAGCACTTCGTCTCAGTTTGCCAAATCAGACCTGGTGAACTTGGCAGTACATTTGGGTTGGTCTAAGGCCAAGGAGGTGCCAAAAAAGGCTGCGGTGGATTGTAGAGGGGCTGGCTGTGTCTGGTGATCCTTTGGAGGTGGCTCAAGCTCCAGCTGCGCTTGTTGGTCCAGCTGTTGGGGATGGGGCTTGGTCATTTGAAGCTAATGAATGAAGGTAGAAGTGGAGCTACAGGGCTGCATCTTGACTTTGATGTTGCTGAAGGGTTGTGTTTGTTGCCAAAATTCGATGAAAAAGACCCAGAGACATTTTGTGTATTGTTTGAATGAGTGGCAGGAATTAGGGGCTGGTCAGATGCCCACCAAACTTTAATGCTGCAATGTATTTTCACAGGCAAGGCCCAGAGAGCTTTCTCTGGCTTTAGTTCTGCTGATAGTGCTAGTTATGGAAACGTTAAAGCTGCATTCCTTAAAGCGTATGAACTGGTGCCGGAAGCTTACAGACACAGAAGCTGGAGAAGAGACCAGGAAACCCATGTTGAGTTTGTTCAGGACATTTCAATTAATTTCAGTCAGTGGTGTTCATCCTCCAATATGGAGTCGTTTGAGGATTTGTGTGATCTGATTGTGCTAGAACAATTCAAGACTTCATTGCCTGTCCACCTACTGTATATTGCTGAAAAAAAGTTTAAAACGACAGCCGCAGTGTTGGCGGATGAATATGTTTAAACGCATGGCAGTGGCTCAGTTGGTGGCTCAGTTGGTGGCCAGGGCCAGACAGAGGAACAATAAAGGGAGTTTTAGGTGGAGGACTAACAGCCCTCCAGTAGCTTGTGACAGGGACAGATAGGAGGTTTGATCCAGGCAGGACTTGTCATGTCTGTGGGAATAAGGGACACTGGAAAGGGGAGTGTCCACTTAGTAAGGCTAGTCAGAAATCAGCAGATGCCAGTGTGTATGTGAAGTCAGCTGGCCTGGTGACCTCTACGCATCATGCTAACATGTCCGAGTATGTTCATCCACCAGGGACTGTGCCACCTAAGAATGTGGATGAACTGTAAACACCTTTTGTCTCAGATTGTTTTGTGTCTGTAGATGGACAGGAGAAGGTACCGGTTAAGATTCTGTGGGACTCCGGCGCAAATCAGAGGCTTGTGTTGAGTAGCATGCTGCCTTTTTCAGCCCATACAGCTACTGATGGGAAAGTTTCTGTATTGGGTGTTGGGATGGTTACACTCTGGGTTCCTGTTCATCGGTTACATCTTGATTCTGATTTAGTGTGTTGAAACTGATACTGGGCAATGATTTGGAAAGAGGGTCCACCACTCGTGTATGTGGGTTCAGTTCTGCAGGTGCCTAAAGATCATGAGGAATGTGCTAAAGGGAGCCCTAAAGTGTTTTCTTCCTGTGCTGTGAACCGGGCCAGGAGTAAAGCTCTGTCAGAACAGTTTGAGCTTTCTGAACATGGTCAGTCTTCTCAGAGACAGATCTCTCTGAGGCACAGGATTTTTTTATTTTTTCATTCCATTTTCTAGGAAGGAGTGCATTAAAGAACAAGCTGCAGATCTTACACTAAGACCTTCATTTGGAATGGCTGGTTCAAAGGGGGATTTCAAGATTGTCTCCAGCGGTTATTTTCTTAGTGATGGGTTATTGTTGAAGCAGACATGGCGTTGAGCACTTCACATGATGCAGTGGCAGGCCATCTTGGGGTAAAGAGAACTCAGAAAATGCTTTGCCGTCTTTTTCTGGCCACAGCTGAAGAGTGATGTTGCTAACTTTTACAAAATCTGCAAAACATGTAAATTAACAGGAAAGCCCAAACAGAAGCTGAAGCCAGCTCCCCTGTACCCTGTCCCTGTTGTGGAGAAGCCTTTTGAGTCTGCTGAGTTGATTTGCTTGACTCTCTGGGCTGCTTCCAAAGACTAAGGAGGACTTTTGATCAAAAACTCCAGTCTTCCACAAACTTTTTAAAATCCAGGTGGATGCCAGTGAAATTGGTGCTGAGGCTGCGCTCCTGCAGGAAGGTGAGGAGAGTCGACCAATTCTCAAGCAACTCTTGTCTGAAGTTCAACCATTACAGCTGAATTATTCAGCAACTGAAAAGGAGACCCTACCTTTGATTTGGGCCCTGAAGTTTTTTGAAATGTACGCTGGCCATCTCTACCATGATAGTTTACACCAACCATAACTTTTTACATTTTTTGAGCAATATGCACAACCCCAATAGTAGGCTCATGAGGTGGTTGCTATTTTTACAGCCTTGGCTGATGCGTTCTCGTGCACCCTGCTGATTCTGCACAAGACCCTGTTAGTGGGGTCTTGTGTTTTATGGGGGTGAGTGGTCAGTGTCAGGTGACGACTGGCTGGAGACGAATAAAAGACGAAGTAATAAAATACACATCAAGTCATCCATTAACAGACTTGTCTACTTTCACTATTGGTCCCTTTAGATCAGATTTAATTCAACTTCATTGTCTTTGACTATAACACAGGTACAAACACAACTAAAGTCTGGCATTTAACGAGAAGTGAAAATAGCAAAAAGTCCTAAATTAACCCAATAATAGGGAACAAGCGACGGCGGTTGTGTGAGTAAATATTTTACAATAACAGTGTATGTAATATAGATTGCTGTTACATTATAGACAGTCAGTATCAGTGCGTTATTGTCAGTTCAACACATAAAGAGGATTGAAACTATGTTACTGTTTGACCCACAGTGCAACAAGTTAAACGCTATATATATATATATATCCAAGCACTTTGTGACTGACACAAAGGAATAGGAAATGAATCTCAACTTCAAGTTTCAGTGTAGCTTTGATTTAAAATCAGAAGAAGACGTACCTGCTGCATGAAGTTTCTCTCATTGAACACGTCTGTAAATCATCCAGCGATCGCTGAGCTTTAACCAGCTACAGTTTATTAACAAGGTTTCATCCGTTAGATTCAGCATTTGATACAAATAATGCAAATAACTTATAAATGAGTATTCAGGATCTCCCTGTGAATGTTTCAGGACCCGAACGCAAAGACTTTATAGTGGGACTGTGTGGACTTTAATGAGTTCAGAATCACTTTGAGTGTTATCATGAAAGAGCTGAACTTTGACAGTGTTGCCAGGGAACTGATCTGAGGTATAAAATAATAAAGATTGTTGAGGCTGATCTTCAGGAAACAAGGCCAGTGAAGGTCTCAGCTTGTCTGGAGACTGGGACGCTGGACCAGTCAGACTCAGACGTGGAGGACACAGTTTATTGAGTATTGTAGGACTACAGCTTCTAAACATGAATTACCCTGGCTGAGCTTTCACATCAGCTCAGCTTTAACATTTTTGGTTTTGTAAACCGTCTTTGTTCAAAATCTACCGTGGTCAGGCACTAACAGCCACCCTTTTCATCCCTCGAGTCTGACCTCACTCCAGACTCCATTATGTTCAGGTCGTTGCTTAGTTGCTTTTTTAGAAAAACAGACAGACACAACAAGGTCCAACAGTCTGATCTGACCGAGGAAGATTTATTCTAATGGAATTTGAGGCATTTCAAGAAAAATAGTTATCAGTTATAGGCTGACTACCCACTGGTCCTGACATAAACTTCTGTGTGACCTGAAGAGGTGAATATAATGCGTATACTAGTATCTCGTGTTGTATCTAACTGTTATAGTGTGAAGAGGCTGGATGTGTAATGCGGTTAGTGATGTGCTAGCTAGCAGTAGCGTACAACGTTAATGTTGCCATAGCATTCAGATGTTTCAGAAGTCACCGCCATTTTCCATTGTCATTGACATTGAGAGACTACCATCGCTTATCCCTTATCCCAACTAACACCACACTGGATCTGTGAGTAATAACTAAAATCATTTTGCACATGCTTTTATTTTGAGCTCAGTAGAGTGGAGTGGCCGTTATAGTTTTCAGACCACGCTGCACACAAGCTTCATCAACAGGCCTGCAACGGGTTAAAATGTCATTAACTGGGTGTGTTTTTATAAATAAATGTGTGTGTGGGCCCCCAGGTAAACAATGAGTTATTGGTTAGTGTGAATTAATGCACAGTGTTTCAAAGGTGAACTGAAGGCCTTAAAGGGATTAAATTTAGTTTTAAGATTATCTTACGAATTGGTTTTCTCTTTAAGTTAAAGGAAAGGTGTGAAAACGAAAGGGACCTGTGAATTTTATTTTGAAAATCTCTTTATTTACATATATTTTATTTTATTGAACAATCAAAACCTTTTACATTTTATTTCATTTTGTAAATAAATACCTGTGAAGATTTTTGCATTTAAAGTACAGTTGTGGTGGTCATTATTAAAGTAACCTACACGATTAGAGTTACAAAAGTTATTAAAGTGACATATAAAACAGCTGTATCGTTCTACAACGAGCCCAGGCCCAGTCTCACCGTATTAACCACTCTGGCTTTTTATTTAACTACATGCGACCTGGGTTACACAAACATCTGGATCATCATCATCATCTCTTTATAACAGAAAACAAGGTGACTTGTTCCATAGAATCTAAAATCCTGACCTCATCCTGTAAAAGTCTTTGAAACAAACGTTCACATCAAATTTGACTCATCCAATTCAAGGATTCAAGGATTCAAGGATTCTTTATTGTCATTTCTACACATGTTGGTACATATGAAGGAACGAAAATGGTTACTCTGGTCCCGTTTCAAGCCATAAGTAAAGAAAGACACGTATAAATATAAAAAAGTATAAATATAGAGAATAAAATTAGCTAACTGTACATTAAAATAAAAACTATGAAATTGACTATGACGGTCCTGTGCAAATGAATTGAGGTAGTGTGCAAATGAGTTAAAGTGGCCGTGCAGTGCAATGCAGCTACGAAGATCCTCCAGCGTTTGACAGTCTCACAGCCTCTGGGAAGAAGCTGTTCCTCAGTCTGGTGGTCCTGCTTTTAATGCTCCGTAGCCTCCTGCCTGAGGGGAGGGGGCCAAACAGTGTGTGTGCGGGGTGGGTGGGGTCTTTCCTGATGCAGGTGGCCCTTTTCCTGCATCTGGAGGTGTAGATGTCCGTGGTGGTGGATAGACTGTGTCCCACACTCCTCTGTGCAGCTTTCACCACCCTCTGCAGAGCCTTCGTCTCTGCTGCAGAGCAGCTGCCGTGCCACACAGTGATGCAGGAGCACAGGACGCTCTCCACCACACACCTGTAGAAAGATGTCAGGACTGAGCTCCCCAGTCCAGCGCGCCTCAGCCTCCTGAGAAAATAGAGGCGCTGGTGTGCCTTCCTAATCAGGCAGGAAGTGTTGGTGCTCCAGGTGAGGTCGTCAGTGATGTGGACGCCCAGGTACCTGTAGCAGGATAACACTTCCACCGCTGTCCCTCCGATGTGCAGGGGAGGGGGGAGGTGTCTGCTCCTCCTGAAGTCCACGATCATCTCCTTGGTCTTCTTCACGTTGATGCAGAGGTTGTTTTCTCTGCACCAACCCTCCAGGTGTTCTACCTCCTTCCTGTAGTCAGACTCGTCGTTGTTCACGATACGTCCAACCACAGCAGTGTCGTCCACAAACTTCACAATCAGACAGCTCGGGTGAATCACTGAGCAGTCGTATGTGAGCAGGGTGAATAGGAGGGGGCTCAGCACACAGCCCTTGAGGGAGCCGGTGCTGAGGGTGATGGAGGAGGAGGAGACGTCGTGGATCCTCACAGACTGCGGCCTGTCTGTTAGGAAGTCCTGGACCCAGTTGCATAGGGTGGAGCTCAGTCCGAGTGTTGCCAGTTTCTGTATCAGGGTCTGTGGTATGATGGTGTTGAATGCCGATGTGTAATCCACGAAGAGCATGCGACCATAAGAGTTCTTGCTCTCTAAGTGGGTGAGGGCTGTGTGGACCACAGAAGAAATGGCATCCTCTGTGGATCGGTTCTTCCTGTATGCATACTGGTGTGGGTCCACAGTGACGTCGATGTAGTCCTTGATGTGAGCCAGGACCAGTCTCTCGAAGCACTTCATGACTATCGGGGTGAGGGCTACTGGCCGATAGTCATTCAGGCCTGTCACTGTGGACGTTTTTGGGATGGGGATGATGGTGGCGGTCTTCAGGCAGGTGGGGACCGCTGCCTGTTGGAGGGAGGTGTTGAAGATGTCCGTCAGCACCTCTGTGAGCTGGTGTGCACATCCCCTCAGCACCCGCCCGGAGATGTTGTCGGGACCAGCAGCTTTCCGTGGGTTAATCCTCTGGAGGGTCCTCCTCACTTCTGCTGGGGTCACGCTGAGGGGCTCTTCTCCTGGTGGGGGGGTGAGTCTGGTACTGAGAGGGGGGGTGTCTGGGTCCTCAAAGCGGGCGTAGAATCTGTTGAGAGCGTCGGGTAGAGAGGGGTCCCTGGGGCATTGTGCATCCCTGGTGTTATAGTCTGTGATGCACTTTATGCCCCTCCACATACTCCGTGGATCGCTGGATGTGAAGTGTCCCTCGATCCTCTGGGCGTATGCAGCCTTGGCCCTCTTCACTCCTGCAGTCAGCTGTCTTCTAGCCGCCCTGAGTGCCAGACTGTCACCAGACCTGAACGCAGCATCCCTGGTTTTCAGCAGAGAGCGGACCTCTGCGATCAGCCAGGGTTTCTGGTTCGGGTAACATGTTATTGTCCTGGTGGTGGTGACATCCTCTGTACACTTGTAGATGTAGCTGAGGACAGCAGATGTGTAGTCCTCTAGATCCACCTCTCCCTCACAAACAGCTGCCTCTCTGAAGATCTGCCAGTCTGTGCGCTGGAAACAGTCCTGCAGTACAGGGACAGCATCACTGGTCCACACGGTGATGGTCCTCTGTGTTGGTGTCTGGCATCTGAGCAGGGGACGGTAGACAGGGACCAGCATGATGGAGATGTGGTTGGAGAAGCCAAGGTGGGGGTGGGGGGCGGCTCTGTATGCGTCTTTTTTGTTGGTGTAAACACGGTCCAGTGTGTTATTTCCCCGTGTTGGTATGGTGACATGCTGATGGAACTTAGGCAGTGTGTCTGTCAGGTGTACGTGATTGAAATCACGTAAAAAGCCTCCGGGTGCTTGTTCTGGAGCGAGCTGATGTTGTCGTGGAGCTCCTTTAGCGCATCGTTAGCATTAGCACCCGGCGGGATGTAAACAGCCATAACAAACACCACCGTAAACTCATGTGGCAGATAGTGTGGCCGGCATTTCACAGTCATATGCTCTATCGCCTCGGAGCAGTGGCTGTTCACCACAGTACAGTTCGTGCACCAACCTTTGTTCACATAGACGCATAATCCGCCCCCCGCGGGCTTTTCCCGACAGCTGGTTACGGTCCGCACGGAAGAGAAGCCGGCCGTCGATCTGGAAGGCTTGGTCCGGCATGTTGTCATTAAGCCAGGTTTCCGTCAGACAAAGCACCGCACAGTTCCTCATCTCTCTGGAAACCCCCAGCCGCAGTCGAAGTAGGTCCATCTTGTTGTCCAGGGAGCGGACATTGGACAGGAACAAGGACGGGATCGGTGGTTTCCCCCGTGTTAGCCTTTAGCCTAGCTAGCAGTCCGCCCCGTTTGCCCCTCTTCTGCTTACGCGCACACCGCTTCCTCTTCCCCTCTGTCCGGCGTGATCTTCTACGCCAGCCCGGTGTCCTCAGGAGCTGCAGTCTGCCCAGCAAGGCCCTGAGTCCCCGCGCCGCTGTTGTTCCACTATTGTTGTTGTTGTTGTTCGTAGTTATGTTCGTGGCCGAACCATCCCTTAAATTAAAAAGTTCGGCCCGGCTATACCTTACACGCTTGTTTACACAAGCAAAACGGTTGTAGTCGGTCTCAAAACCAACGGAAAAAGTACTAAAAGGGGGCTTGACCCCGGGAGCACGAGAAGCCGCTGCACTATTGCGCGCCGCCATCTTGTCTATCAAATGGAGCCAAGTGTTTCCAGAGACTTTCTCTGCAGTTTGTGGTTTCTGCAGGAAGATCTGAGTCGTGCTGTTTCTCATCTAGAATGTTTGCTGTTTGATGGATTACTGAACTTTATTGAAGGAGTTCAACTGGGAACTATTTCACTGCAGAGTGACCTGGACTCTGTCTCCACGCTTCCAGGACTTCAGGTCTGTCCACACCAGTCCACCAGGGAAAGCAAAATCCTTGTCATAGTTCGGATGGTATAACTGTAAATGCAGTAAAGCCAAAGGTCACAGAGTCACAGTCAGAAAATAATAATTAGAAAAACTGAAGGAAAAGTAAGAAAATGGAAAATAGAACAACATCAATGAAACATCTAGAAAGACTCACAGTAACAATCTTTCCAGCCTTGACTTTCATTGATTGATCAAATGTGTATGTGATGGGTTCTCCATTGTTGATCTGTACTTTTAACTGACGTCCTCCCAGTGGTTTGTCCTGCAGGACGGAAATGAAAGACAAGAAGAAGAATGAGACACAGAGACAGGAACAAATGAATGTTGGTGTCTATTAAATATGTTGCATCAATATTTTCTATGAAAAATAAAGAAAATAGATTTTGACACTTAAAGCAACATCACCTGATCAGACATGTTTCTGAGAATGATACAGTTGCAGGTGGGATCAACGAACACAGTGATGTCTTCTGACGTCTCCTGACTGTCTGAGCTGCTGCTGTTCTGCTTTGTCAGAGAATGATGAAGATGTGTTAGTTCAGGTTTGATTTCCTCTGACTGGGAGGAGACGACATCCACAGATTAGTCCTTTCACATCAGTCAGCTTCATGTTCTATCAGTCAATCATTCAGATAACTTTTCATCATCAAACATCAATCTGATAAGGAGGTAGGACCTAGAACATGAAGAGGTTTAGAAACCAATAAAAGACAGACGGCCAATGAGAAGTCTTTCTGGTCTTAGTTAACGTCCATGTGTTCTTAGTCATGTTTCTAGTGTGAGCTTTGGGTGTTTTCAGGAAGGATGTTTGTTAAAGTTGACTAAAAAGTTAGAGCTGATGATTCTGGGTAAAAAAGAAGAACCTCTGTGTTGGGTTTCTCCTCAGTTGTTCATTGAATCTAATAATTTATGATTTGAAGATAAAAAGACAGTAATTGTAAGAAACAATGAACCTCTGTGTTCTTGGTTTCCAGCTCGTCTTTGTCATTTTGACATTTCTCTTGTTTTTCCTCTTCTTGGTTGCTCTAATTTATTGCACTCATTGATATGAACTAAATAGTTTTTGGTTCATATTTTATTTGTAATAAACATTGAAGTAAAAAGTGCTGCAGGTTTATGTTTCTGTGTGTTTGTTCTTCACCTCATCTTTCTTCTTCTCCTCTTTGGTCTCCTTTTTATCGTCCACATGAGGAGAGAGAAGACAGAAAGAGAAGATGAGATTAACAATAGACCTCCTTCATGAATGTCCTCATGTTCACTCAAAGCAGTAAAAGAAAAAAAAGATTCTAGTTTTATAAATGATGAACATGCAGATTGTATCATAGTTCTTATAATGTGATCACTTACTCTGAGAAACTTGGAAGACTTGGAAGCAACAGCTTTGTTTTTCTCCAACTGGAAGAATTTATTAAAGTCAAATAAAAAGATTTTATCATCACTGATTCTATTTCTTCATGTCAGACTAAACAACACATTTGACATTTAATCTGAAGGACGTATTCATAGAAAAGATTTTAGACTTGTATATCTGGACTCTGGATTTTTCTCTGGATGTTGTTGTTTCTGATGAGAATGATGTGTGTGAATAAAATACTTCTCTCTCCATGTCTATGAGCTTGTTCTTCACCTCATATTTTATCTCCTTCAGCTCTTTGTTTATCTTCTCCAGCTCCTCCTTCAGCTTCTTCCTCTTCTCCTTTAGTTCATGATGATAAAGAGAGATGATAAAGTTCAGTTTCTTAACCCTTCATAGAAATCCCATTGAAATATCTGGACATTCTACATTCTAACCCTAGAGTGTTATTGTAGGACATAAGAAGGCTTTTTTACTTTTGTGACATTTTTCAAAATTGTTAATTTTCATGTAGAAAATCAAGATCAATGTAGTTACCATATAGGGTTCCTTGTTCTTAAGTGGTAAACAAATGTAAACATGTATTTATATCAGGGGTCGCCAACATGGACCATAAATGGATCATCGAGCGCCTCTAAAAATTGTGTTTAATTGTGTCACTGTTCTTTTTAAATCAATAACCCTTGTATTACTGTAGAGTTGAACATGGTACTATGTAATCTAAAATTATATATATATATATTATGTTTCATGGGAACAGTCCCCAACGGGGGCTACAGTGGGTTAGCAGCTCATTGTGGCAGTAGCCCAGGCTTTAATAAGCCATGGGCTACACCCCAACTTGCTACAGATACGATTAATGATAAAATACCCCTAGAGTCAGCGAGAGCAGGGGCGGAAGATGACTCAGCTTGGACTGACACGGCTTTTGACCCAGGATCGAATTTGACACTGAGTAGGCAAGGCACGTTACTGGAAGCTACTAGTTCAGATGGAGATGGAAAGAAGCAGCAGGTTTGTGTGTGTGGCTGGCAGAAGGTAACAACGTTGAAGGGCCTCAGAATCCATCAAGGGAGGAAAAAGTGCTTGGCAGAGGGAACACAGGGACCCCGCATTGTTCTTCTTAAGAAGTGCATTAAGTCAGTCGGTTGAAGTCCAGCGACAGGAATTAACCTACAGTTCACAGGACATCAGCATCCCTAATGTTGAGGCAGGTGCAAGCACTGAGGCAGACAGAGAGGTTAACCAGCCAAAAAGGGAGAAAATTAGTAGTCAGAAAGGGTGGATCAAATGGCCAGGTGCAGCAGATATTAGGCAGTGGGAAGCTATTAATAGTGATTTGGTTTGTGTACTAGGTAGGCTTAAAGGGACAGCGGAGAGTAAGTTGGAGAAAATGGGAGATCTCATTTATGATTACGGTAAGGAAAGATTTGGTGAGGCCGAAAGACAGAAGAAGCAAAAGGGAAAGGTGGTTAGGTCAAGGCGTCAGCAAGAGATTGATAGACTCATACAGGAGAGGCGACTCCTTAAGAGGCAGTGGAGGAAAGCTACAGTTGAAGAGAAGGAAGGTATTGATTGCTTACAGGCAGATGTTAGGAAGCGGTTGGCAGCGTTAAGAAGGGCGGAGAACATCAGGAAAAATAGGAAAAGGAAAGAGCGGGCTAGATTAGCATTTTATAAGGACCCATTTAGGTTTGTGAAGTCACTGTTTAGTAAGGAAAAGAATGGTAGCCTTACGGTACCGAAAGAGAAACTAGAGGAGTACTTGGAGGAGGTGCATAAAGATACGGACAGGTTTAGAAAGTTGGCTCTACCCGCAGATATTCCACCGATTGGTGAAATCGGTAGCCAGTGTGATGACAGCCCACCAAGGTGGAAAGAGGTTCAGGAGGTGGTAAGACGCGCAAGAGCCTCTTCAGCCCCGGGACCTAATGGTGTTCCCTACCGGCTGTACAAGAGTGCACCAGATGTGTTGAGGTTCTTGTGGAAACTAATGAAGGTAGTGTGGAAGAAGCAGGTTATTCCCAAAGCATGGCGCAGGGCAGGGGGGATTTTTATTCCCAAAGAGAGGGACTCGTTGGAAATAAGCCAGTTTAGACCAATTAGTCTGCTGAATGTTGAGGGGAAGATCTTCTTCAGTGTTGTGGCACAGAGGTTGTCTATTTACTTAGTGAAAAACGGGCTAGTTGATACGTCGGTGCAAAAGGCTGGGATCCCCGGTTTCTCTGGGTGTTTAGAGCACACCAGCATGATTTGGCACCAAATCCAGTCAGCAAAGCAGGAGAAGAGAGACCTGCATGTTGTATTCTTAGACCTGGCTAATGCTTTTGGATCAGTGCCACATAGTTTGTTGTGGGAAGCATTTGACTTCTTTAGAGTTCCAAGTAGTATAAAAAACTTAGTCAAAGCATACTTCTTAGACATTCAGCTCTGCTTTACCACAGCAGAGTACACTACAGCATGGCAGCAGCTGGAGGTAGGCATCATGGCAGGGTGTACAATCTCTCCGCTAGCCTTTACAATGGCAATGGAGGTCATTATTAGGGCTTCCAAATGGGTGGTAGGTGGAGAAAGGCTACAGGGAGGGCTTCGTCTCCCCCCAATTAGGGCCTATATGGACGACATGACGACAACAACGTCAACCGCTCCTTGTACTAGAAGATTGCTGGATAAGTTAAATAGTAATCTGCAGTGGGCTAGGATGAAAGTGAAGCCTACTAAATCTAGGAGTATTTCCATTGTTAAGGGAAAAGTGGTAGATAAGAAGTTTTTTATAAATGATGAGGTAATTCCCACAGTGCTGGAGAAGCCAGTGAAGAGTTTGGGAAGATGGTACGATGCAAGCCTTAGTGATAAGGCGCAGTTTGAAGGGTTGAGGCAGGAAATGATTCAAGGCATTTCAAGTATAGACCGGTCAGGGCTACCAGGCAAGTTAAAATTGTGGTGCTGGCAATTTGGTTTACTGCCCCGGCTAATGTGGCCGCTGACGGTATATGAGGTTGCCCTTTCAAAGGTAGAAAAGCTAGAAAGAATGAGTAATTCATTTATTAGAAAGTGGCTTGGTGTCCCACGCTGCTTAAGTAGCACAGCGTTGTATGGGAAAGGCATACTGGAGCTTCCAGTTACCTGCCTAACAGAGGAGTTTAAGTGCGCTAAAGTTAGACTGGAAATGACTCTAACTCAGTCAAAGGATCCAGTGGTTAGGAGCATAGCGCCTACTATTAAGACAGGGAGGAAGTGGAAGGCAAAAGAGGCAGTGCAGCAAGCACAGGCAGCTCTTAAGCATCATAGGCCATGTACAGCAAGGGCGTGGAGGCCTAGGACTGTGTGCAGGGAAACCTCTGTGGAGCAAGGCATCAGCAGTAGAAAGGAGAAAGATGATAGTGGAAGGCAAGAGGAAACGGTTAGATGCTCGAAGGCAGTGTCGCAGGCTAAGCAGGGTCAATGGGTGAACTGGGAGAGTATTGAGAAGAGGAAGGTTAAGTGGAGAGAGCTTTGGAGCATGGAGGCTAGCAGGATTAGATTCATGTTAGGGGCTACTTATGATGTGCTGCCAACTCCCCAGAACCTGAACCAGTGGGTAGGTGAGGATGCTGCCTGTCCACTGTGCACTTGTGTCTGCACGCTTAGTCATATCATGACAGGTTGTAAGGTTAGTCTCTCCCAAGGACGTTACACCTGGCGTCACAATCAGGTATTGAAATGTTTAGCAGCTGCAATAGAGGAAAAACGGGTGAATGTAAATTCCATGGCTGTTAACAGAGAGAATAGAGGTATTAAGTTTGTACGGGAGGGAGAAAAGGCTAGAGGAGCAGGCTTCAGGCATAACATGGGACAGCTAAAGGTAGGAGGAGCCTGGGAGATGAGGGCGGACTTAAATAGCCACCTGGTTGTCCCAGGTGAGATAGCTAGCACTCGACTACGGCCAGATCTGCTGTTGTGGTCTGAGCCAGAGAAAGTAGTTTATTTCATAGAGCTGACTGTCCCGTGGGAGGATAGAATTGAGGAGGCTAATGAGAGGAAAAGAGCTAAGTATGCAGAGTTAGCAGCAGATGCAGAGCAAAATGGAAGGCTTATGTCCGCCCGGTAGAGGTGGGCTGCCGTGGATTTGTGGCAAAGTCGGTCATTGCTCTGCTGAGTGAGCTGGGCATACGAGGAAGAAGCCAGAGGACTGCGGTTAGCAATATGTCCCGGGCAGCAGAGAGAGCCAGTGACTGGTTATGGGTGCGCAGGAAGCATGCTAGCTGGGGAGCTAACTAAGGTAAGGATGTAGGCCGCATGTAGGCCACAGTTGATTTGTTTGTTGCTTAGATAGATTTGTTTGTTACGGATTTGTTTGTTAGGTTGTTAGATGCTTCAGCTCGCATCAACGGAGCGGAGCATGGTAGATTTGTTTGTTTGGCTCGTGGTTAGAGGGGAGCTAACTAAGATAAGGATGTAGGCCGCAGATAGGCCGCATGGAGGCCACAGCTGATTTGTTTGTTGCTTCAGCTCGCATCAACGGAGCGGAGCATAGTAGATTTGTTTGTTTGGCTCGTGGGTATTAGTTTCCACATTAGTTGTTGATAGACTTCGAATGGTGAGGAAGAGAGGGTTGTGTAGTGGCAGTGTGGAGGGGGGTGATTCCAGGACGCTGGAAATCACTGTTAAGCCTTCTTGAGGTGTCGTGGGCCTAACTTAACGAAACATCGGTGAAGGGAGGTGCCCACTTGAAAACCCCAATGATATGCTGCATACTGCCGTTGTTCAGATCATGTTCTCATGGTATTTGGTAGCCATGGTTTGCTGCTGAGCGGGCCATACAAGCCAGCAGCGTTTAGTTAGGTATGTTTTACATTACATTTGACTGCAGGCTTGGTAGGGCCTCTTAGGCGAACAGGGCCTCTAAACGTGTTTTGCCTGGGATTTCGGCACAAGGGATAGTAACATCTTGTCCTGTGTATTCTAAATGAATATTATGTTTCATGTATATATGAACCTCATCTGGTGTCAAAGTTCAATATCACGCGCAAGACAAACCGCCATCTACATTTTTACCGAAGTCTGGAAGCGGACACAGTGGTCCCGATCCAGATGCAATGGAGGCTGGATGTCGTGCTGTAATTACAGTGGTATTCATGATTGGTTTTACCTGTCTTTGTAATTGAAGGCCTCACAAGCTAATCAAAGCAGTTTTGGGCTGCAACATGTCAGCTACAAATCCCTACAGGTCTTGAAATCAATGTGATTAAAAGGGTGCCCAAACTTTTGCACATACATTTTTTACATTTGAATTTATTATAATAAAACTTTGTAATGATACTCTAAGATTTTGGCCTGGAAAACACTCAAATGTCTACATCTCTGTAGGAAATAAAATCTTGTTGCTGTGATCGTCTTTTATAAAGTTAGAGCAAATTATTATGAAATCTTAGAGGGGTGCCCAAACTTTTTTTATACCACTGTAAACAGCGTATGAGAATGAATAATGAGTTTATTGTTGTTGAGGTTTGTTCATGAGGATTTAAATGAGCTCCAACATGTTCGCCAACAACATGGTACCATAACTGAGTTCTACAAAACTCTGTTATAATGTTTTTAAAGGGTGATTGTTTTTCAGTTAATAAACATTTCATGTTGTTGTGATGTCTATTTGTGTTCAAATGTGGCATTAGCCAGGCCTCTGCACACCCTAGGCAGGGTGGTATGCTCTAGTTCATTGATTCATGATAAACTAGTGTTTCAGTGGTCATATGTCATTAATTTCTTAATAATGCTTTTATTGTGAAATATTTGCAGGAATCTGATGTGGTAAAACTCATCAGATGCAAGGTTCAGATTAGCGCTTGAAATTATCCTAATGTTACAAACAAACGAAGAAGATGATAACACAAAGAAGACGACGACGTTTCAATTTAACAACATGGAGACATGGCTCCAATAAAAAAAATACCGATTGTTTCGGACGAAGCAGAGTGGGCCACCGAAAAAGAAAGCAGACGTGCGGTCAGGGGAGAAAGTGCCTCAACTAGCGTCATAAAAAGTAATGACGATAAAATAAATTAAATTATAGGTACTACTACTACTACTATTTGTTTTTCACCTTGTCTTTTGTTGTCTCCACATTCAGCTGCTTCTTCTTCTTCCTTAGTTGATTTATCTGTAAAAAGTAAAAATGAGGTGAAGTCCAGATTGTTAACAGTCAGACAGTAACTTGTTCAGAACATCTTCTCTATTATCTACTGTGTGTATTTTAAATGCTGTTTCTTCCTGTAGTTCTATCATTTGACCTGTAGATGGAGCAGAGTTGCGTTTGTGTTTGTTAAACTCCACCAGTAGTTCATTAAGAACAGAGAAGTCAGTCTCTCTGAGATTAGAGTCAAATATGTGAAGCTTTCTGTCACTGATCAAATCATTTCTTTGTCTGTTCATCCAGCAGGTGGTCTACATCATACCAGTCTATTCTAGTTAGGAGATAGGACAGAGGATTCTGGCTAGAACATAGTCAGACCTTCTGACCTTCTACCAAGCAGAGAGAAGATGTTGACCACCAACATCAACCTCCTTAGAACATGAACATGATCTGAAGATTAAATTAAATAGAAACACATTTAAATGAGAACAATCATGTGGCTGGAAAAGAATCTGATACAAACTACTAACCTCCTCCTTCTTCTTTGTGTAGGAATCAAACCACTGAGAAGAATAAAGAGAGATCAGGAAAGATTATAAATGATGGACATGCAGATTGTATCATAGTTCTTAAAATGTGATCACTTACCCTGAGTAACTTGGAAGCAGCAGCTTTGTTTTTCTCCAACTGGAAGAATTTATTAAAGTCAAATAAAAATATTTTATCATCACTGATTCTATTTCTTCATGTCAGACTAAACAACACATTTGACATTCAATCTGAAGGACGTATTCATAGAAAAGATTTTAGACTTGTATATCTGGACTCTGGATTTTTCTCTGGATGTTGTTGTTTCTGATGAGAATGATGTGTGTGAATAAAATACTTCTCTCTCCATGTCTATGAGCTTGTTCTTCACCTCATCTTTTATCTCCTCCAGCTCTTTGTTTCTGGTCTCCAGCTCCTCCTGCAGCTGATGATTCTCCTCCTTTAGTTCATTGACCTGAGAGGAGGAGAAAACCTGCAGTTGTATCATTTCACCAGTAGATGGAGCAAAGTCACAGTTGTGTTGATTCCAGGTAAGTCCTCAATAATATAATGAGAAAGTTGATGTGTCTCTACATGTTTCTCCACCTCTTCAGTCTTGTTCTTCATTTTTTTCTCAGTTTTCTGCAGGTATGTGAGGATTGGAAAGACAGACAGATGGATGATGATCAGTCAGCAGGTTTACTGATGAAACTTTCTTCAAACTGATCAATCTAAACCTTTAATGTTTTACTTCTTGTCTCTTACATCTTTAGTTTCTTCTAAAACCTTCATCTTCACTGTTTCCTCTGTCAGGAGCTTTTCTCCTCTTTCAGCTTCATCTCTGGATCTTTTCTTGGTTTCTGCGTAAAATCAAAGCAGCTGAATTCAACTATAAAAGACGTTTGCTGGTGTTTTAGATCATTAATGTGGTAACTCATCTGGAACTTACTGGTTGTATTTTGTCTCCACACAAAGAAGACACCTGCTAAATTAACCACGATGCTAACAGCTAAGCTAACAGCCAAACCAGTGTTGATGGGAACAGCAGAACTGGACGAGGACAAGAAGAAATCATCTGAAATGATAACACACAGAGTTACATGACATTTCTACACAATCACACACAAACTGTGTCAAACTAAAATAATCTCATGGTCCGTTTTCTAAGCGTGTTCTACCTCCAACATGTATGTGAGTCTCTCTGGTCTGGTTGATGTTGTTCTGTTGGACTCTACAGGTGAAGCTGTTGTTGTGTCTCTTGTCCACAGTCACTCTGCTGCTGACAGTATAGAGGTCATCAGGACCTCTGACTGTCTCTGGAGGTCCAGCAGAGAGCAGGTTTCCCTCAGCGTCCAGCCACAACACCTCAGGCTCTGGATACCAGCCTGCAGACTCACACTGTAACACCACTCCTCCTCTGTCTCTGTCCATCCCTGATAAACTGATGACGGGTGAAGAAACAGGAGCTGAAGCTGAACACAAGGAAGAAGAAACATGGTTTTAGATATATTCCACTAAAGTCCTTTTCTAGAGACACAAACACCAAAACAGTCCTAAAGATGCACATTTCTTGAACTCACCAACACGTAGTTGAACAAAAGTCTCCTTTTCCAGTGCTGGAATAAAACATCTGTAGTGTCCCTCATCAGAGAGTTTCACTTTGGAGAGTTTCAGTGAAATGTTTCCTTTCTTCAGCTCATCAACGAACAGAGATGTTCTCTCCTCAAACAAATCGTGCTTTTGACCAATAAGTTCTTCTTGGGAGCGCCAGACATAAACAAATCTTGGGTCTAGATCTGGTCTTGTCCAATCCAACGTTAAGTCAGTGGCGTCTTCAGCAGGCTGCAGGTGACATGGTAAAACCACGTCTTCGCCAAGAGTTGCTACTATTGGCTGAGATGAACCAATCAGTTCAGATTGACCTGGAAATCAGAGAGAGTCTGTTTGAATGTTTGTAAGGAAAAGAAATACGTATCTCCCAAACTGTCAGGTCCATGTTCATTACCCTGGTCTAAACGGATAGGTCAGACTTCAGTGTCAGTATCAGTGTGTTTGTTCCTATGAATGATTAATTGGTGATAAAATAGAATGTCTTCTAGATTAGACAGTAGAAAACACCCTGATAGCAATGATATCATTCTGAACTCATTCAGCAACCCCTTACACCCTGGACGGGTCTCTAGTCTGCAGACAACCATTCACACTCACACTACGGCCAATTCAGAATCACCAATGAACCTAACCAGCATGTCTTTGGATGGTGGGAGGAAGCTGGAGAACCTGGAGAGAACCCACACAGACTCAGGGAGAACATGCAAACTCCACACAGAAAGGCCCAGTCGGCTCATGGATTGGGACCGGGACCTTCTTCCTGTGAGGCATCAGTGTTAACTACCACACCACTGTGCCACCCAAAATATTCAAATTAAAACTAAAAACTAAAACTTTTCAAATTAAATTTGGACACTAGTGGAGAAATTGGCAACAAACACAACACAACCTATTGTTTGACCTAGTTACTGGCAGTGAATTAAACATCGCTCAGCTAACATTTTGTTTGATCCTCATTTACCTTTGCAGACATGTGTTAGGAAAAGATGGAAAACAAACACAGTGAGAGATGAGAAGTGAAAGGTAAGGTGTAGATCATCCATCTGGAAAAGAATCATGAAGCTCTGGAAGAGAAGAACAAAACTATATGAATTTATACTGAAGAAACATTTGGATAACAGAGAAACCAAAATAAAAAGGAGGAAATGGAGGCATAGGAAAGATTCACATACCTGAGAGTCAGCTGAGACTGAAACAGGTTGGACGAGTGTCAGAAAGGGATGGGCTGGAAATAATAAAGAATTAAAAACAAGTAAAAAACTCAGCAAGTTAGAGCTGAACAAATAGACAGAGACTATTAATAATTACAAAGATGATTCATCAGAGTCTATGTTGATGTTCAAAGTGAGGACTGAAAGAACAGACTGCAGATCTGAGGAAGCAGACAAGAGTTTTTAAAATTCAATGAAATTTAAATCTGTTTAAGGACTGGTCAGTGAGCTCTGGTTTAGTGGGAGGGAGTAAACTAGAACAAGGTACACGGTGCCTCACGGTACAACAAGTTAAACACAAAATATATAAATATCCAAGCACTTTGTGACTGACACAAAGGAACAGGAAATTAATCTCAACTTAAGGTTTCAGTGCAGCTTTGGTTTAAAATCAGCGACAGCTCAGAATGCAGAGACACTTTGAGAAGAACTAACGAAACACAGAAAAGATGAATCAGCTTCAGAAGACGACGTACCTGCTGCATGAAGTTTCTCTCATTGAACACGTCTGTAATTCATCCAGCGACTGCTGAGCTTTAACCAGCTACAGCTTATTAACAAGGTTTCATCCGATAGATTCAGCATTTGATACAAATAATGCAAATAACTTCTAACTGACCATTCAGGATCTCCCTGTGAATGTTTCAGGACTCAAACAGAAGAAACACACGACAAATAACAACATGAAGACTTTATAGTGGGACTGTGTGGACTTTAATGAGTTCAGATTCACTTTGAGGAGTGTTATCATGAAAGAGCTGAACTTTGACAGTGTTGCTAGGCAACTGATCTGAGGTATAAAATAATAAAGATTGTTGAGGCTGATCTTCAGGAAACAAGGCCAGTGAAGATCGGCAGGTTACGTTGTAACCTGTGTTCTCTGAGTGAAGAGACTATCTCTCCACTCCGTTACATATTCCATATGTACGGGGAATGACCCCCCTGCATGTCAGGGTACGTGGATACTTCTTTAAGACACACCGGCTCGCCCGGTCACGCCCCCAGGTTAGCCTATAAAGCACCTGTGCTGGCGTGAAATCAGTGGTAGTTTGATCGACACTGGCCTCCGAGCGGCTGTAAGAGCTGGAGAGATAGTCTCTTCACTCAGAGAACACAGGTTACAACGTAACCCGCCGTTCTCTATCGTCTCGAGACTATCTCTCCACTCCGTTACATATTCCATATGTACGGGGAACTCTTTAAGACACCCCGAGAGGAGGCGGTGCAGCCCCCTAATCCAAAGGCAAACGTGCACATATGAACTATATACAATGCACACTATTTACGTACCACCCAGGCCAAGGCGCGCAAGTCGCAAAGCCAAACCTGAGAGGCAGAGGGCTGCTCGGGTCGGCCCGCAAGACGCAGGATGGACCCAAGAACACAGGAAAAGGCCCCGCAAGACGCAACGGCCAATTACTGGAAAGAGGGGGTGACCACTCAGGCCAACCGACTCTGCCGGTCGAGAGCCAACAGGTAATGGGGAGGGAGGCACAGCCGATGCTCCCTAGGAGTCCCACCCAGCACCCTGTCCCCAAAGGAAGGGGTGGCCGCGACGCTTATGCGGTAAAACCTTGAAAAGGTGGACTGAGATGACCATGTGGCTGCAGCACTTATGGTGGCCAGCGAGGCTCCCGGCCACAAGGGCCATGAGGTGGCCACACACCGAGTTGAGTGTGCCCGAACCCTGGGTGGGACAGGCATACCAGAAAGTGCCACAACCCAGTGGGACAGCCTTAGTAGACAGGGGCCTCCCCAAACGACTGGTGTCGAAACAGATGAAGAGCTGGTCAGACTTCCTGACAGCCTTAGTGCGCCGGATATATTCCTTCAAGGCCCTAACTGGACACAGCACAGATTGGTGTTACGCAGTCTCCCCATCTCCTCCAGAGGGGGGTGCCACGTAGTTCCACCGACTGAGATAAGTGAAACTCGGAAAAAACCTTAGGCAGGAAAGCCGGGTCGGGGTGGAGGACCACGCTTGACCCATCAGGTGAGAACCTGCAGCAGTACTGTGGACCAAAGGTCATGAAACAGAAACCAAGGCAGTTAAAGGGAAAGACTTTACCGCAGCAGCCCCGAGGGGCTCGAAGGGAGGGTCCCCAAGCGCATTGAGAACCACGTCCAGATCTCATGGAGGGACCGTGGGTCTAGTCCTGCAAACCGTAGCCGCTGTGCGCCTTTAAGGAACCGTGAAATCAAGGAGCAACTGGCCTCACTCAGAGCGTGCTCACCGCCACACACTGCCTTGATCGCCACCAGCATACCTCAGAGGGTAACGGCGGACTTTTCGGCATCCAGCTGGCGCTGCAAGAGCAGTAGGATGTCCTTGGCCGTGGCTGAATAGGGGTACACCTGGTGGGCCCCACACTAGGCAAAAAAACACCCCCCAGTGATAGGAGTGGGCCATCCTAGTAGATGGTGCCCTTGCTTCCTGCATAGTCCTCACCACTGGTGCTGGCAGACCTAGATCCAGGAGACTGTCTCCCTCAGGGACCAGGCCACCAGTCTGAGCCCTGTTGGGAAGGGGTGGAACAGGGTAACACTTGCCTGAGACAGCAAGTCCCTGCGCTGTGGGAGTACCCACGGCATGCCATGCAGGACCATGTGTCGGCTCTCTGGAGGCGAACAGGTCGAACTCTGCCCTGCCGAGGCAACCCCAGATCTGCTCCACCACCTGCGGATGGAGCCTCCATTCCCTGGACAAGGGCCCCATCTCGACACGCTGTCTGCGGCCGTGTTCAATGACGCTGGCACGTGTACTGCTCTGAGCGAGCAGAAGAGGGGGTGGGGCCCATGTGAGCAACCTGGTTGCCAGTTTGCACAAGATGGGGGAGCCCAGACGCCCCTGTGTGTTGATGTAGGCAGCCGTCACCGTGCTGACGGTCCTGACAATGACATGGTGGTGTCTCAGTCTCGGTAGGAACTGGGTAAGTGCAAGACAGACGGCTCACAACTCCAGGACATTTATGTGTTGGGTTGTCCAAGGGCCAGTCAGCAACCGCTGACCCCCCAGCCCTCGTGGACGGTGCCCCAGCCTGCTAAGGATGCTTCGGTGGAGACCACTTGGCGATAGACCAGTGGTCCCAGAGCACTCCCTTGTCATATGTTGTCCGAAACTCTCCAGTGAAGGACCGTTGGACAGGTCTCATATGCAGCAGGCCTAGAGGGACTACTTGCACCATCGTCGTCATCGAGCCCATAAGGCGAAGGCAGAGCCCCCAGCTGGCCCGAGAACGCAGCTGGAAGTGGCTGAGGCAGGCTCTGAAGGCCTGACGCCCCTTCTGTGACAACACGATGGTAGCAGTCCTGGGGTCCAGGACTGTGCTTAGAAATGTCGTACCTGGGCAGGCTGGGGCCTGCTATCTCGTAATTGAGGCGCAGCCCCAAGCCCTGAATGTGCTCCAGGAGCAGGGCCACGTGACTGTGGCCCTGCTCCTCTGAGACTGCACAGGCCAGCCAATCATCGAGGAAGTGAGGATTCTCAGTCCTCGACGCCTCAGTGGTACAAGGACCGCATCCCTGCATGAAGTAAATGTACGGGGGGCCAGGGAAATGCCAAAAGGCAAGACCCGAAATTCGAGCCCTAGAAGGCGAACCACAGGAAACGCCAGTGCCCCTTCCAGATGGTCTTGAATCTGGAAGAATGCATCCCTGAGGTCGATGGTGGCAAACCAATCTCCTGCAGCGATGGGCTGCCTCACCCTGGGGACTGTCAGCATCCTGCATCACAGGGGGCGAAGCCGAACCTGTTGAGCCCCCCTGAGGTCCAGAACAGGACGAAGCCCCTTGTCCTGTTTGGGCACCAAAAAATAGCGGGAGAAAAACCCAGCCTGGTGATCCCCCTGGTCCACCTGCCGTATGGTCCCCCCCGCCGGAGAAGGGGGCCACAGAGGGCCGCTCACATTGGTGAAAGTGGCCAATTTTCATATGGAGTCAGTGAAGAAATGGCGGTAACCCTGTGTCATGGTGGATACAACCCATGGGTCCGCCCCCAAGTCCAGCCACGCCTCCCAGAACTGGTCGACAGGGGAGGCTGGCTACCTGGGGCCTAGGGACTAGTCAGGAGGGGGGTGCTGCCTGGAAGACCCCCGGCCTTAGGTGATGGTGTCCCGCCCCTTGCTTGATGCCGGGTGTTTCGCCTACGGAGAGCGTCCAGCTGTGGCCTGAGGTCTCCTGGTCCACATGCCGGGACCTCAGGTGTTGGACGAGGGGCAGACGCTATTTGTGCCCGTCTTGAACCCCTGGAGCGCTTCTCTCTTTTCTGCAGGACGACAACAACAGTACTGCACCTATCTGACAGGTGCTACAGACGTGTGGGGGTCAGAGGTCAGAGGTCAGAGGTCACCAAGAGGGTCCCCAAGACCTCCCGAGCGCAGCGGCGATTTTCCTGTGCCTGTTGCAGCAGCCTAGTAGCATCTGGCCAACACCGCTGAGGGGCACAGGAAGCCTGAAAAGGCAATCGCGATCCCCCTGCTGGAGCTGGGACTGAGACAGCCACAAGTGGCGTCTGACCACCCGAAAGGATGCCAGAGCCTACCTGCGTCTCCGCCTGCTCCTTCATAACTGAGGAGAGGCATGAGGAAGCTGCCTGAAGCTCGCCCACAACACCGGATCCCCTTCCTGTAGCTGACGAGACAGCTGGAAACGTACAGGGACATGATCGCTCCAGTGTTAACCCGGCTGGTCTGAGTAGCCATGACTCTGTGCAGCTTGGCAAGCAGGCCGTCCATAACCCTGCAATTCTTGCTAGGGCAGGAGGCTCTGCCGAGAGCAGAGCCGGAGGGAGAGGCCAGCGGAGCAAGAACTGGGTCCAACGGCAAACTGGTTGCAAACCCGGTCTTTGAAGTCGGGTAGGAGAGGGATCTGGGCCGGAACGGGGCGCATATCCACATCCTCCTGAAACCGAGAGGCGGGCGCTGAGGGTTTCTCCGGCAGGGCAACATCCAAGGCTCTGGTTGCCCTGCTAATAACCCCAGCGAAATGGTGGGCCACCTCCACATTCTGGGTGTCGCCTGGCAGGTGCTGCCCCTGTGAGGCTGGGCTGTTGAAGGCCCAGGCCCAGAGGTTTCCTAGCAGAACGAAAGGCTACGTTGTAACCTTGGTACTCTGAGTGAAGACTAACTCTCCACTCCGTTACATACCGTATGCACGGAGTGGGAGGGGCCAGCGTGGTTGGCCGGGGTGGCTGAGCCCCGGACGCGTCATACGCCGGTAAGGAACAGCCGTAACAGCCGTGGCAGCCGCTGCCGAGCGCGATAGCTCGCGAGACGCGGGCAATACACCGGAGCGGCTCTGACAGTTTTACCCCTAACTTCATCAGAGAGGGGCAGGCCTGCCCGCTTAGCACCGAAGGAGCGCAACGCGCTTCCTGGTCGGTTCTTTTTCTTTTTTTCTTTTTTTTACACAGCACACACTCAACGTGCCCATCTGCTAGGGACATGGGACCACACAACTAAGACAGCAGAGTCCCTGCCGACTTGCCCTCCTTTTTTTTTTTTTTTTGGCCTTGCAAACTCCACACAGTAAAGCCAGCCGGCCCATGGATTCGAACCGGTGACCTTCTTGCTGTGAGGCTGTGCCGTCCCTGTGTGTGGCGGGGGCGGGGCCAGCGGCAGTGACAAGGAGGACCACTTCCTTGTTTATCGTGTGGAGATAGCCCTCGTGCTAGCGCTCTGGAAGCCAGTTCGCTAGCTATTAATGCTTTGTTGTTGTTTTTTTTTTTACTTTGTTCAAGCCGTCCTTGCCTCCGGCAGGCGGCTGTTTCGGCAGACTTCTCAGCCCGCACCCACAAGGGCCCCCGCCGAACGCGTTAGCCCGCAGACGCGAGCAATACGCAGGTGAGGAGGCAACGCCGGGTCGGGCGGCTGAGGCGGCTGGCTGCAGAGTGGACGTCTGCGCTCAGCCGAAACTCCCCGGACGCGTCAGCCCGCGAGTCGCAAGCAATACGCCGGTGAGGACCACTGCCCCAGGTGACACTCAGCGCGCGTCCCCCCGAGCGCGTCAGCTCACAAGCCGCGAGCAATACGCCGGTGAGGACCACTGCCAACCCAGGTGACACTCAGCGTGTGTCCCCCCGAGCGCGTCAACTCACGAGCCGCGAGCAATACGCCGGTGAGGACCACTGCCAACCCAGGTGACACTCAGCGTGTGTCCCCCCGAGCGCGTCAACTCACGAGCCGCGAGCAATACGCCGGTGAGGACCACTGCCAACCCAGGTGACACTCAGCGCGAATTCCCCAAGTGCGTTAGCTCACGAGACGCAACCCACATAGCAGAGATGTGGGCTAGATCTGGTTTGAAGCCGGCACACGTGGCGTTCACTCGGCACTGGCATACGGCATGTGAACCGAAGTGAGCTAGATGCGGCAAATGCGGCACTGTCTTGACTCCGGCAGACAGAGTGGGTCACATATGTGAGGCCGGACTCATGCCACCCTTTAAGTTATTTTTGAGTGAGTTGTTGTATAACATCACAGATTTAATAAAAATAAATAAATAAAATATTCTTATGATATATTATCGATGTCAATCAAAATCAACTATCAATTCAATTCAATTCAAAGTGGGCTTTATTGGCATGAAAGTTTCTTAACAAAACAATATTGCCAAAGCGAATCGAAATACAATACAATGCTATCACCCATAACAATATCGTTCTTGTCGAAACAGGACAGATATCACAGTTGATCTGAAATTTTAAAGTTAAATCTTGCAACAGCGGACTTTCAGCGGTCAGCCAGCTATCCGCTTTTTAAAGTCATCAGCCAATCAACGGAAGTAACGTCACCGTCCAGGTGACTGACGCGACCGACGTCACTGTGGCCAGAGCTGATGGCTGCTCATGCGCTCCGGTGAGATCGACAACAAAGACGTGGTGAGTGAAATGCGTCAGTTTTATGTTTACGATAACGTTTGTTTTTGAGACAATGCGTTAGCAGTTGGTATACAAAGACAATGTCTGTCTAGAGTCTAACCTGAATGTTAACAAGGGGTGCTAACGTTTAGCTGTGAGGCTAACGGCTAGCTAGTGGCTAACGCGTGGTTAGCGTTAGCTAACGATTACCGTTAGCCTAAAATGCGGCTCAGGAAAGGATGGACTGCACTGTTTTGCTGTTAAACTTCCTTATTCGTTTTCAATAAATAATATAGACGAACTTAACGCAGCGGATATTTTGCCGAAGGGGTTTGTTTCATCCTGTCCTGTTGTCTTCAATAATAAACTACAGGATGTACGGTTAAAGCATAAACTTGCTTACTTGTTTTATTATCAACTGACGATCATAACTGACAGATAGAATGTTCCCAGATCCGCTGTTACCGGTGATACTGTAACCTGGCAACCATAGTGTTCCATTTACAATGTTGCCTGGGAAGGCGCTACTTATAACAACAACAACAATCCTATTGTTACATCTTTTCTTTTTTTTCTTTGAAGTAACTTCCTTTGTCCAAAAATAAATAACTTAATGAACATTAACCTTACACAAATGACATATTGATTAGCATCAATAAGGATATCTATGTCACTCATAAAACAAATTAATCTTTAAAATAGCTGTAGCAATTATCAGTACCAAAGTGCAAACACTCTTTCTAATAAAATTAAAGATCTCAAATATTATCATGTGTATCAAATATTACATTCAATAAAGTTAAAAATGTAGCAAATATTACATTCAATAAAGTTGAAAATGTAGCAAATATTACATTCAATAAAGTTAAAAATGTAACAAATATTATCATGCCTATCAAAGATTACATTCAACTCAAAATATACATATACACACTTCCTCAAAACACCTCCCGACTCCATCTTCACCTCATAAGATCTGTGTCCTACAGGTCTCAACACCTGTGCTGTTTTCCATACCTTATGAGGCTGAAAAGGCTGTACTCTCACCCTGTCTCCTGTTTTCAGAGTGTCCAAGTTCTTGGCTGTGCGGTTGTAATATTTTTCCTGTCGTTTTTCCTGTTGTGCTTCAGTCCTTGTATGTTACTTGTAATCTCTGGCTCCAACAAAGTGTCCTTAATGGGAAGAAGGGTCCTTGTCCTCCTATTTAGAAGTCTTTGTGCTGGGCTGGTGTTAAGACCTTGGCTTGGTGTGTTGCGATGATCCAGTATTGCTAGATATGGATCCTTTCCAGCGGCTGCAGCTTTTTGCATGAGACGTTTTGCTGTTTTCACTGCAGATTCAGCTTTCCCATTACTTTGTGCATATCCAGGTGAGGATGTACAGTGTTGGAATTCCCATGCTTGACTGAAGCATTGAAATTCTTGTGAGGTATACTGTGGGCCATTATCAGAAATTACCACATCTGGTATCCCTTGTCGTGCAAAGTGGGCTTTGAGTTTTCTGATAACCGTGTTGCTCTTGGTGTCTTGTAGATAATCTATCTCCCAAAAGTTGGAGTAGTAGTCCACAGTAATCAAGTAGTTTTTTTCATGAAATGAAAACAGATCAGTCCCAACTTTTGCCCAGGGCCTCAAGGTTATGTCATGAGGGTGCAGTGTCTCTTTTTGTTGCCTGGGGTCTACTGACCTGCATACATCACATTTCATAATAAAAGTCTTGACTTGTTCATTCATCCCTTGCCAGTAGACACAGTCTCTTGCTCGTCTGAGACATCCTTCTACTCCGAGATGAGAAGAATGGATACGGCTGGTGATATCTGCTCTGAGCACATCAGGAATCACTGCTCTCTCTCCTCTGAATACTATGCCATCCTGGTAACTCAATTCCTCCTGGAATGAGTAATAGTGGTGAATGTCTGCTGGGATATCTTTTTTGTTCTTTGGCCACCCTGTCAGGATCACATTGATCAGTTTTTGTAGTTCTGTGTCCTCTTTTGTAGCCAGTCTTATTGCATTCAGTCTCTCAGCAGAGATGGGCAGGTGGTTGATCATATTTACAGTTTCCACCTCTGTCTCAATGTCCTCTTTATTACTCTCTGGTAAGTATGCTCTGCTCAGTGTATCTGCTAACAACATATCTCTGCCTGGTACATAAGTTACACAGATATCATACTTCTGTAACCTGAGTAACATTCTCTGCAGTCTCTTTGGTGCACTAAGCAGGGGTTTTCTGTGAATGCTCTCTAAAGGTTTGTGGTCACTCTGTACAGTCACCTGTCTGCCATATGTATATTGGTGAAATTTCTCCATCCCAAACACAATTGCCAGGCATTCTTTCTCTATTTGGGCGTAGCCCCTCTCTGTGGGTGTAAGGGCTCTGCTCCCGAATGCTACTGGTTTCCCTCTCTGTGTAAGGGCAGCTCCTAGACCTGTTTCTGATGCATCACACTGCAGCGTCAGCTCCTCTTGCTGGTTGTAGTATTTCAGGACTGGTGTGTTGGCTATTTTGTCCTTCAACCTCTGAAATGCTTCTTCTTGTACATCAGTCCATTCCCACATGTTCTCTTTGTGTGTGAGTTGTCTCAAAACCTCACAGTCATCTGACAGGTGCTCATAAAATTTAGACAGGTAATTGACCATACCCATCAGTCTCTGTACCCCTTTCACATCCGTTGGTCTCGGCATGTCCTTGACTGCTCTCACTTTCTCTGGGTCGACTCTCAGTCCCTCAGCAGTCAGCAGGTGTCCAATATATGATACTTCTGGCCGTCGCAGCTTGAATTTATCTTTATTGAGCTTGATGTTTTTCTCTCTGCATCTGACCAGGAAGTGTCTGAGTTTCTGGTCGTGATCTTTGTTGGCTTCCTCCTGTGTCCTCCCTTCTCCTGTGATCAGCACATCATCAGCTATGATGTAAACTCCAGTTAAGCCCTCCAATGCATGTGTCAGCTTCCTTTGAAAGACTTCTGGTGCTGGGCTTATTCCCATTGGCATTCTGAGCCAACGGAAACGGCCAAATGGAGTGGAGAACGTGGTCAGGTAGCTTGACTCCTCTTCCAGTTTGATGTGCCAAAAACCGTGCTTCACATCACAGACCGTGAATACTTTTGCATTTGCAAGTTCTGGCAGGACGTCATCAATGGTAGGGAGAGGGAAATGGCTCCTTTTCAGTGCCCGATTCAGTGGTTTAGGATCTATACAGATCCTCAGCTTCCCATTCGGTTTACTCACTGAGACCATGCTGCTTATCCAGTCCGTGCTTTGCTCCACTGGTGCGATGATCTCTCTTTTCTCCATATCTTTGAGTTCCTCTTTAAGTGGTTCCATCATAGCCACTGGCACTCTGCGTTTCGGCAGTTTCACTGGAGGTACGTTGTTGTCTATTTCAATTTTGTATTGTCCCTCCATGCAGCCATCACCAGTGAAAACGTCCATGTACTCTGTTTCAATTGTCTCCATTGTCATGCATGTAGCACTGTCCTTTTTTATTACAGGCCCCAGTTCTCTTGTCACGATGCTGTCCACAGCCATGATGTTTTCATACTGTATCTTTATCAGTTTCATGTCCTCACTGGCCTTTCTGCCCAGGATTGGAATTCCACTGACCAGGTCCACAACTTGAAACAACACTCTGTACAATTTATTGTTTCTGGGGTTCCTGATCTTGACTTTACATGAGCCAAGTGGACTCAGCTTTGTCTTATTATACATTATAAGCACTTTGTCTGAGTGTTCCAGCTTTGTGTCTGGGTTTAGGAGATGTACAGGAATGACATTGCAGCTTGCTCCACAGTCTATCTGAAACTTGACTAGTGTTTTGTCAATGAGCATTCCTGCAAAGAGCTGTTTCTCTTGTCTACGGCTGTCCCTCATTTGGTTCACTGTCTCTTTTTTCTCATTTGCCACTGTTTTTTTTTCCGACTAGTTACACATTAGTGCTACTGCCATAGCTTCCGCTAGCTGACCGTTGGCGTGTTTTTTCTGCTGGCCTGGCAATTGCAGATATATCGTGCGTCAATCCAAAAATAGCGTTTAAAAAGCCAACTGTGGACTCGTAGAGTTTTATTTATGTATGTGTTATGTGTTTTTATTTTATTTATTTGAGAAGACGCTTCACAACTCATCCGAGTAGCTTCTTCAGTTCTAGCGGACTGTTGTGAAGACTGAGATTCAGGAACTTATACGGACACTATTGTTTGTAAACAACCATAAAACGGGTCGGTTTGAATGTTGTGTTTACAAACCTACAGACTCTATTTTCAAGAATCTTAGAGTTATTTTTATTGATTACATACTGATACTGACTACTAAATTTGTGTAACGCTAAGTCCTTGATTTGTACATTAGTTAAACCAAGCAGTTGTAGGAACATTTATCTGTCACCAGAATATTCTCATCAGGATCAGTTTTTATGTAGCCATATTACCTAATGATATAAAATGTTAATTTCCAATCATTTGTGTGTATGTTTCAGCTGCTGTTGGTGTAACAGACTAACATCTGGGGCCACAGACCAGGAAATAGACTGGACCATCAAAATATGTTTCCATCTGGTGGCAGACTGAAGAGGATGAAGAGAAAGCAGGAAAAGGACAGCACCATATCTAAAACTCATGCTGAGAGTGGGGAGAATCCAGTTGCCTGTCTACTGCCATCAGGTCGGTGTTTCCGATGCCTGAAGACAAAGACTGAAAGGCTGAAGAACTCTGAGCATTAACCAGACTTATACCACTGCACTTCACTCACATAGTTGCTCAATACCGTAAATGTCTGTGTATATATACACTACCGTTCAAAAGTTTGGGGTCACCCAAACAATTTTGTGTTTTCCATGAAAAGTCACACTTATTCACCACCATACGTTGTGAAATGAATAGAAAATAGAGTCAAGACATTGACAAGGTTAGAAATAATGATGATTTGTTTTTGAAATAAGATTTTACATCAAACTTCGCTTTCGTCAAAGAATCCTCCATTTGCAGCAATTACAGCATTGCAGATCTTTGGCATTCTAGCTGTTAATTTGTTGAGGTAATCTGGAGAAATTGCACCCCACGCTTCCAGAAGCAGCTCCCACAAGTTGGATTGGTTGGATGGGCACTTCTTGCGTACCATACGGTCAAGCTGCTCCCACAACAGCTCAATGGGGTTCAGATCTGGTGACTGCGCTGGCCACTCCATCACCGATAGAATATGAGCTTCCTGCTTCTGCTCTAAATAGTTCTTGCACAATTTGGAGGTGTGTTTAGGGTCATTGTCCTGTTGTAGGATGAAATTGGCTCCAATCAAGCGCTGTCCACTGGGTATGGCATGGCGTTGCAAAATGGAGTGATAGCCTTCCTTATTCAGAATCCCTTTTACCCTGTACAAATCTCCCACCTTACCAGCACCAAAGCAACCCCAGACCATCACATTACCTCCACCATGCTTAACAGATGGCGTCAGGCATTCTTCCAGCATCTTTTCATTTGTTCTGCGTCTCACAAACATTCTTCTTTGTGATCCAAACACCTCAAACTTAGATTCGTCCGTCCACAACACGTTTTTCCAGTCTTCCTCTGTCCAATGTCTGTGTTCTTTTGCCCATCTTAATCTTTTTCTTTTATTGGCCAGTCTCAGATATGGCTTTTTCTTTGCCACTCTGCCCTGAAGCCCAGAATCCCGCAGCCACCTCTTCACTGTAGATGTTGACACTGGTGTTTTGCGGGTACTATTTAATGAAGATGCCAGTTGGGGACCTGCGAGGCGTCTGTTTCTCAAACTAGAGACTCTAATGAACTTATCTTCTTGCACAGTTGTGCTACGCGGCCTCCCACTTCTTTTTCTACTCTGGTTAGAGCCTGTTTGTGCTGTCCTCTGAAGGGAGTAGTACACACTGTTGTAGGAAATCTTCAATTTCTTAGCAATTTCTCGCATGGAATTGCCTTCATTTCGAAGAACAAGAATAGACTGTCGAGTTTCAGATGAAAGTTCTCTTTTTCTGGCCATTTTGAGCGTTTAATTGACCCCACAAATGTAATGCTCCAGAAACTCAATCTGCTCAAAGGAAGATCAGTTTTGTAGCTTCTGTAAAGAGCTAAAATGTTTTCAGATGTGTGAACATGATTGCACAAGGGTTTTCTAATCATCAATTAGCCTTCTGAGCCAATGAGCAAACACATTTCACCATTAGAACACTGGAGTGATAGTGGCTGGAACTAGGCCTCTATACACCTATGTAGATATTGCACCAAAAACCAGACATTTGCAGCTAGAATAGTCATTTACCACATTAGCAATGTATAGAGTGTATTTCTTTAAAGTTAAGACTAGTTTAAAGTTATCTTCATTGAAAAGTACAGTGCTTTTCCTTCAAAAATAAGGACATTTCAATGTGACCCCAAACTTTTGAACGGTAGTGTATATATATAAACTACCCCCTCTAAGTTTACACTTGAGTTTTACATCTATATTTTATTCTATATTTATCGGGGTACATTTACAATTGTATTGTTTACCTTGTGTGTTAAGGAATTTGCAATTATTACTGTTTTACTGTTGTACTCTTTTTTTTCTTTTACTACTGGCTGCAGGTACAAGAATACATTTCACTGTGCATTGTACTATATATAACTGTGTATGTGACAAATACAATCTTAAACCTTATGGACATGTCTAGAATCATAAATGTACAGTTTTAAAATTTGTTAAATGTGCAGGTGTGTACTGTGTTGACATGACTAAAAAAAAATAAACATTTGCTTATAATACTGTACTTGTTTTGTTATATGTGTATTTTATATATATAAATAAATGGCACATAAATATAGTGGTTGAGTTAAGGCTGACATTCTGAAAATGGGTCTGGCCCATCTTAGGGCCACATTAGGGCCAGCTCTGGTTGCAGTGTGGCTGAGGTGTGGGCTTTAAGTGGCACACATGTTGGATGCCGTATGTGGGTCACATAAGAGCCGGAATTCTTTCAGGCATGTCGGCCGAGTGCAAGTGGGAGGTGTGACCCAGAGGTGGGCCACACCAGCTTTGCTATGTGGGAAGCGATACGCCGGTAAGGAACCGCCGTGTAGCCGCTTCCGAGCGCGTTAGCTCGCGAAGCGCAAGCAATACGCCGGTAAGGGCTGACACTCCTTAGAGACACCGCCACCGGGGAAAGCCACCGATGACAGCGTGAAACAACATGAATAAAACAAAGGAAAGGATCAGCATCCAGGGTGGCTGCCCGTAGACAGGCACCTCCAAAAAGGTAAGTGGATACCTGCTGTAATCCTCTGTACTTTCATCTACTTTGTTTTCTTGCTTTTCGGATTATAACTCTGCACCCTGACTGAGGTGGAGATCAAACAATCACTGATTTCACGCCAGCACAGGTGCGTTGGGGGCAGCCGTGGCCTACTGGTTAGTGCTTTGGGCTTGTGGCTGAAGGGTTGCCGGTTCGAACCCCCGACCAGTAGAAAGCGGCTGAAGTGCCCTTGAGCAAGGCACCTAACCCCTCACTGCTCCCCGAGCGCCGCTGTAGCATGGCAGCTCACTGCTCCGGGTTAGTGTGTGCTTCACCTCACTGTGTGTTCACTAATTTCACGGATGGGTTAAATGCAGAAATCACATTCCATGTATACACAAGTATACATGGCCAATACCACTAATTAAAAATTTATAGGCTAACCTGGGGGCGTGACCGGGCGAGCCGGTGTGTCTTAAAGAAGTATCCACGTACCCTGACATGCAGGGGGGTCATTCCCCGTACATATGGAATATGTAACGGAGTGGAGAGATAGTCTCCAGACGATAGAGAACTCAGCTTGTCTGGAGACTGGGACACTGGACCAGTTAGACTCAGACGTGGAGAACACAGTTTATTGAGTATTGAAGATCTACAGCTTCTAAACATGAGTTGCCTCCAGAGAACAACTGGTTTTAGTTTGAAAATCCTTCTCCTTATATTCACCAGAAACTCTTCATCCTGGGCTGAGCTTTCACATCAGCTCAGCTTTAACATTTTTAGCTTTTTAAACCATCTATGTTCAAATTATACCGTGGTCAGGCACTAACAGCCGCCCATCTCATCCCTTGAGCCTGACCTTACTTAAGACACCATTATGTTAAAATAGACACAACAAGATCCATCAGTCTGATCTGACTGAGGAGGATTTACTCTGATTAAATTTGAGACGATTCATGAAAAACAGCATTCGTCAACAACACCAACAACAAAATGTGAGAATTAATATAAATAGCAGATCTTTATTTCTCAACATCAGGATTTAAACTAAACATCTGGATTGTCATCTCTTTATAACAGAAAACAAAGAGTCTTGTTCCACACAATCTAAAATACTGACCTTATCCTGTACAAGTCTTTTAAACAAACCAATGTTCCCATCAGACTTGACTAATCCAATAAAATGGAGCCAAGTGTTTCCAGAGACTTTCTCTGAGTCGTTCTGTTTCTGATCTAGAAAGTCTGCTGTTTGTTCTGCTTTGTCAGAGAATGATGAAGATGTGTTAGTTCAGGTTTGATTTCCTCTGACTGGGAGGAGACGACATCCACAGATTAGTCCTTTCACATCAGTCAGCTTCATGTTCTATCAGTCAATCATTCAGACTTTATTAGTGAAGCAGTCTTCAGTTTCCTCTTCAGAGTCTCCACTTCTTTCTCAGCTCTTCCTCTTTTCTCCTCCTCCTCTTTGAGCTTCTTCTCCCACTGAGAGTGAAGTCACATAAAGAGACATGATGAGAAACATTTACTTTTATTGAGGAACATGAGAAACTGATTTGGTTAAAAACTACTTCCTTATTATGGAATTAAAAGATTTGAATTAAAGATCAACCTCTGATTCCAGCTCCTTCATGTCCTTTTCATGTTTAATTTCCCATTCCTCTTCTTTGTTCATCAGTTTCATGAACTGGTAGAAAGAAGAGATGAAGACAGATTTCATTTCTGATGTTTAATGTTTCTCTGAGTTGTGATCAAATCTTGTTCATGATGTTTCCTCTAAGTGGATTTGAATGTTTTCTTTCTGAAGTATTTGTTGAAGTGAATCAACATTTATGTCATTTATTCTAATTCATATAAACTAAACAGTTGTTGATTCATATTTCATTTGTAATAAACATTGAAGTACAAAGTGCTGCAGGTCGATGCTGTTTCTTCCTGTAGTTCTATCATTTGACCTGTAGATGGAGCAGAGTTGTGTTTGTGTTTGTCAAACTCCACCAGTAGTTCATTAAGAACAGAGAACTCAGTCTCTCTGAGATTAGAGTCAAATATGTGAAGCTTTCTGTCACTGATCAAATCATTTCTTTGTCTGTTCATCCAGCAGGTGGTCTACATCATACCAGTGTATTCTAGTTAGGAGATAGGACAGAGGATTCTGGCTAGAACATAGTCAGACCTTCTGACCTTCTACCAAGCAGAGAGAAGATGTTGACCACCAACATCAACCTCCTTAGAACATGAACACGATCTGAAGATTAAATTAAATAGAAACACATTGAAATGAGAACAAACATGTGGCTGGAAAAGAATCTGACAGGAACTACTAACCTCCTCCTTCTCCTTCTGTCTGTAGGAACGAGATGACTGGGAAGAATGAAGAGAGAAGGGAAAAGATTATAAATGATGGACATGTAGATTGTATCATAGTTCTTATAATGTGATCACTTACCCTGAGCAACCTGGAAGACTTGGAAGCAGTAGCTTTGTTTTTCTCCAACTGGAAGAATTTATTAAAGTCAAATTAAAAGATTGTATCATCACTGATTCTATTTCTTCATGTCAGACTAAACAACACATTTAACATTTAATCTGAAGGACGTATTCATAGAAAAGATTTCAGACTTGTATATCTGGACTCTGGATTTTTCTCTGGATGTTGTTGTTTCTGATGAGAATGATGTGTGTGAATAAAATACTTCTCTCTCCATGTCTATGAGCTTGTTCTTCACCTCATCTTTTATCTCCTTCAGCTCTTTGTTTCTGGTCTCCAGCTCCTCCTGCAGCTGATGATTCTCCTCCTTTAGCTCACTGACCTGAATGAAAAATGAGATGAAGATAAAATCGTATTGGAGAAACTTTGCCGTCCTCTAGCGGTCAGAATGTAGACTGCATCCTGTTCAGACGTTTAAAGTAAGATGTTTGAAACATGAGAGAGATGCAGTAATTCAATTTAAAAGGCCACTCACTACGACAATATATATACCTACATGGACTAGAAAAGTTATGCCCAGTTGTGCCTAATGTTGCTACTTTGCATCATCTGCGTAATTTAGCCTCTGCTTGACAGAAAAAAAACAACTAATATATATTATCTATATATTTTTTAAATGTATTTTGTATAGCTGTAAATACAACCTGTGAGTAAGGGGCTACAGCATTATTTATTTACATTGCACTTTACACAACATGGCCAACTTAGGAAATCTAAAATATGGAAACTACAAACCTCCCTCTTCAAGGACTCCACTTCCTTCTGATTTTGTTTGAAGGACTTTCTGTGCATCTGAAAGGAATGATGAGAGAAAACAGAACACTTGGATGATTAACATAACAAACATATTATTGCAGTGATGATGGGACAACTCACCCTCGGTGGCAATGAAGACATCACAGCAGCAGCAGCTTTCTGTTTCTCTAGCTGGGACAATGAGTTGTTAAGTTAATAAAGCAATGTGATTTGATAAGTTTTGTAAACTTAGGTAATTTATTACTTTTTTTCTGTTTGTTATGTTTATTATGTAACATTTACTTCATGGTTCGTTTTTTTTTGGATGTTTGTGAATAAAATACTTCTCTCTCCATGTCTATGAGCTTGCTCTTCACCTCATCTTTTATCTCCTTCAGCTCTTTGTTTCTGGTCTCCAGCTCCTCCTTCAGCTGATGATTCTCCTCTTGAAGATTCTTGTTATCACCAGTTAGTTTTTCCACCTGAGAGAGAAGACAGAAAGAGGAGAAGAGATTGACAACGGACCTCCCGTGAATGTTGTTTTATTTTATTATTCTTAAACTTTTTCTCATGTGAAGTAGTAAGAATAAAATAAAATCCTTCTTGTGGATCATGGGAATCTTAGGATCAATCTCAAAGTTTATTCCCAGTGCTTCCAGTTTCCTTCTGAGTTTCTGTCTCTGGCTTCAGAACCAATGAGTAACACTTCAGTTTTAGAACATCTCTGCTGTCCATGAACTGATAGAAAAGATGAAAATGATTTGATGATTCTCAGGTGAAAGAGACAAACCTCAGTCTTCAGTTTCCTCTCCAGAGTCTCCACTTCTTTCTCAGCTCTTTCTCTTTTCTTCTCCTCCTCGTTGAGCTTCTCCTTCCACTGAGAGTGAAGTCAAAGAGATATGATGAGGAACATTTACTTTTTATTGAGGAACATGAGAAACTGATTTGGTTAAAAACTACTTCCTGATTATGGAATTAAAATATTTGCATTAAAGGGTAACTACCGTCTTTTATAAGCTGGACCTTTTTTTTTCTGGCATAAAATATGATTGTTTTCTCACCCTTATAACTTGCCATGCCATTTTTAGTCATTCGGACGATATTTTGATCTGCACATATCCATATAGTGGGTTTTACTGGGGCACAGCAACGCAGCCTCTAAAAAACTCATCATCTGCTGTGAAACTCGTTCATTTCACCCATATTTTGTTATGAAGAGCTAGTGCTTTTATCCCTTACTCAACAGCACCACAAGCAAGTAGGCTTTAGAGTGTATGGTCTCTAATGTGGCCATCAACACCAATCTGGAGATATGCAATTAGATTTACAGCAAATGTCTTCATTTGCTCTTGTCTGTTTCTATTTCTATATATACAACTGGAAGAATTTATTAAAGTTGTTGGGACATGAAACCTGGTGGTGAGCTGTGGAGACTCACCATGCATAACCAAGTTAACCACATGTTTTGTCTTTGTCTTGGAAATGAAGAGAGGCACTGGAAACCTCAAGTCTCACAATCCTCCAGGTGTGAAAACTGACTATTGGTTATAGTTATTAAGTTAATTATTAATCAGAAATCCAAATTAACAATTTAGTATAATTTATGAGACTGATTTAATTGATTGGCTATCTTTTCCCTTCCTAGAAGGGCGGTGGCCCAAGGTAATCTTGTAATTCAGATCCAATTATTTAATAATAAATACTTATTTTTGATAATTATTAATTATTCATGATAGCCAAACCCCAATATTGAGCGCCTTAGTACCCTGGCCCAACGTAAATGATGCCCCGTGTGAGACAGAGTGCTGTTGGCAATTATTCATAATTGTGCAATATTAATTTGTTGCATAATTTTGGTCAAAGCCAAAAATATTTTTAGACTAGTCACAAGTCTTCACATTCAATCCCATCGGTCTACCACAGGAGCCCAGTTGTACTTGCAAACAGGTGCAGTGTGGTGATAATTTACGAAATTCATCAATTGATAATTATTAATAATTAGTTGTTAATAACTACCGTAGAGCAATTCATTTCTTCCCTTGCACAGAGCCTAAACCAGGCTACCCTGAATTCATAACAAGTTGAATTTCAGTGAGTGCAGGGAAGAGATAGATTCTCTACTGAAGGATAGTTGTGATGCACAGACCACATCCAAAGGCTCTTTGTTGAGATATTTGCTTTTGAACTTCCACAGGCAATCCAGCCTTGCATTTCAGAGCAAAATAACCTTAGTACCAACAATGTCAAATACGATTTTATCATCACTGACTCAACAACACATCTGACATTTAATCTGATGAACGTGTTCATATAAATCTATTTAATTTGCCTGTTTCTGAATTTTCTGATGAATAAAATACTTCTCTCTCCATGTCTATGAGCTTGTTCTTCACCTCATCTTTTATCTCCTTCAGCTCTTTGTTTCTGGTCTCCAGCTCCTCCTGCAGCTGATGATTCCCCTCCTTTAGTTCATTGACCTGAGAGGAGGAGAAAACCTGCAGTTGTATCATTTCACCAGTAGATGGAGAAAAGTCACAGTTGAGTTGATTCCAGGTAAGTCCTCAATAATATAATGATATAGTTGATGTGTCTCTACATGTTTCTGCATTTCTTCAGTCTTGTTCTTCAGTTCTTCTTTGGTTTTCTGCAGCTCTTCTTCAATCTTCTCATATTTCTCTGTCAGCTATCAGACAGACAGATGGATGATGATCAGTCAGCAGGTTTACTGATGAAACTTTGTTCAAACTGATCAATCTAAACCTTTAATGTTTTACTTCTTGTCTCTTACATCTTTAGTTTCTTCTAAAACCTTCATCTTCACTGTTTCCTCTGTCAGGAGCTTTTCTCCTCTTTCAGCTTCATCTCTGGATCTTTTCTTGGTTTCTGTGTAAAATCAAAGCAGCTGAATTCAACTATAAAAGACGTTTGCTGGTGTTTTAGATCATTAATGTGGTAACTCATCTGGAACTTACTGGTTGTATTTTGTCTCCACACAAAGAAGACACCTGCTAAAATAACCATGATGCTAACAGCCAAGCTAACAGCCAAATCAGTGTTGATGGGAACAGCAGAACTGGACGAGGACAAGAAGAAATCATCTGAAATGATAACACACAGAGTTACATGACATTTCTACACAATCACACACAAACTGTGTCAAACTAAAATAATCTCATGGTCCGTTTTCTAAGCGTGTTCTACCTGTTATCCTGATGTGAGTCTCTCTGGTCTGGTTGATGTTGTTCTGTTGGACTCTACAGGTGAAGCTGTTGCTGTGTCTCTTGTCCACAGTCACTCTGCTGCTGACAGTATAGAGGTCATCAGGACCTCTGACTGTCTCTGGAGGTCCAGCAGAGAGCAGGTTTCCCTCAGCGTCCAGCCACAACACCTCAGGCTCTGGATACCAGCCTGCAGACTCACACTGTAACACCACTCCTCCTCTGTCTCTGTCCATCCCTGATAAACTGATGATGGGTGACGAAACAGGAGCCGAAGCTGAAGCACAAGGAAGAAGAAACATGGATTTAGGTATTTATATTCAACTGAAGTCGTTTTCTAGAGACATGAACAACAAAACAGTCCTAAAGATGCACGTTGCTTGAACTCACCAACACGTAGCTGAACAAAAGTCTCCTTTCCCAGTGCTGGAATAAAACATCTGTACTGTCCCTCATCAGAGAGTTTCACTTTGGAGAGTTTCAGTGAAATGTTTCCTTTCTTCAGCTCATCAATGAACAGAGATGTTCTCTCTTCAAACAAATCATGCTTTTGACCAACAAGTTCTTCTTGAGAGTGCCAAACATAAACAAATCACAGGTCTAGATCTGGATTTGTCCACTCCAACGTCAAATCCATGGCGTCTTTGGCAGGCTGCAGGTGACATGGTAAAACCACGTCTTCACCAAGAGTTGCTACTATTGGCTGAGATGAACCGATCAGTTCAGACTGACCTGGAAATTAGGAAGAGTCTGACTGTTGAACATTTGTAAGGAACAGAAATATCTCCAAAACTATCAGGTCCATGTTCAGGATCCTGGTCTCTATGGATAGGTTAGGCTTCAGTGTCAGTAACATTGTGTCTGTTCCTGTGTCTGATTAATTAGTGATAAACTAAAATGTCTTCATTCAGACGAGATTGTGGAAAACACACCAGCAATGATATCATTCTGAACTTCAGTAACCCCTTGACTAGAACTTCTACAAAACAATGATTATAATAGAACAAGATGAATGTTTAGGAACGGCCAAGTCCTGACCTTAATCCAATAGAAATGTTGTGGAAGGACCTGATTCAAGCAGTTGATGTGAGGAAACCCACCAAAATCTCGGAAACAACTGAAGTGGTTCTGTTCTGAGGAATGAGCTAAAATTCCTCCAAGCTGCTGTAGACGACTGATCAGCAGTTACCAGAAATATTTAGATACAAGGAGGTCTCAGCAGATACTGGAAACAAGGCTCCACTTACATTAAAATCCACATATAGGACCAAGAGAGTGACACATTTTCTTGTTTGTGTTTCATGTGTTTGATTGGGTTCTCTTTGTCTACTTTAAGCAATTGTGTAAAAATTTGCTGATGAAAATGTTTTAGGTTGAAAGGTAGACACTTCTGAAAGTTACATAAAACCTTTAAGGAACACTGTATAATTACAGGCTCAAATATATTTATTGTGGTTGATGAACTTGAATGTGTATTTAATGCACACAATGTACATTAGCTCCCCCACAATTAAAATGACATAAAGATGAATAAATTATTTTAAATTGTTGTTTTTTAATAATCTTAGAACAACTGACTGTCACTTTTAAAGATTATATTGTTGGTTAGTTACCTTTAGAAGAGTGAGTTAGGAGGAGACAGAAAACCAAACCAGTGATGGTTCTGAGCAGGAAGTGAAGGAACAGATCGGCCATCTGAGGAATCTGAGAGTCCTGAAAATGAAGCAGGATATGTAAATACAGTAAATACAGGGAGGATTATTAATAGAATGGCTGCTCTTCACTTTCCTTTTCTGTTTTAATTTGAGTCATCGTCTGTGATAAAACCTGTTTGGTGAGCTCTGGTTTAGTGGCATGGAGTTAAAAATATAATATAACATAAATAACATAAAGGAATTCAGGTTTCCTACACTGAAGATCAGTAGATGAGACCCTAAACATGACTCACAACAACTAATAAAAGAGCCAGTTAATCTAGGTGTATTTTAATGTTTACCAGTGGAGAGGTGGACTAATAGAAATGGTGAGGTATCAAGTAAAAGTCACCTCAAAACAGGAAAACTGTGGTTGTGCAGGGAACCAGAGAGGTCCAACCAATCTCAGTTTCTGAAAAGCAAAATAAAATCAGTGGAACAAAACGAACATCCTTGTTCTAGAACTGACGTAGAACAAATGTTTGAATAAAACCCCTTATTAACTGACAGCAGCATTCCAGCCCCAACCCCTGTATGATATATATGAAGGCATTACCAAAGAATATGTCAGTTATTAGTATCAGCTATCTTGCTGACTCAACTAAACGTAGTCTTCCTGACTACTGCTTTAGTCACAGCCACTCTACAGATTGTTCCTTGGATTAATCCAAACGCTGTTTTACACTTTTACTCTTATAAAATCTCTCAGCTCTCTGCTATGTATCTGTCTCTGTTACATACCGATCAGGCAGCTGGTCCTGACTCCAGCAGAGGGGAGAGGTTGATGGAGGTCTGGAGAAGAGGACCCACAAGAGGACGATCAACAGAGGAACAAATAGTTGGAAAACAAGATAAGTAATAGAGGCAAAATGATTCACATACCTGAAACACTTTAAGGGAGTCAAGTGAGTCAGAAACAGGTTAGGTGTGTCCACAGAGTCAGACTTTGATTGGCTGGAGACAACAAAGAATATAAAACTGAAACACACAGCAAGTCAGACAGAGACAGACTTCATGTTCAACATTTCATGAATGTTTTTTAAGCCGTATGTGTGAATCCTCATGTTAGCCTGCAGCCCTCCCATTGACCCTTCACAGGACAAGTGGTTACAGAAGATGAATGAATGAATGAATCAGAGTAAACAGTACTGTTTAAAAGTGAGGAATAGGAAATGAATCTCAGCTTTAAGTTTCAGTGTAGCTTTGATTAAAATCAGAAGAAGACGTACCTGCTGCATGAAGTTTCTCTTATTGAACACGTCTGTAAATCATCCGGCGATCGCTGAGCTTTAACCAGCTACAGTTTATTAAAAAGGTTTCATCCGATAGATTCAGCATTTGATTCAAATAATGCAAATAACTTCTAAATGACCATTCAGGATCTCCCTGTGAATGTTTCAGGACCTGAACGCAAAGACTTTATAGTGAGACTGTATGGACTTTAATGAGTTCAGATTCACTTTGAGTGTTATCATGAAAGAGCTGAACTTTGACAGTGTTGCCAGGGAACTGATCTGAGGTATAAAATAAAGATTGTTGAGGCTGATCTTCAGAGCACAAGGCCAGTGAAGATCTCAGCTTGTCTGGAGACTGGGACGCTGGACCAGTCAGACTCAGACGTGGAGAACACAGTTTATTGTAGGTCTACGGCTTCTAAACATGAATTATCCTGGCTGAGCTTTCACATCAGCTCAGCTTTAACATTTTTAGTTTTGTAAACCATCTTTGTTCAAAATCTACTGTGGTCAGACCCTAACAGCCACCCTTTTCATCCCTCGAGTCTGACCTCACTCCAGACACCATTATGTTCAGGTCGTTGCTTAGTTGCTTTTTTAGAAAAACAGACACAACAAGGTCCATCAGTCTGATCTGACCGAGGAAGATTTATTCTGATGGAATTTGAGACATTTCAAGAAAAATAGTTATCAGTTATAGGCTGACTACCCACTGGTCCTGACATAAACTTCTGTGTGACCTGAAGAGGTGAATATAATGCGTATACTAGTATCCCGTGTTATATCTAACTATTATAGTGTGAAGAGGCTGGATGTGTAATGCGGTTAGTGACGTGCCAGCTAGCAGTAGCGTACAACGTTAATGTTGCCAAAGCATTCAGATGTTTCAGAAGTCACCGTGATTGTCATTGACATCGAGAGACTACCATCGCTTGTCCCTTATCCAAACTAACAACACATTGGATCTGTGAGTAATAACTAAAATCATTTTGCACGTGCTTTTATTTTGAGCTCAGTAGAGTGGAGTGTCACGACGGCTAGATTTGTTAGGACAACTGAACTCAGAACACAAACTAAAGACCCGTATGGGAGTGAGAACCAGTTTATTGTTGTGAGACAAGGAAGATCTGAAAAGCGCTGGTGGTGGTTTCTCCGGAGTGAGCAGGAAGACTGGCTGACGAACGGACGGAGCTGGCGGGGATCAAAAAGGCGAAGAGAAGCAGGATATGGCGAGGAGATGGGTCCGGGAGCTGGAGACAAAGGAACAGGAAAATTAGCGCACGAAGCTCAAGGGAAAAGGCTAGAATCGCTACCAACAAACAATACCACTGAGGTAAGCTGACGATCTGGCGACGAGTGGATGAATGAACCAGGCTTAAGTAGACGGGAGGAGTAGGTGGCTGATGAGGCTCCATTGATTGCAGGTGTGTACGCAGGTGACTCCAGCTCCGCCCAGCTCCAGACCAACCTCAGGGAAAGACAAAACCAAACGAACCAGGAAACATAGATCCTGACATGGAGTGGCCGTTATAGTTTTCAGGCCATGCCGCACACAAGCATCATCAACAGGCCTGCAACGGGTTAAAATGTCATTAACTGGGTGTGTTTTATAAATGAATGTGTGTGTGGGCCCCCAGGCAAACACTGAGTTATTGGTTAGTGTGAATTAAAGCACAGTGTTTCAAAGGTGAACTGAAGGTCTTAAAGGGATCAAACTTAGTTTTAAGAGTATCTTACAAATTGGTTTTCTCTTTAAGTTAAAGCAAAGGTGTGAAAACGAAAGGGACCTGTGTTTATTGAACAATCAAAACCTTTTACATTTTATTTCATTTTGTAAATAAATACCTGTGAGGATTTTTGCATTTAAAGTACAGTTGTGGTGGTCATTATTAAAGTAACCTACACGATTAGAGTTACAAAAGTTATTAAAGTGACATATAAAATAGTTTAACTACATGGGACCTGGGTTACACAAACATCTAGATTTTCATCTCTTTATAACAGAAAACAAGGAGACTTGTTCCATAGAATCTAAAATACTGACCTCATCCTGTAAAAGTCTTTGAAACAAACCAACGTTCACATCAAACTTGACTCATCCAATCAAATGGAGCCAAGTGTTTCCAGAGACTTTCTCTGCAGTGTGTGGTTTCTGCAGGAAGATCTGAGTCGTGCTGTTTCTCATCTAGAATGTTTGCTGTTTGATGGATTACTGAACTTTATTGAAGGAGTTCAACTGGGAACTATTTCACTGCAGAGTGGTCTGGACTCTGTCTCCAGACTTCCAGGACTTCAGGTCTGTCCACACCAGGTCAGCAGGTACAGCAAAATCCTTGTCATAGTCTGGATGGCATAACTGTAAATGTAGTAAAGCCAAAGGTCACAGAGTCACAGTCAGAAAATAATAATTAGAAAAACTGAAGGAAAAGTAAGAAAATGGAAAATAGAACAACATCAATGAAACATCTAGAAAGACTCACAATAAAAATATTTCCAGCCTTGACTTTCATTGATTGATCAAATGTGTATGTGATGGGTTCTTCATTGTTGATCTGTACTTTTAACTGACGTCCTCCCAGTGGTTTGTCCTGCAGGACGGAAATGAAAGACAAGAAGAAGAATGAGACACAGAGACAGGAACAAATGAATGTTGGTGTCTATTAAATCTGTTGCATCAATATTTTCTATGAAAAATAAATAAAATAGATTTTGACACTTAAAGCAACATCACCTGATCAGACATGTTTCTGAGAGTGATGCATTTGTAGTCATGATTAACGACCACAGTGATGTCTCCTGACGTCTCCTGACTGTCTGAGCTGCTGCTGTTCTGCTTTGTCAGAGAATGATGAAGATGTGTTAGTTCAGGTTTGATTTCCTCTGACTGGGAGGAGACGACATCCACAGATTAGTCCTTTCACATCAGTCAGCTTCATGTTCTATCAGTCAATCATTCAGATAACTTTTCATCATCAAACATCAATCTGATAAGGAGGTAGGACCTAGAACATGAAGAGGTTTAGAAACCAATAAAAGACAGACGGCCAATGAGAAGTCTTTCTGGTCTTAGTTAACGTCCATGTGTTCTTAGTCATGTTTCTAGTGTGAGCTTTGGGTGTTTTCAGGAAGGATGTTTGTTAAAGTTGACTAAAAAGTTAGAGCTGATGATTCTGGGTAAAAAAGAAGAACCTCTGTGTTGGGTTTCTCCTCCAGAGAAACATGAAGAGAAACATTTACTTTTATTGGTATTCTGATTTAAGTTGTAAACTACTCTCTAACTGAAAGTTGTTCATTGAATCTAATAATTTATGATTTGAAGATAAAAAGACAGTAACTGTTAGAAACAATGAACCTCTGTGTTCTTAGTTTCCAGCTCGTCTTTGTCATTGTGACATTTCTCTTGTTGTTCCTCTTCTTGGTTGATCTGCACCATCAACTGGGAGAAAGAAGAGATGAAGAGAGATTTAATTTATTGAACTCATTGATATGAACTAAATAATTTTTGGTTCATATTTTATTTGTAATAAACTTTGAAGTAAAAAGTGCTGCAGGCTGATGTTTCTGTGTGTTTGTACTTCTCTCTCTCTGTCTATGAGTTTGTTCTTCACCTCATCTTTCTTCTTCTCCTCTTTGGTCTTTTTATCGTCCACCTGAGGAGAGAGAAGACAGAAAGAGAAGATGAGATTAACAATGGACCTCCTTCATGAATGTTGTCTCATGTGTTCTCACTCAAAGCAGGAAAAGAAAAAAAGATTCTACGTGGGACTCATGAAACATAAAGAGCCGACAGACAAACCTTAGTATGTTGAACCAAAGTCATTTAGTGTAAGGAAACACTCTGATAGCACTTTACAAGAAACAGAATGAAACAGATGAAAATGGTTCATAGCATAGAAGAAAAGAGTTTTATAAATCAATAAAAGATGTTAGAATCAGCTCCAGAACAGACAAGTGACCAACAAAGAGACTTTAAAAGCTCTTTCTGCTCTTAGTCATCATCCATGTGTTCTTATATGTTGTGTTGTGGAGAAGAGGTAGAGCCCAAATGTAGACACCAGGGGAGGAAGGAAACAAAAGAACTTTAGGGAAAACTGAAAAATAAAATAAAGTTGTCTATCCATCTAAAAGATGGAACAGAAAGAGTTGCAGGGTTTAACAAAAGCACAAATCCAAAAACAGGTGAGAAGAGAGAAGATGTTAACCACCAACATCAACCTCCTTAGAACATGAACATGATCTGAAGATTAAATTAAATAGAAACACATTGAAATGAGAACAAACATGTGGCTGGAAAAGAATCTGATAGAAACTACTAACCTCCTCCTTCCTCATCATCTGTCTGTAGGAACTAGTCTCCTGAACAGAACAAAGAGAGATCAGGAAAGATTATAAATGATGGACATGCAGATTGTATCATAGTTCTTATAATGTGATCACTTACCCAAGGTAACCAGGCAGAGGAAGCAGCAGCTTTGTTTTTCTCCAACTGGAAGAATTTATTAAAGTCAAATAAAAAGTTGCTTGGCCGGCAATTCAGTACCCACCCTCACCAAAGTGCCAAAACTCAGCAAAGGTGAGCGCATAGAAAGCATAGAGAGTGACAGCTAGCGCATAAAAAACACTCTCTACGCGCTCGCTGATTATGGTTTTAATGGCACTGAACTGACGACATACATACCAGTCTATTCTGAATTTTCTGATGAATAAAATACTTCTCTCTCCATGTCTATGAGCTTGTTTCTTCACCTTATCTTTTATCTCCTTCAGCTCTTTGTTTCTGGTCTCCAGCTCCTCCTGCAGCTGATGATTCTCTTCCTTTAGTTCATTGACCTGAGAGGAAGAGAAAACCTGCAGTTGTATCATTTCACCAGTAGATGGAGCAAAGTCACAGTTGTGTTGATTCCAGGTAAGTCCTCAATAATATAATGATATAGTTGATGTGTCTCTACATGTTTCTCCATCTCTTCAGTCTTGTTCTTCAGTTCTTCTTTGGTTTTCTGCAGCTCTTCTTCAATCTTCTCATATTTCTCTGTCAGCTATCAGACAGACAGATGGATGATGATCAGTCAGCAGGTTTACTGATGAAACTTTGTTCAAACTGATCAATCTAAACCTTTAATGTTTTACTTCTTGTCTCTTACATCTTTAGTTTCTTCTAAAACCTTCATCTTCACTGTTTCCTCTGTCAGGAGCTTTTCTCCTCTTTCAGCTTCATCTCTGGATCTTTTCTTGGTTTCTGTGTAAAATCAAAGCAGCTGAATTCAACTATAAAAGACGTTTGCTGGTGTTTTAGATCATTAATGTGGTAACTCATCTGGAACTTACTGGTTGTATTTTGTCTCCATACAAAGAAAACACATGCTAAAATAACCATGATGCTAACAGCCAAGCTAACAGCTAAACCAGTGATGATGGGAACAGCAGAACTGAACGAGGACAAGAAGAAATCATCTGAAATGATAACACACAGAGTTACATGACATTTCTACACAATCACACACAAACTGTGTCAAACTAAAATAATCTCATGGTCCGTTTTCTAAGCGTGTTCTACCTGGAACATGTATGTGAGCCTCTCTGGTCTGGTTGATGTTGTTCTGTTGGACTCGACAGGTGAAGCTGTTGCTGTGTCTCTTGTCCACAGTCACTCTGCTGCTGACAGTATAGAGGTCATCAGGACCTCTGACTGTCTCTGGAGGTCCAGCAGAGAGCAGGTTTCCCTCAGCGTCCAGCCACAACACCTCAGGCTCTGGATACCAGCCTGCAGACTCACACTGTAACACCACTCCTCCTCTGTCTCTGTCCATCCCTGATAAACTGATGACGGGTGAGGAAACAGGAACTGAAGCTGAGCACAAGGAAGAAGAAACGTGGTTTTTAGGTATTTATATTTGACTGAAGTCCTTTTCTTGAGACACAAACACCAAAACAATCCTAAAGATGCACATTGCTTGAACTCACCAACACGTAGCTGAACAAAAGTCTCCTTTTCCAGTGCTGGAATAAAACATCTGTAGTGTCCCTTGTCAGAGAGTTTCACTTTGGAGAGTTTCAGTGAAATGTTTCCTTTCTTCAGCTCATGAATGAACAGAGATGTTCTCCCCTGAAACAAATCGTGCTTTTGACCAACAAGTTCCTCTTGGGAACGCCAGACAAAAACAAATCTTGGGTCTAGATCTGGTCTCGTCCACTCCAACGTCAAGTCCGTGACGTCTTTGGCAGGCTGCAGGTGACATGGTAAAACCACGTCTTCACCAAGAGTTGCTACTATTGGCTGAGATGAACCAATCAGTTCAGACTGACCTGGAAATCAGAGAGAGTCTGTTTGAACATTTGTAAGGAACAGAAATATCTCCAAAACTATCAGGTCCATGTTCATGACACCAGTCTTTATGGACCCTTGTCTCTATGGATAGGTCAGACTTCAGTGTCATTAACATTTGTTAGATAGTAGAAAACACCCTGATAGCAATGATATCATTCTGAACTCATTCAACAACTAGAACTGGACCAAGAGTTTATAGAAATACCACAAATAACATATTCTACAAAGGTTCTAATAAAAATAGAACCAGGCCCACTCTCCATTTGAACATTTGGAGAAGCAAAGTGTTCCACTTTGGGTTACACACAATTCAACTTGTGAACATTGCATTCATCCTGTAAATCATCAAATTTTATCGTTGTACATATTATAGAGTCCATAAAAATATTTCCTCAATTTCCCTCTTAAGCAAAATATTCAATTCAGCAAGAAACACAAAGTTGTTAAATAATATACACTTAAAAAGTTGTGGAGCCATTAGAAACAAACACAACACACCCTACTACAATAGGAACAACCCTATAAACTACTGAGTTAATTTCCTATTATCTATATGGAATGGCTTACTTAACATTTCATTTTGGTCTCATTTACCTTTGCAGACATGTGTTAGGAAAAGATGGAAAACCAACACAGTGAGAGATGAGAGATGAAAGGTAAGGTGTAGATCATCCATCTGGAAAAGAATCATGAAGCTCTGGAAGTGAAGAACAAAACTATATTAATTTATGCTGAAGAAACATATGGATAACAGAGAAACCAAAATAAAAAGGAGGAAATGGAGGCATAGGAAAGATTCACATACCTGAGAGTCAGATAAGCCTGAAACAGGTTGGACGAGTGTCAGAAAGGGATGGGCTGGATATAATAAAGAAATAAAAAATACAGCATGTTAGAGCTGAACACATAGACAGAGACTATTAACATAACCCTAATCCTAACACCAAACTGTGGAGTCACTGGACGACACAATGTGAACCATTGAGATATATTCTTAATCCTGAACCTAGAGCTAACCCTAACCCTAGGGCTACCAAAGGGTGGACAAGTGTAGCAGCCACACACTCAGGTGAACTGTCTACCAGGGATTGTACAGGAAGTAGACTCCACCACCAGAGAAGCCCAACCACCACTTTATTCTATTGCATCACACACAAACAAACAGAACACCTTAACTACAGTCGACCAAATGCTGAAACCCACCCAACACTCATTAACTGACAGTCAGCATTTACTGCAGCACCATCACTCACAGCAACGTACCAGCTACAATCCACCAATAAATAGATTTATATATCAGTTAACTAAAGTTAGTCTTTGACCAGAAACAACCCTTCATTCTTACCTCGTTGGTGACAGCCCCTCTACAAATCCTGACACGTCGTTCTTAAAATCCCTCAGCTCTCTGCTATGTCTCTGTCTCTGTTACATACCGATCAGGAAGCTGGTTCTGACTCTGGCAGAGGCACAAAAAGATAGATGGAAAACAACTGAAAGAGATAAACAGGAAGAAATGGAGGCAAACGATTCACATACCTGAAACACTTCTAGAAGCAGGTGAAACTAAAACAGCTTAAGTGAGTGATCAGTGTCGGGTAATGACTGGCTGGAAAGGATTAAAAAAGCAAAGTAATAAACCACACATCAAGTCATCCATTAACAGACTGACCTACTTTCACTTTTGGTCCCTTTAGATCAGATTAGATTCAACTTTATTGTCTCTGCATATAATACAGATACATACACAACAAAATGCAGTTTGGTTTTTAACCAGAAATGAAAATAGCAAAAAGTCCAATATGAACCATGTAATAAGGAACAAGCTATGACTGTTGTGTTAAGTGAGTATTTTATAATAGCACATCAGCACATCCAGAGGATTGAAACTGCAATACTGTTAGAGTTTAATGTGGGTCTAGGTATATGATATAATGAGCGTAAATAGGGATGCTCGATATTGGCTTTTCTGCCGATATCCGATATTCCGATATTGTCTAACTCTTAATTTCCGATACCGATATCACCCGATACTGATATATGCAGTCTTTTTACACCAAAATTATGAGGTAACAACATATCACAACATAAATGCACATGGCTTTTCAAATGTAAACACTGTCTGTGCAAAATAAGTTACCGAAAAAAAGTGCCATTTATTTATTTTTTGTGTGTTTTAGAGAGAAAGTTTTGCCTCAAACAAACTACAGACAATATCAAAACAAGGAAGACAAGTAGCGCACGAATGTAGCGTATAACTCTGCATGATTCTTCTTGAGGTGGGTGATCAAATTTGATGTATTAAAGGAAGACGCCTTGTTTCCTCCTCTCATAACCACCTTTGCTTTGCAGTCATTGCAAATCACAAATTTACTGTTAGTGACACTTGGAAATACTTTCAAACCACGGACATCTCATACACCGGGCAAGCTAGCTTGTTAGCCACGGTTAGCAACCTACGAGACTAGCGTGTTGTTGTTGTTATACCTCATCAAGCACGCGCCTGTTAACGTCCCATGCTGTGTTCATGCACACTCGGAAATGAACGCATTGTACTCTGTACTAAGGCACAGAGTACAATGCGCCATAAAGTGGCTAGTGCAGAAGTTCTTGTTGGTTGTTTGACACCAAAGAAAGATTCTAGGAGTAACAGACCAGATTAATAACTGCTGTTCTGAATAATAAACACACTGCCATCTGGGTGGACAGTGGATGTTGAATCTACATTTGTGAATCCTGCTGTTAGGATAGTTGTTAGGACAGGATGGTGGATATAAGAGGACAATTTTAAAGCTAAAGTCAGTTGCTCTCCAGAGGCAACTCTGTACTACAAATGCCAACGTGTTAAAATCCCAGAGTTTTGATGACCAGAGTAAAATTTTATAGACTGTGGAGATGAGAAGAGGACCAACAAGAATGAGATCATCCCCCACTGATGCAAACCAAGTCCAGTCTGAACACCAGCTTTGCCTGCAGCTGTTGACGGCAACCAGGACGATCTTGAAGAAGAATTAATTAATTCAATGTCAAACATCTGAAGAGCTTCAAGAAGCTATAAGAATGTGTACTGGATGCTAGCCCTGAGTCCCTTCATCCACAAAACTTCCAGCCTAGAGTCTCTCCAGTGGGAACTGATTCCGTTGGACCAATCAGATCGCCAGGGTGGGGCTTAACATGGTGAAGGACCGAGGACTAACAGTAGTCGTACACGTCACCTAAGAAATTGGTAGGAATAACTTTAACGGATTGTTAACGGTGACACACTGACTGAAGGACTGTCCAGTGTCTCTGGGACGTCTCAGCCGTCTGACACTGGAGGAATCTGGAGGAAAACCTTCAAAGCAAGTTCAGCTTGAAGTATAATTCATGAATACATTAATTCTGTGAGGCAGAACCACAAGATATTGTAGGTGTGTATGCCTTATACGATATGTTTTTTTATTTTCATGATCAGCTGTCTTTAGCTTGAACAGATTTATGACTGAAACTTTTACCAGGAGGATCTGAGGTTAGGGTTGAACCGACACTGCACCTATGCTGGTTGTAGCATCTTTTGAAATGATTTTTAACAGCTTTGATGTGAACGCTTTGAAGATTTATGTCTATATAAATAAAATTGAATTGAATTGACTGAACTGTTGCCCGATGACAGCTGAGATAGGCTCCAACCCCCCTCCGACCTTTAACAGGACAAGTGGTTACAGAAGATGAATGAATGAATGAATGAATGAATGAATGAATGAATGAACCTTTTGTTTGCGTTGCAGTGTTAAAACGACGCAAACATGAAGAAAGTAACGCTAAAAATGTTGTAATGTTCAGGGCCGTGTCTTGACCACAGACTCCCCCTCTGAGATAACAAATGTGGCTGCTGCAGCCGTCTGGCACATGTCGCCCTGATCCCACAGATATGATTCATCTGAACTCCACTCCCTTAACAGCAGCTGCCTTTGAGCAAGGTACTCAGACCTGTGTCTTTCTCTTGCTCCTTAAGAGAAACAAACCTGAATGCCTTTTTGGTACAAATACTAAAAAATATTTCCTCGGGCGAAACTCCCAAGGTGGCGTTGTCTGTCTTGTTTAGTAAATTACATCTACTCACAGTACCCCTCCCACTCGAACGTGTGTCGCCACAACTACACATACCAGTCTGTAAGTAAAAAAGTATATTTTTATTTTTGAACACTGTCATCACGTTTAAGCTTCTCAAGGTAAATGTCAAAATTTGCATCAGCTTCTGGTTCATAAATGATCATAGAACTCTTTATTAAAGAAATATTTACAATCAAACATTTAAGAAAGCAAAAGTGAAACAATAAAAGATTTAATCAGTCACAGTCTGAAATACTGACCTCATGTTGTAAAAGTCTTTGAAACAAACCAACGTTCACATCAAACTTGACTCATCCAATCAAATGGAGCCAAGTGTTTCCAGAGACTTTCTCTGCAGTGTGTGGTTTCTGCAGGAAGATCTGAGTCGTGCTGTTTCTCATCTAGAATGTTTGCTGTTTGTTCTGCTTTGTCAGAGAATGATGAAGATGTGTTAGTTCAGGTTTGATTTCCTCTGACTGGGAGGAGACGACATCCACAGATTAGTCCTTTCACATCAGTCAGCTTCATGTTCTATCAGTCAATCATTCAGACTTTATTAGTGAAGCACCTCAGTCTTCAGTTTCCTCTCCAGAGTCTCCACTTCTTTCTCAGCTCTTCCTCTTTTCTCCTCCTCCTCTTTGAGCTTCTTCTTCCACTGAGAGTGAAGTCACATAAAGAGACATGATGAGAAACATTTACTTTTATTGAGGGAAACTATCAAGAGGTGTTATCATCTTCCAGCAGGTGGTCTACATCATACCAGTCTATTCTAGTTAGGAGATAGGACAGAGGATTCTGGCTAGAACATAGTCAGACCTTCTGACCTTCTACCAAGCAGAGAGAAGATGTTGACCACCAACATCAACCTCCTTAGAACATGAACATGATCTGAAGATTAAATTAAATAGAAACACATTGAAATGAGAACAAACATGTGGCTGGAAAAGAATCTGATACAAACTACTAACCTCCTCCTCCATCATCCATCTGTTGTCTTAACTTGCCTGAGAGGACTGAAGAGAGATCAGGAAAGATTATAAATGATGAACATGCAGATTGTATCATAGTTCTTATAATGTGATCACTCACCCAAGGAAACCAGGACTTTGAAGCAGCAGCTTTGTTTTTCTCCAACTGGAAGAATTTATTAAAGTCAAATAAAAATATTTTATCATCACTGATTCTATTTCTTCATGTCAAATTAAAGAAAAAAATTTGTAAAATTGTCTTGTTTTTCCAATAGACTGATTATAAGCGCCTTTCAATCCATTGGTTCTGCACCAGTGCCATGCAACTCAGGGTTCAGCATCTTGTTCTACCTACTGAAGCACTGCAGCACATTTCACTTAATTTCATTAATCTGAAAGTCATATTGATATGAAGAAATGACTGTGTAGCACTGTTGTATGTGTGTAGAAATATATATATATATATTTAACTTTCTGGATGTTGTTGTTTCTGATGAGAATGATGTGTGTGAATAAAATACTTCTCTCTCCATGAGCTTGTTCTTCACCTCATCTTTTATCTTCTTCAGCTCTTTGTTTCTGGTCTCCAGCTCTTTGTTTGTTGTCTTCAGCTCTTTGTTTCTGGTCTCCAGCTCTTTGTTTCTGGTCTCCAGTTCATTGACCTGAGAGGAGGAGAAAACCTGCAGTTGTATCATTTCACCAGTAGATGGAGCAAAGTCACAGTTGAGTTGATTAGTCCTCAATAATATAATCAGGGGTGCACGTAACTGGTAGGCAGGTACGCATGCGTGACAAAAATCAAGAATGCGTGATGCCACATGTGTTAGTATGCACCTTTGCGTACTTGACCGATAATTTTTTGTAAAAGTGGCTCCAAGATGTGCAGTGGCTTGAAGCTAACAATGAGCGCACAGATCGTTTTTAGTGCTTTCTGTCAAACATGCCAGACATGGGCAACACCTTGAAGACCACATCCATTAGGCTTCAGAAGGAAAAGCTGACCATTGGAGAATGAGAGGACGAACTCATGGTGGACATTGGACAGTTCACACTTCTGCTTGATGGTGAAGGACACAGGACACACATAGACAAGACAAACCTGCTCAGGGGGTTAACTGAAAAGTTTGAAATCAGATATGACTCCCTCAAGTCATATGATCATTTCTTAGTATTTGATCCTTCAACTTGACCTCTGGAAATGCACTGTGACAGAATGGATGTCTATGTCTATTCTGTGTATGACTTGGGCCAAATATTGAACACAAGTAACCCAGATGCTTCCTCCAACATCAACAAGGTGGTTAAGCTGTCTCTTGAAGCAGTGCAGCTTGTGAGAGGGGATTCTCACATGTCAATATAATAAAAACCAACAACAAATCTCATCTGTCTCATGTTTGTCTCTCAGCCCTGATGCACATTCACCTGTCAAAGCAGATCACAGAGACCTGTGGATGGATACCACTAATCAGAGAATCAACCAAGGACAGGGAGGTGCATCTGCAGCATCTTCATCATCTACCATGTGGGAAGATGAAGCAGAGGACAATGGGGACGACACTGAGGAAGACTGCTCTTATTAAGACCACACTACATATAGAGTGAGAACCAAACACCATCTGATGGTACTCACCCAAGTAACTCACTAAAATGTTATGTGCACCCCTGAATATAATAAGTAGGGTTGGGTATCGAGAATCGTTTAAAAGTTTAATTTTCGATTCCTAGTTTCGATTTCCAGTCCGCCGACCGGAAGAAGAAACCGCTGAACACCAACGAAGAAGCGTCCACCGGAAGTTGGTTTAACCAAACGTCTATTTAAACATGGATAACGTGCGTCGGAGGTCCAAAGTGTGGCTTCACTTTTCTAAACAAAATGTCTCGGCAAAATCCAACATCTGCAATAAGATTGTTTCGTGCATAGGAGGGTGCACGGAGTTCATGGAGGACAAATAAATGTGTGCCCCGTCTTTGGTGCGCTGCGCCGGCCGTCCTTCGCTGCCTCTTCCTCCGGCTCTAGCTCCGACCCCCATTCTGGCACCGCAGTGACTACACTGCAGTCCGAAACAATACATGTACATTAAATAATATGTCTTGCGCCAACATTAACATCTTGCGGCAGCTAACAAATTAGCCCACATATTTTTTCCCTAGACAATTTACGACCTGAGATTGCGAACGTTAGCGGCAAGAAGATGCAGTACAGGAGCACAGTAACATGTCTAAGTACCTGCAGCATCATACACTCATGTGCAAATGTGTTTTCATGAGATTTTCAAAAATAAAGCTTGCAAGGGAAGTGTACCCCTGTGAAAATATTTTCATAAATTATAATATTTCAGTTCATAGATTTGATATTTATATTGTAGTTGAAAACAGCCCTGTGAGAAATTCATAGTAGGCTCATAAAAAGGAAAAAGTTCATCGAATAAAAATTGATGGAGAAGGTCAGACTATTTCCTTCAGAAAGACCGCTGGCTAGCTATCTCATTTAAAATACTAAACTTTTTTTGACCCTGCCTCTTAAAACAATCGGAATCGAGAATCGTTAGGAATCGGAATCGGAATCGTTCAAATTCAAACGATACCCAACCCTAATAATGAGATAATTGATGTGTCTCTACATGTTTCTCCACCTCTTCAGTCTTGTTCTTCAGTTCTTCTTTGGTTTTCTGCAGCTCTTCTTCAATCTTCTCATATTTCTCTGTCAGCTATCAGACAGACAGATGGATGATGATCAGTCAGCAGGTTTACTGATGAAACTTTGTTCAAACTGATCAATCTAAACCTTTAATGTTTTACTTCTTGTCTCTTACATCTTTAGTTTCTTCTAAAACCTTCATCTTCACTGTTTCCTCTGTCAGGAGCTTTTCTCCTCTTTCAGCTTCATCTCTGGATCTTTTCTTGGTTTCTGTGTAAAATCAAAGCAGCTGAATTCAACTATAAAAGACGTTTGCTGGTGTTTTAGATCATTAATGTGGTAACTCATCTGGAACTTACTGGTTGTATTTTGTCTCCACACAAAGAAGACACCTGCTAAAAGAACCATGATGCTAACAGCTAAGCTAACAGCCAAACCAGGAACAGCAGAACTGGACGAGGACAAGAAGAAATCATCTGAAATGATAACACACAGAGTTACATGACATTTCTACACAATCACACACAAACTGTGTCAAACTAAAATAATCTCATGGTCCGTTTTCTAAGCGTGTTCTACCTGGAACATGTATGTGAGCCTCTCTGGTCTGGTTGATGTTGTTCTGTTGGACTCTACAGGTGAAGCTGTTGTTGTGTCTCTTGTCCACAGTCACTCTGCTGCTGACAGTATAGAAGTCATCAGGACCTCTGACTGTCTCTGGAGGTCCAGCAGAGAGCAGGTTTCCCTCAGCGTCCAGCCACAACACCTCAGGCTCTGGATACCAGCCTGCAGACTCACACTGTAACACCACTCCTCCTCTGTCTCTGTCCATCCCTGATAAACTGATGACGGGTGAGGAAACAGGAGCTGAAGCTGAGCACAGGGAAGAAGAAACATGGTTTTAGACATTAATGATCCACTGAAGTCCTTTTTTAGAGACACAAACACCAAAACAGTCCTAAAGATCCACATTGCTTGAACTCACCAACACGTAGCTGAACAAAAGTCTCCTTTTCCAGTACTGGAATAAAACATCTGTAGTGTCCCTCATCAGAGAGTTTCACTTTGGAGAGTTTCAGTGAAATGTTTCCTTTCTTCAGCTCATCAATGAACAGAGATGTTCTCCCCTCGAACAGTTTGTGCTTTTTACTAACAAGTTCCTGCTGGGAGTGCCAAATGTGAACAAATCTTGGGTCTAGATCTGGTCTCGTCCACTCCAACGTCAAGTCTATAGTGTCTTCAGCAGGCTGCAGGTGACATGGTAAAACCACGTCTTCACCAAGAGTTGCTACTATTGGCTGAGATGAACCAACCAGTTCAGACTGACCTGGAAATCAGAGAGAATCTGTTTTAACATTTGTAAGGAACAGAAATATCTCCAAAACTATCAGGTCCATGTTCATGACCCTGGTCTCTATGGAGAGGTCAGACTTCAGTGTCAGTAACATTGTGTCTGTTAGATAGTAGAAAACACCCTGATAGCAGTGATATCATTCTGAACTCATTCAACAATCCCTTGAATAGAACTGGACCAAGAGTTTATAGAAATACCATAAAGCACACATATTATACAAAGGTTCTATGTTCTTGAAAGGTAATCCGGTTACAAAATACTACTGATTCCTACTACAGGAGGCAATGTACACACAATTAAACCTTTAGACATTTGGTTCCTCCTATACATTGTGCACATTATAGAATCCATAAAAACATCATAAGGGAAAACAGTCAATCAGACATATTTGATACCATTTGACATAATTTCTGTACTAAATTCCTGTATAGTGTTTCAAGTAAAATACATTCCGACTGTTGTGGAGACATTAACAAAAACCACACCCTATTGTTTGACCTAGTCACTGGCAATGACGTACATATCACCAGTGTTGGGCACGTTACTTTTAAAAAGTAATTGATTATAGTTTCTCCCAAAAAGTAACTGAGTTAGTAACTCATTGATTCTTGAGAATTTGGTTAAAACAGGTTTTAATTCTGAAAATAAAAAGTTAAAATACAAAATCTGATAGTATATCATTATAGACCAATGTCTTGGCTGCTCAGAAATGCACCAGTGCAACCTCCCCGTTTTTAATGTTTTTAACCTTTTTTATATAGAGAGGTTATTTCTTTGTTTTTGTCAACACCGTCAGACACAATAAAAGCAAATTATTTTTTATTTATTTGGTCTAATTGGTCTGTATTAGGTGTTTTAAAATTATTATCTGGCATTCTTAGTACACATGCTGTTAAATGTTGAATATTCAGTTTTTGATTTTTATGCTGTTTCACACGTACTCCTTTAAAAGATCTCACATCATACAATGTTTACTTTAAGCCTAAACAGAAAAAGTAATGTTTTTGTTTTTTTATTTAACAATCTCATTTTGGTATTAAAAGAGACTTTTACTTTAATAACTCAAGCAATTTTCCTTGTGGATCAATAAAGTTTATCTAAGTCTAACTGAAGGAGCATATTGTAAACATATTTGTTTAAAACAAATAAAACTCCCTCTGACAGTGGTGACCTTAGACCTGATGGTGGTGACAGTGGCCTCATTACAACATACAGTACCAAAATGTATACCACTCAAGTCAATGACTTCTTGCTTAACAACTTCAATTAACTATTTGGTCCAAAAAATTACAATCCTGAGCACTGTGATAAACATTTTTCAAGGAATATAACGTCAGCAATATCATCATCACTGGGGTGAACCGCAGTACATTTGTGTGGGTCATGATTCAGTCCGCATCAACGTATCAGGTATGTTTGATTGCTACATAAAAGGGCTATGCTAATTATTGAAAGATTAGTTGTTAATAGTCACTGAATGGTGAGGAAAAATGGGGTTTTGCAGTGGCAGCATGGAAGGGGTTGACACCAGGACGCTGGAAGTCACTCCTAAGTCTTCTTGAGGTGTTGTGGGCCTAACTTAACAGAATATCTGTGAAGGGAGGTTCCCACCTGAAACCCCCAATGAGATGCTGCATATTGCTTTTGACTAGGCCAGGTACGTGATGTCTTCATGTTGGTTGGTAGCAATGTTGGTTTGTTTGTTCAGCTGCGAGAGTGGGCCATACAAGCCAGCAGCATTTGGTTAGCTTATATTTCACAACTGTATGTTTGATGTGAAGAACAGACAAATACAGAAATAACAATTGTGAGCACTGTGGCACTCTCCTCCACAGATAGCTGCTGCCTAGCCATAACTTCCTTAAATATATAAAGTCAAACTTGACTATAATGACTATGAAATTGGTGGGAATTATAGTGAATGTTAGATTTTGTTAAATGTTGTCAGGCCATTTTCATTTGGCTTTAGTCACTGGAGATGCATAGCCTACAAGGAATATTGTATATTATGTGCTATGTAGATTAGTATTAGGTGCACTATGTGCATCCCAAATGATGTAAGTCAAATCAACATGACATAAAAGTGAATTAAGAGAGGGGGAAGGCAGACCTTATTTCCTAGGGTTGGATGATATAGAAGAAATATACATAAATAAATATATAAAAAAGGTTAATGAAACATTACAGGTCGTATTTGTTTTTACTTTTGATCAACAATTATATTCTAACCTCCACTGAGAACCATTTGGTTAGGTTTTTGTCAGCACCATCAGACAGAAAACCTGATGGTGGTGACAAAAAACAGCTCTTTCACTTAATGCGTATGAGTTGTTCACATTAGCCACCTTGTTTCCCCTTTGTTGCTAGCTACTTCAGACCTCTTCTTAAAAAGTATACATTTATGTCATAATCTGATATTTTTTATAAAAAACTGATGGTGTTGACATGTTATGGTTGCTACAGTAGCAGTGTCCAAAAATATGAACAAATTTAGGAGAAAATAGCAAACTTACAGGAGCTTGAATGATCTGGAAGCATGCAACAAAGCTGAAGGTTTGAAAATGTAGTTGACCATGTAGTGACCTGATTTTGTTGCTTACTAAATAACTGAAGGTGCTGACTAACATGTGGGACACATTTTGAGCAGCTACAAAATAATAGTAAATATTGTTCAAAACTCACTGTTTGTAGTCTTTAACACACATTACAATAGACTCTTTCATGTGGTAAAGATATTATTCAGTTCAATTATTACTTTTTGTTTTTTGAATCAAGTTGAAATGGTTATCTCCTATCTGAGGACAACTGATTTTGTAGGCAATGGACCCATTAATCATTAAATTAATAAAAAATAAACTATAAAATAACCATACATATGTGCAAATGACCATGTGATTATAACCTTGATATATTCTTTTTATTCATGAAAGTCTTATTAATGTCCAACAGAATTAGCACTTTTCTTAGTGGGGCATGTTTTTGCCAAGCTTTCAAGAATCAGTGAAGTGAAGTACTCCACTATGAAAGTAACTAGTTACAAGGGAAAGTAACTATTGCTTTGCATTTTTTTTTTAAATACATGTTTAAGAATTAGATTTTTTCTGAGCGTAATCTAAACTTCACATGTACGTCCTTGCCTTTTACCTCAATGAGGTTAAAGTAGTGCCTATACTTCCACCTTGAAAACTGCAACTTTACCTCTGAATGTTCTGAACTCACTGTTGTGTTCACTTGATACTGCTATGCACCGCTATGAGCGCATCTTTGTGTAACAACACCCGGCCAACTGAACACTGCCACTGATTGGCTTACCATGAAATCTTACCGTACATTAGCCAGTCATCATCACTTATGTGGCTACCGGCGCCACCCCACCCAGAGTGAATAATAAAAAAAAACACCTATGCAACTCTTGTGTCTGGCAGACAGTGCAAGTGATGCCCCACATTTAACTGTAGGTAACGGCATTGTAATGTAGGAAATAGTAATTAGTAAAAAGCAATAACGCCGCTAGTTCCGCCATTTATTTTAACACCGTTATTCCCATCAATGCATTTCACTCAGGAAACATTTTATTTGGTCTAATTTACCTTTGCAGACGTGTGTTAGGAAAAGATGGAAAAGCAACACAGTGAGAGATGAGAGGTGAAAGGTAAGATGTAGATCATCCATCTGGAAATGAATCACGAAGCTCTGGAAGAGAAGAACAAAACTGTATTGATTTATGATTGACATACTGAAGAAACACATGGATAACAGAGAAACCAAAATATAAAGGAGGAAATGGAGGCGTAGGAAAGCTTCACCTACCTGAGAGTCAGATAAGCCTGAAATAGGTTGGACAAGTGTCAGAAAGGGATGGGCTGGAAATAATAAAGATATAAAAAATACAGCATGATAGAGCTGAACAAATGGACAGAGACTATTAATAATTACAAAGATGATTTATCAGAGTCTATGTTGATGTTCAAAGTGAGGACTGAAAGAACAGACTGTCGATCTGAGGAAGCAGACAGGAGTTTTTTAAATACAGTGGTATGCAAAAGTTTGGGCACCCCTCTAAGATTTCATAATAATTTGCTCTAACTTTATAAAAGACGATCACAGCAACAAGATTTTATTTCCTACAGAGATGTAGACATTTGAGTGTTTTCCAGACCAAAATTCTTAGAGTATCATTACAAAGTTTTATTTAAATTAAAATGTAAAAAATGGCATGTGCAAAAGTTTGGGCACCCTTTTAATCACATTGATTTCAAGACCTGTAGGGATTTGTAGCTGACATGTTGCAGCCCAAAACTGCTTTGATTAGCTTGTGAGACCTTCAATTACAAAGACAGGTAAAACCAATCATGAAAAAGGCTATTTAACAGAGGCAATTGCTGGCTGTTCGTCACAAGAAGAGTCGCATGAGGAATGCAAAAGCACATCTGGACAAGCCAGAAGCATTTTGGAAAAAAAATACTGTGGTCAGATGAGACTAAGATGGAGTTATTTGGTCAGAACAAGAGGAGGTATGCATGGCGAAAAAAACACACTGAATTCCATGAGAAGAACTTATTTCCTACTGTGAAATATGGTGGAGGGTCCATCATGTTATGGGGCTGTGTGGCTAGCACAGGGACTGGAAACCTTGTTAAAGTTGAGGGCCACATGAATTCCTCTCAGTATCAGCAGATTCTTGACAAGAATGTTCAAGAACCTGTCACAAAGTTGAAGCTACGCCGGGGTTGGATTTTTCAGCAGGACAATGATCCCAAGCACTGTTTAAAATCCACCAAGGAATTCATGCAGAAGCACAAGTACAATCTTCTGGAATGGCCATCCCAGTCCCCAGACCTTAACATCATTGAAAATGTATGGATTGATTTGAAGCAGGCTGTTTACGCACGGAAGCCAAGAAACCTGACTGAACTGGAGGCGTTTTGTTTGGAGGAATGGGCCAAAGTACCACCTGCCAGACTTCAGGGACTTGTCAGTGGCTATAGGAGGCGTCTACAGGCTGTTCTTGCAGCAAAAGGAGGGTCTGTTAAATATTAATGGAATTATTTCTTTGGGGTACCCAAATTTATGCACATGTCTATTTTTGTTTAAATACACATAAAAAAGTTTCTGTTGGACCAATGAAAATGATTTCACGACCGAGATGTTTCTGTTTCCATAAGGTATAACATTTGTTAAACACACTCTCTCTCTCTCACACACACAACTTTAACTAATTGTCATAATTTCTATACCCGTTTAGTCCTGTTAGGGGTCACAGGGGTCCGCTGGAGCCTATCCCAGCCGTCATTGGGTGAGAGGCCGGGGTACACCCTGGACAGGTCACCAGTCCATCGCAGGGCCAACATTCACACTCAAACGCACACCTACGGCCAATTTAGAGTCACCAATTAACCTAATGAGCATGTCTTTGGATGGTGGGAGGAAGCCGGAGTACCCAGAGAGAACCCACGCAGACTAACTAATTGTTAACATGGTAATTTTGGTTATAGTTATTAAGTTAATTCTTAATCAGAAATCAAAATTGACAATTTAGTATAACTGAGACTGATTTGATTGATTGGCTATATCTTCCCTTCCTAGAAGGGTGGTGCCCCGAGGTGATCTTGTAATTCAGATCAAATTATTTAATAAATGATCATTTTAGATAATTATTAATTGTTCATGATAGCTAAACGCCAATTTCGCCTGCCTTAGTACCCAGACCCAACATAAATGGTGCCCCATGTGAGGCGGAGTACTGTCGGCAATTATTCATAATTGTGCAATATTACATTTTGTATAGACCAAAGGGGGGAATGTTGGGCCATGAACCTGGTGGTGAGCTATAGAAGCTTTGGCCGGAGTATTTTCTGTGCTACCATGTCACTTCAGAGCTTTTATGTGTTGTCAAGAATGATCCACTTTGACAATTGGGAGATGGTAACTGGTCCCAGTGTAAATTACAAACTTGCTCCCGTTAGAGATGTTTGGAAAAATTGTGAAGAGCACTTGCCATACATGTACAAACCAGGGCCTATATTTGCATTTGCAATTTTGAGATAAATAAACAAACTTTTTTTTTTTTTTTTTTTTTACCTCTGTCTTATAAATATGTACAGTCAGTTTTGACCCGTAACAGAACAGATTACACTATGGTTAATAATATTAAGTAAAAAAACCTCCACATGTAATTTATTTTTGGTGGCATGTTCTAACATTAATCTGTGACAGTCAGACGGAGTAATTATCCATTGTTTTCACTATAACAAAGATTAGCAGTGAAGTTAAATAGTTTTTCAAATGAAAGTGAGTGGTGTATTCAAAGATAAAAAGGTGTATTGGGCTAAAAAATGTAACATTTAATACAATGCTTACATAGATATGAATGCAAAACAAGTTGAGGTGAAAAACAAAACTGTTCATTGTTGATTTTGGGCTGGAATAAGTCATAGGTCAATTTTGACCCGCAAACACAAAAGAGGTGAGCAGCTTTCAACACATTACAAGGGTTAACACCAAGCCTAAACCCTAAAACAAACCTAAACTTAACCCTAACTTTAAGGCTAACCCCAACACACAAGGTGGACTATCAAGATATATTTTTAATCCTAACCCTAGAGCTAACCCTAGTCCTACGACTATCAAAGGGCGGGCTAACAACAATGGTGAGATAAAGCAGGTGTAACACCCACACACTCAGGTGAGCCTTCAACCAGGGCTTGTACAGGGAAGTAGACTCCACCACCAGAGAAGCCCAACCACCACTTTATTCTATTGCATCACACACAAACAAACAGAACACCTTAACTACAGTCGACCAAATGCTGAAACCCACCCAACACTCATTAACTGACATTTACTGCAGCACCATCACTCACAGCAACGTACCAGCTACAATCCACCAATAAATATATTTATTGATCAGTTAACTAAAGTGGTGACAGCCTCTCTACATATCCTGATGCGTTGTTGTTTTATACTTTTACTTTTATAAAATCCCTCAGCTCTCTGCTATGTCTCAGTCTCTGTTACATACCAATCAGGAAGCTAGTTCTGACTCCGGCAGAGGGGGAAGGTTGAGGGACGTCTAGAGGAGAAGACCTACAAGAAGACGATCGACAGAGGCACAAATAGCTCAATGTCAACATATGACTGGCTGGAGAGGAATAAAAATCAAAGTAATAAAACACACATCAAGTCATCCATTAACAGACTAACCTACTCTCAGTTGTGGTCCCTTTAGATCAGATTAGATTCAACTTTATTGTATTTATATATTACATACACAACAAAATGCAGTTTAGCATTTAACCAGAGGTGAAAATAGCAAAAAGTCCAAAATTAACCCAATAATAGTCAGTAAATGTTTTACAATAACAGTGTATATAAAATAAACTGTGATCTAATATATAAATTGCTATATGTATTATAGACAATCAGTATCAGTGCTTTATTTTCAATTCTGCTATATGTTCAGCGCATACAGAGGATTGGAACTATTAAAACAAAGAATATAAATATTCAAACACGTTGTGACTGACACAAAGGAATAGGAAATGGATCTCAAATTCAAGTTTCAGTGTAGCTTTGAATTAAAATCAGCAACAGCTCAGAATGCAGAGACACTTTGAGAAGAACGAACAAAGCATAGAAAAGATGAATCAGCTTCAGAAGAAGACGTACCTGCTGCATGAAGTTTCTCTCATTGAATACATCTGTAAATCATCCAGCGACCACTGAGCTTTAACCAGCTACAGTTTATTAACAATGTTTCACCCGTTAGATTCAGCATTTGATTTAAATAATGCAAATAACTTCTGAATAACCATTGAGGATCTCCCTGTGAATGTTTTAGGACCTGAATGCAAAGTATTTATAGTGGGACTGTGTGGACTTTGAATCTGAGTTCAGATTCACTTTGAGGAGTGTTATCATGAAAGAGCTGAACTTTGACAGTGTTGCCAGGGAACTGATCTGAGGCATAAAATAATAAAGATTGTTGAGGCTGATCTTCAGGAAACAAGGCCAGTGAAGATCTCAGCTTGTCTGGAGACTGGGACACTGGACCAGTCAGTCACCCTTCTCATCCCTCAAGCCTGACCTCACTCCAGCCTCCATTATATTTCAGGTCGTTGCATAAAAAAACAGACACAACAAGATTTACGAGGAACTGAGCAACATTTATTCTCATGAAATTTGATGAAAGCAAATAGAAAAAGTAGATCTTAAATTCTGCATCAACATCTGGTTTAAATCAAACATCTGTATTTTCATCTCTTTATAACAGAAACAAAGGAGACTTGGTCCATAGAATCTAAAATACTGACCTCATCCTGTAAAAGTCTTTGAAACAAACCAACGTTCACATCAAACTTGACTAATTCAATCAAATGGAGCCAAGTGTTTCCAGAGACTTTCTCTGCAGTGTGTGGTTTCTGCAGGAAGATCTGAGTCGTGCTGTTTCTCATCTAGAATGTTTGCTGTTTGATGGATTACTGAACTTTATTGAAGGAGTTCAACTGGGAACTATTTCACTGCAGAGTGACCTGGACTCTGTCTCCAGACTTCCAGGAGTTCAGGTCCATCCACACCAGTCCACCAGGTGCAGCAAAATCCTTGTCACAGTCTGGATGGTATAACTGTAAATGTAGTAAAGCCAAAGGTCACAGAGTCACAGTCAGAAAATAATAATTAGAAAAACTGAAGGAAAAGTAAGAAAATGGAAAATAGAACAACATCAATGAAACATCTAGAAAGACTCACAGTAACAATCTTTCCAGCCTTGACTTCCATTGATTGATCAAATGTGTATGTGATGGGTTCTCCATTGGTGATCTGTACTTTTAACTGACGTCCTCCCAGTGGTTTGTCCTGCAGGACGGAAATGAAAGACAAGAAGAAGAATGAGACACAGAGACAGGAACAAATGAATGTTGGTGTCTATTAAATCTGTTGCATCAATATTTTCTATGAAAAAATAAAGAAAATAGATTTTGACACTTAAAGCAACATCACCTGATCAGACATGTTTGTGAGACGGATATATTTTCCAAGTTGATCAACGAACACAGTGATGTCTCCTGACGTCTCCTGACTGTCTGAGCTGCTGCTGTTCTGCTTTGTCAGAGAATGATGAAGATGTGTTAGTTCAGGTTTGATTTCCTCTGACTGGGAGGAGACGACATCCACAGATTAGTCCTTTCACATCAGTCAGCTTCATGTTCTATCAGTCAATCATTCAGATAACTTTTCATCATCAAACATCAATCTGATAAGGAGGTAGGACCTAGAACATGAAGAGGTTTAGAAACCAATAAAAGACAGACGGCCAATGAGAAGTCTTTCTGGTCTTAGTTAACGTCCATGTGTTCTTAGTCATGTTTCTAGTGTGAGCTTTGGGTGTTTTCAGGAAGGATGTTTGTTAAAGTTGACTAAAAAGTTAGAGCTGATGATTCTGGGTAAAAAAGAAGAACCTCTGTGTTGGGTTTCTCCTCCAGAGAAACATGAAGAGAAACATTTACTTTTATTGGTATTCTGATTGATAATTGATAATTTCTCCATGTCTATGAGCTTGTTCTTCACCTCATCTTTTATCTTCTCCAGCTCTTTGTTTCTGGTCTCCAGCTCCTCCTGCAGCTGATGATTCTCCTCCTTTAGTTGATTAATCTGAATGAAAAAGGGACGAAGAGAAGATCGTATTGGAGACACTTTGCCGCCATCTAGCCGTCAGAGTGTAAACTGCACCTTTTTCAGAGCCAAGCTGCGTTCAAATATTTAAAGTGAGATGTTTGAAATATGAAACATACGTTTTACTTCAGTTGAAAAGCACACTCACAACATAAACTACATAACTACATAGACTGGAAAATGTGTAAAATGTTATGTCCAGTTATGCCTAATATATACGAACTATATATGTAGCTATATTTTTAATTTATTATAGATAGATAGATAGATAGATAGATAGATAGATAGATAGATAGATAGATAGATAGATAGATAGATAGATAGATAGATAGATAACTTTATTGATCCCTTTGGGAGGTTCCCGCAGGGAAATTGACATCTCCATCGCGTAAACACTGTCAGACATACATGTAAGAAAACAGTACAGTAAGCCAAATACCAAAAACACCCAGTAAAGAAAATAGATAAATAGTAAAAATAAATAATAAATATAAATTTTATATAGTTGTAATACAGTCTGTCAGTAAGTGGCTACAACATTATTTATTTACTTTGTGCTTTAGTTACACAACATGGCCAACTAAGGAAATCTAAACTACAAACCTCCTTCTTCAAGGCCTCCACTTCCTTCTGATTTTGCTTGAAGGGCTTTCTCTGCATCCGAGAGGAATAAAGAGTGAAATCTGAACACTGATGGACATAACGGATGTATTATTGCAGTGATGATGGGACAGCTCACCCTCGGTGGCAATGTAGACATCACAGCAGCAGCAACTTTCTGTCTCTCTAACTGGGAGAATAAGTTAAAGGTAGTAAAGCAATGTGATTTGATAAGTTTTGGAAACTATGTTTTTATTTTATTTTTGTTATGTAACATTTATATTCGGTATGTTTTTTTTGTTTTTTTTTTGAAAGTGTGTGAATAAAATACTTCTCTCTCCATGTCTATGAGCTTGTTCTTCATCTCATCTTTTATCTCCTTCAGCTCTTTGTTTCTGGTCTCCAGCTCCTCCTGCAGCTGATGATTCTCCTCTTGAAGATTCCTGTTATCACCAGTTAGTTTTTCCACCTGAGGAGAGACAAGACAGAAAGAGGAGAATGGACCTCCTTCATGAATGTTGTTCTATTTTATAATTCTTAAACATTTTCTCATGTGAAACAGTAAGACCAAAATAACATCCTTCTTGTGGTTCATGGGATCTTAGGATAATTTTTAGGTCAGAGAGACTTTAAAATCTGTCTTTCTGCTCTTAGTCATCATCCATGTGTTCTTAGTCATGTTTCTAATGTCAGCCTCAAACCTGAGATCTGACTCAAAGTTTATTCCCAGTTCTTCCAGTTTAAATGCTGAGTTCCTGTCTCTGGTTTCAGAACCAATGAGCAACACTTCAGTTTTAGAAACATCTCTGCTGTCCATGATCTGATAGAAAAGATGAAAATGATTTGATGATTCTCAGGTGAAAGAGACAAACCTCAGTCTCCAGTTTCCTCTTCAGAGTCTCCACTTCTTTCTCAGCTCTTTCTCTTTTCTCCTCCTCCTCTTTGAGCTTCTTCTCCCACTGAGAGTGAAGTCACATAAAGAGACATGATGAGAAACATTTACTTTTATTGAGGAACATGAGAAACTGATTTGGTTAAAAATTACTTCCTTATTTTGGAATTAAAAGATTTGAATTAAAGATCAACCTCTGTTTCCAGCTCCTTCATGTCCTTCTCATATTTCTTCCCCTGTTCCTCTTCTTTGTTGATCTGCTCCATTATCTGGTAGAAAGAAGAGATGAAGAGAGATTTAATTTCTGATGAATTCTGTTTAGTGTTTCTCTGAGATGTGATCAAGTCTTGTTCATTTGTTTGTACTTCTCTCTCCATGTCTATGAGCTTGTTCTTCATCTCATCTTTTATCTTCTTCAGCTCTTTGTTTCTGGTCTCCAGCTCCTCCTGCTGCTGATGATTCTCCTCCTTTAGTTCATTGACCTGAGAGGAGGAGAAAACCTGCAGTTGAATCATTTCACCAGTAGATGGAGCAAAGTCACAGTTGTATTGATTCCAGGTAAGTCCTCAATAATATAATGATATAGTTGATGTGTCTCTACATGTTTCTCCACCTCGTCAGCCCTCTTCTTCAGTTGAAGTCTCATCTCTTCAGTCTTGTTCTTCAGTTCTTCTTTGGTTTTCTGCAGCTCTTCTTCAATCTTCTCATATTTCTCTCTCAGCTATCAGACAGACAGATGGATGATGATCAGTCAGCAGGTTTACTGATGAAACTTTGTTCAAACTGATCAATCTAAATCTTTAATGTTTTACTTCTTGTCTCTTACATCTTTAGTTTCTTCTAAAACCTTCATCTTCACTGTTTCCTCTGTCAGGAGCTTTTCTCCTCTTTCAGCTTCATCTCTGGATCTTTTCTTGGTTTCTGTGTAAAATCAAAGCAGCTGAATTCAACTATAAAAGACGTTTGCTGGTGTTTTAGATCATTAATGCTCTTGATCCTAACAACTACAGACCAATTTCTATCATCAGTAGTGTAGCAAAAGTATTTGAAAAAATAATATACAAACAATTATCCAAATATATTAATGATTTTGCTATTTTGTCACCTAACCAATCTGGTTTCAGGCCAACTTTTTCTACATCGACTGCTCTTCTAAAATTTACAAACGATGTTTCATCTGCCATTGACAATAACATGTCAACTGGCGCAATATTTATAGATCTCTCTAAGGCCTTTGATGTGGTCAACCACTATCTGCTTCTTGACAAATTACACGCAATAGGCCTCTCTAAAGACTCTCTTCTTTGGTTCAACTCTTATCTCCACTGTAGACATCAGCGTGTCTGTTTACATGGTTGTACATCTCAGTCTGTGATAATGGAGAAAGGTGTCCCCCAAGGTTCTTCCTTGGGGCCTCTTCTTTTTTCTTTATTTATAAACGATCTTCCACAAATCTGCTCAAACTGTAGTATTAATTTGTATGCTGATGATACAGTGATATATTCATCGAACGACCTAGTCTCTAAGACCCAATCCTTACTACAGTCCAACTGTAATGCTATTCAATGTTGGTTCCAGTCCAACCACTTACTACTAAATAAGAAAAAGTCATATAGCATGCTGTTCGCTACCAGATCAGCCTCCTTGAACCAAAGTAATAATCTTTCACTCAAATTCTTAGATGGCACTCCACTTGAACAAGTTGATGAATTTAAATATCTGGGCCTCTGGCTTAACTCACAGCTTTCTTTCAGGTGTCACATTAATTCTGTCGTGAAAAAGATTAACTGTAACCTACGAATACTTGTTTCACTCAACTTATTAGGCTGAGAATTGTGTCACAGTTAATATTTCCTTTATTAGACTATGCAGATGTTGTCTACCAAAACACTACAGAATCAAACTTGAAACCTCTAAATGTTATTTTCAATAATATTTGTAGATTTGTCCTGAGATGCCCTTTCACAACTCACCACTGTGTATTGAATGACTCATTGTACATATTATCAACAGAAGCCAGAAGACAGTATCATTGGTACCAGGTTCTTTTTAAATGTGTGTACTACCATTAAAAGCCCCTTCAGACTGGAATAGCCTACCTGGGTCTCTAAGATCTATCACTTCTTTTTATATCTTCAAAACATCGCTTCTCACCCACTTGCAAGCAAAGTATTGCCGTAAATGTTTTCCTCATATGTGACATTTTTTTTAGTTTTGTATGTATACTTACATGTATGTATGCATATTTTAGTATGGGTGTAGATGTGTGTATGTATATTATGTGAATAAGTGTATATACATATGTGTATGGGCTAAATGTTGTTATGCCTCCTACAGTAATACTTTCTGTTTTTTTTTGTTTACATGTATTTGTTCTCAGTAACGAGTATGTGGGGTGGGCGGGGCGGCTGAGGCGGCACTAGGGAGAGTTTGAGCGAGTGTGAATATACATGTGTTGTATTGTCTCTGTCCTATGTCTTGAGGACCCCCTCGAAAACGAGATGGTCCATCTCATAGGGGTTATCCTCCTAACACTAATACATTCTTGAAATTAATGTGGTAACTCATCTGGAACTTACTGGTTGTATTTTGTCTCCACACAAAGAAGACGCCTGCTAAAACAACCATGGTGCTAACAGCTAAGCTAACAGCCAAATCAGTGTTGATGGGTACAGCAGAACTGGACGAGGACAAGAAGAAATCATCTGAAATGATAACACACAGAGTTACATGACATTTCTACACAATCACACACAAACTGTGTCAAACTAAAATAATCTCATGGTCCGTTTTCTAAGCATGTTCTACCTGGAACATGTATGTGAGTCTCTCTGGTCTGGTTGATGTTGTTCTGTTGGACTCTACAGGTGAAGCTGTTGCTGTGTCTCTTGTCCACAGTCACTCTGCTGCTGACAGTATAGAGGTCATCAGGACCTCTGACTGTCTCTGGAGGTCCAGCAGAGAGCAGGTTTCTCTCAGCGTCCAGCCACAACACCTCAGGCTCTGGATACCAGCCTGCAGACTCACACTGTAACACCACTCCTCCTCTGTCTCTGTCCATCTCTGATAAACTGATGACGGGTGAGGAAACAGGAGCTGAAGCTGAAGCACAAGGAAGAAGAAACATGGATTTTAGGTATTTATGATCCACTGAAGTCCTTTTCTAGAGACACAAACACCAAATCAGTCCTAAAGATGCACATTACTTGAACTCACCAACACGTAGTTGAACAAAAGTCTCCTTTCCCAGAGCTGGAATAAAACATCTGTAGTGTCCCTCATCAGAGAGTTTCACTTTGGAGAGTTTCAGTGAAATGTTTCCTTTCTTCAGCTCATCAATGAACAGAGATGTTCTCTCTTCAAACAGTTTGTGCTTTTGACCAAGAAGTTCCTGTTGGGAGCGCCAAACATGAACAAATCTTGGGTCTAGATCTGGTCTCGTCCACTCCAACGTCAAGTCTGTGGCGTCTTTGGCAGACTGCAGGTGACATGGTAAAACCACGTCTTCACCAAGAGTTGCTACTATTGGCTGAGATGAACCAATCAGTTCAGACTGACCTGGAAATCAGAGAGAGTCTGTTTGAACATTTGTAAGGAACAGAAATATCTCCAAAACGATCAGGTCCATGTTCAGGACCCTGGTCTCTATGGATAGGTCAGACTTCAGTGTCAGTAACACTATGTCTGTTAGATAGTAGAAAACTCCCTGATAGCAATGATATCATTCTGAACTCATTCAGCAACCCTTTGACTAGAACTGGACCAAGAGTTTATAGAAATACTATTAATTCTACAAGAGTTCTAGTAAAAACAGAACCAGGCCCACTCCCCATTTGAACATTTAGAGTACTAAAGTACCCAAAGTGTGCAACATTGGGTTTGGACCCCTTAAAAAAGAATCTGGCTATGAAATACTACAGATTCCCACTACAGGAGGCAGTGTACGCATAACTCAACTTGTGAGAATTGCATTCAGCCTGTACATTATAAATTTTCATCATCGTGCACATTATAGATCCATAAAAATATTGATCCTCATTTACCTTTGCAGACGTGTGTTAGGAAAACGTGGAAAACCAACACGGTGAGAGATGAGCGGTGAAAGGTATGGTGTCGATCATCCATCTGGAAAAGAATCACGAATCTCTGGAAGTGAAGAACAAAACTGTATTGTTTTATGATTGATATACTGAAGAAACATTTGGATAACAGAGAAACCAAAATAAAACGGAGGAAATGGAGGCGTAGGAAAGCTTCACCTACCTGAGAGTCAGATACGCCTGAAATAGGTTGGACGAGTGTCAGAAAGGGAAGGGCTGGAAATAATAAAGATATAAAAAAATATGATCTGGTCAGTGAGCTCTGGTTTAATGGAAGGTAATTAACCAGATCAGGCAGATAAACTGATTTAACCCCATGGCTAAGCATAACACCAAACCTAAACCTTACCTAAAACAAACCTTAACCCTACTTCTAACCTAACCCTAAGGCTAGTGCTAAAAACAGCCCTAACCCTAACACTAAATTGTGGAATCATTGGACGGCACAAGGTGAACCATCAAGATACTTGATCTTAATACTTACCCTAGAGTTAAATTAAGCCCTTGCTCTACCAAAGGGTAGGCTAACAAAAAGATGGGATGAGATGAGTCACCCCAAAGCAGGTGTAGCACCCACACACTCAGGTGAACTATCAACCAGAAGGAAGTAGACTCCACCACCAGAGAAGCCCAACCACCACTTTATTCACGAGTGGTTGCTGCGTGTTCTCCCTATTTGGTTGTGCTCTCCAACGAGCTGGACGATTTTGAACTTGGGAGTGTCAGTGATTGGCACTTGCGTGGCAGTAAAATTGTGGGGCTCACAGTGGCTTGGTTTTTGTGTGTAGTGTTAACCAGGGGGGTAAATGGTGTTGCTAACCTGCCATTCAGAAGAGTGGTTGCTTTAAGTTGTGCTGTGTGTAGTTTTAGGGAGGTTGTAGCTGGAGAAGTTGGTTGTATAAAGTTGTAGTGGCAGTTCTCTCACAAGGAGGGGTTGCTCTGTTTCAGTTTGTTGTTGTTGTTTTTTTTGTTTTTTTGCAGGGCTGTTTGTTGTTTTTGTGTGTTGTTCATTCAGTTAGCAGCAGTAGTCTCGGGAGCACCCTGGAGTGATTTGGTTGGATGGTTTGAAAGTGCATGAATACCTGCCGCCAGTACACACATGAAGACTAGGGTCCAGTTTGGGTTAAGAAGCTAGGAGGGGCCGTTCCTTTGTCACTCAGTTTCTCTCTGTGGCTGTGTACTGTGTGACTTTTGTTGCTTTCTCTTTCAGAGGATGTCCATGAAGTTTGCACTGGTTGAGGCTGCCAGTTAACATGAACACTGAGCACAGTAATGGTGAACCTGGTGAACTTGGCACTACATTTGGGTTGGTCTAAGGCCAAGGAGGTGCCAAAAAATCCTGAACTACGGTGGATTGCAGAGGGGCTGGCTGTGTCTGGTGATCCTTTGGAGGTGGCTCAAGCTCCAGAAGCTCTTGTTGATCCAGCTGTTGGGGATGGGGCTTGGTCATTTGAAGCTAATGAATGAAGGTAGAAGTGGAGCTACAGGGCTGCATCATGGCTTTGATGTTGCTGAAGGGTTGCGTTTGTTGCCAAAAGTCGATGAAAAAGACCCAGATACATTTTTTGTATTGTTTGAATAAGTAGCAGGAATTAGGGGCTGGTCAGATGCCCACCAAACTTTAATGCTGCAGTGTATTTTCACAGGCAAGGTGAGAGTTTTCAATGCCTTTAGTTCTGCTGATAGTCTTAGTTATGGAAACGTTAAAGCTGCAGTCCTTAAAGCGTATGAACTGGTGCCGGAAGCTTACAGACACAGAAGCTGGAGAAGAGACCAGGAAACCCATGTTGAGTTTGTCCAGGACATTTCAATTCATTTCAGTCAGTGGTGTTCATCCTCCAATATGGAGTCGTTTGAGGATTTGTGTGACCTGATTGTGCTAGAACAATTCAAGACTTCATTGCCTGTCCACCTATATTGCTGAAAAAAGGCTAAAACGACAGCCGCAGTGTTGGCGGATGAATATGTTTTAACGCATGGCAGTGGCTCAGTTGGTGGCTTAGTTGGTGCCTTAGTTGGTGGCCAGGGCCAGACAGAGGGACAATAAAGGGAGTTTTAGGTTTAGGACTAACAGCCCTCCAGTAGCTTGTGACAGGGACAGACAGGAGGTTTGATTCAGGCAGGACTTGTCATGTCTGTGGGAATAAGGGACACTGGAAAGGGGAGTGTCCACTTAGTAAGGCTGGTCAGAAATCAGCAGATGCCAGTGTGTATGTGAAGCCAGCTGGCCTGGTGACCTCTACGCATCATGCTAACATGTCCGAGTATGTTCATCCACCAGGGACTGTGCCACCTAAGAATGTGGATGAACTGTATACACCTTTTGTCTCAGATTGTTTTGGGTCTGAAGATGGACAGGAGAAGGTACCGGTTAAGATTCTGTGGGACTCCGGCGCAAATCAGAGGCTTGTGTTGAGTAGCATGCTGCCTTTTTCAGCCCATACAGCTACTGATGGGAAAGTTTCTGTATTGGGTGTTGGGATGGTTACACTCTGGGTTCCTGTTCATCGGTTACATCTTGATTCTGATTTAGTTTGTGGTGACGTTGATATGGCCATCTGTTCTCAGTTGCCATTACCCGGGTTGATGTCATACTGGGCAATGATTTGGAAAGAGGGTCCACCACTTGTGTATGTGGGTTCAGTTCTGCAGGTGCCTAAAGATCCTGAGGAGTGTGCTAAAGAAAGCCCTAAAGTGTTTTCTTCCTGTGCTGTGACCCTGGCCAGGAGTAAAGCTCTGTCAGAACAGCTTGATCTTTCTGAACATGGTCAGTCTTCTCAGAGACAGATCTCTCTGAGGCACAGGATTTTTTTTCATTCCATTTTCTAGGGAGGAGTGCATTAAAGAGCAAGCTGCAGATCTTACACTAAGGCCTTCATTTGGAATGGCTGGTTCAAAAGGGGATTTCAAGATTGTCTCTAGTGGTTATTTTCTTAGTGATGGGTTATTGTTGAAGTAGACATGGTGTTAAAACACTTCACATGATGCGGTGGCAGGCCATCTTGGGGTAAAGAGAACTTATGATAAAGTGCTTCGCCATTTTTTTTCTGGCCACAGCTGAAGAGGGATGTTGCTAACTATTGCAAAATCTATAAAACATGTAAACTAACAGGAAAGCCCAAACAGAAGCTGAAACCAGCTCCCCTGTACCCAGTCCCTGTAGTGGAGAAGCCTTTGGAGTATCTGTTGCTTGACTGTCTGGGCCGCTTCCAAAGAGTAAGGAGGGCTTTTGATCAAAAACGCCAGTCTTTCACAAACCTTTTAAAATCCAGGTGCATGCCAGTGAAATTGGTGCTGAGGCTGCACTCCTGCAGGAAGGTGAGGAGAGTCGACCAATTCTCAAGCAACTCTTGCCTCAAGTTCAACCATTACAGCTGAATTATTCGGCAACTGAAAAGGAGACCCTACCTTTGATTTGGGCCCTGAAGTTTTTTGAAATGTACGCTGGCCATCGCTACCGTGATAGTTTACACCAACCATAAACTTTTTGCATTTTTTGAGCAATATGCACGACGCCAATAGTAGGCTCATGAGGTGGTTGCTATGTTTACAGCCTTGGCTGATGCGTTCTTGTCCACCCTGCTGATTCTGCACAAGACCCTGTTAGTGGGGTCTTGTGTTTTATGGGGGTGAGTGGTCAGTGTCAGGTGACGACTGGCTGGAGAGGAATAAAAAACGCAGTAATAAAATACACATGAAGTCATCCATTAACAGACTTGTCTACTTTCACTATTGGTCCCTTTAGATCAGATTAGAGTCAACTTCATTGTCTTTGATTATAACACAGGTACATACACAACAAAATGCAGTCTGGCATTTAACCAGAAGTGAAAATAGCAAAAAGTCCAAAATTAACCCAATAATAGAGAACAAGCGACGACGGTTGTGTGAGTAAATATTTTACAATTACAGTGTATGTAATGTAAATTGCTGTTACATTATAGACAGTCAGTATCAGTGTGTTATTGTCAGTTCAGCACATAAAGAGGATTGAAACTGTGTTACTGTTACACCCATGGTACAGCAAGTTAAACACTAAATATATAAATATCCAAGCACTTTGTGACTGACACAAAGGAACAGGAAATGAATCTCAACTTCAAGTTTCAGTGCAGCTTTGGTTTAAAATCAGCAACAGCTCAGAATGCAGAGACACTTTGAGAAGAACTTGCAAAGCACAGAAAAGATGAATCAGCTTCAGAAGAAGACGTACCTGCTGCATGAAGTTTCTCTCATTGAACACGTCTGTAAATCATCCAGCGACCGCTGAGCTTTAACCAGCTACAGTTTATTAACAAGGTTTCATCCGTTAGATTCAGCATTTGATTCAAATAATGCAAATAACTTCTAAATGACCATTAGGCACCATCTCCCTGTGAATGTTTCAGGGCCCGAACGCAAAGACTTTATAGTGGGATTGTGTGGACTTTAATGAGTAGAGAATCACTTTGAGGAGTGTTATCATGAAAGAGCTGAACTTTGACAGTGTTGCTAGGCAACTGATCTGAGGCATAAAATAATAAAGATTGTTGAGGCTGATCTTCAGGAAACAAGGCCAGTGAACATCTCAGCTTGTCTGGAGACTGGGACACTGGACCAGTCAGACTCAGACGTGGAGAACACAGTTTATTGAGTATTGAAGGTCTACAGCTTCTAAACATGAGTTGCCTCCAGAGAACAACTGCTTTTAGTTTGAAAATCCTTCTCCTTATATTCACCAGAAACTCTTCATCCTGGGCTGAGCTTTCACATCAGGTCAGCTTTAACATTTTTAGCTTTTTAAACCATCTATGGGCAAAAATCTACCATGGTCAGGCACTAACAGCCGCCCATCTCATCCCTCAAGCCTGACCTCACTCCAGCCTCCATTATGTTCAGGTCGTTGCATAAAAAAACAGACACAACAAGATTAACGAGGAACTGAGGAAAATTTATTCTCATGAAATTTGATGAAAGCAAATAGAAAAAGTATATCTTAAATTCTGCATCAACATCTGGTTTAAACCAAACATCTGGATTTTCATCTCTTTATAACAGAAACAAAGGAGACTTGGTCCATAGAATCTAAAATACTGACCTCATCCTGTAAAAGTCTTTGAAACAAACCAACGTTCACATCAAACTTGACTCATCCAATCAAATGGAGCCAAGTGTTTCCAGAGACTTTCTCTGCAGTGTGTGGTTTCTGCAGGAAGATCTGAGTCGTGCTGTTTCTCATCTAGAATGTTTGCTGTTTGATGGATTACTGAACTTTATTGAAGGAGTTCAACTGGGAACTATTTCACTGCAGAGTGGCCTGGACTCTGTCTCCAGACTTCCAGGAGTTCAGGTCCATCCACACCAGTCCACCAGGTGCAGCAAAATCCTTGTCACAGTCTGGATGGTATAACTGTAAATGTAGTAAAGCCAAAGGTCACAGAGTCACAGTCAGAAAATAATAATTAGAAAAACTGAAGGAAAAGTAAGAAAATGGAAAATAGAACAACATCAATGAAACATCTAGAAAGACTCACAGTAACAATCTTTCCAGCCTTGACTTTCATTGATTGATCAAATGTGTATGTGATGGGTTCTCCATTGTTGATCTGTACTTTTAACTGACGTCCTCCCAGTGGTTTGTCCTGCAGGACGGAAATGAAAGACAAGAAGAAGAATGAGACACAGAGACAGGAACAAATGAATGTTGGTGTCTATTAAATCTGTTGCATCAATATTTTCTATGAAAAATAAAGAAAATAGATTTTGACACTTAAAGCAACATCACCTGATCAGACATGTTTCTGAGACGGATATATTTTCCATGTTTGTCAGTGTCCACAGTGATGTCTCGTGACGTCTCCTGACTGTCTGAGCTGCTGCTGTTCTGCTTTGTCAGAGAATGATGAAGATGTGTTAGTTCAGGTTTGATTTCCTCTGACTGGGAGGAGACGACATCCACAGATTAGTCCTTTCACATCAGTCAGCTTCATGTTCTATCAGTCAATCATTCAGATAACTTTTCATCATCAACATCAATCTGATAAGGAGGTAGGACCTAGAACATGAAGAGGTTTAGAAACCAATAAAAGACAGACGGCCAATGAGAAGTCTTTCTGGTCTTAGTTAACGTCCATGTGTTCTTAGTCATGTTTCTAGTGTGAGCTTTGGGTGTTTTCAGGAAGGATGTTTGTTAAAGTTCACTAAAAAGTTAGAGCTGATGATTCTGGGTAAAAAAGAAGAACCTCTGTGTTGGGTTTCTCCTCCAGAGAAACATGAAGAGAAACATTTACTTTTATTGGTATTCTGATTGATAATTGATAATTTCTCCATGTCTATGAGCTTGTTCTTCACCTCATCTTTTATCTTCTCCAGCTCTTTGTTTCTGGTCTCCAGCTCCTCCTGCAGCTGATGATTCTCCTCCTTTAGTTGATTAATCTGAATGAAAAAGGGACGAAGAGAAGATCGTATTGGAGACACTTTGCCGCCATCTAGCGGTCAGAGTGTAAACTGCACATTTTTCAGAGCCAAGCTGCGTTCAAATATTTAAAGTGAGATGTTTGAAATATGAAACATACGTTTTACTTCAGTTGAAAAGCACACTCACAACATAATCTACATAACTACATAGACTGGAAAATGTGTAAAATGTTATGTCCAGTTATGCCTAATATATACGAACTATATATATAGCTATATTTTTAATTTATTATAGATAGATAGATAGATAGATAGATAGATAGATAGATAGATAGATAGATAGATAGATAGATAGACAGACAACTTTATTGATCCCTTTGGGAGGTTCCCGCAGGGAAATTGACATCTCCATCGCGTAAACACTGTCAGACATACATGTAAGAAAACAGTACAGTAAGCCAAATACCAAAAACACCCAGTAAAGAAAATAGATAAATAGTAAAAATAAATAATAAATATAAATTTTATATAGTTGTAATACAGTCTGTCAGTAAGTGGCTACAACATTATTTATTTACTTTGTGCTTTAGTTACACAACATGGCCAACTAAGGAAATCTAAAATATGGAAACTACAAACCTCCTTCTTCAAGGCCTCCACTTCCTTCTGATTTTGCTTGAAGGGCTTTCTCTGCATCCGAGAGGAATAAAGAGTGAAATCTGAACACTGATGGACATAACGGATGTATTATTGCAGTGATGATGGGACAACTCACCCTCGGTGGCAATGTAGACATCACAGCAGCAGCAACTTTCTGTCTCTCTAACTGGGAGAATAAGTTAAAACTAGTAAAGCAATGTGATTTGATAAGTTTTGGAAACATATGTAACATTTACTTTTTGGAATGTTTTTTTTGAAAGTGTGTGAATAAAATACTTCTTTCTCCATGTTTATGAGCTTGTTCTTCACCTCATCTTTAATCTCCTTCAGCTCTTTGTTTCTGGTCTCCAGCTCCTCCTGCAGCTGATGATTCTCCTCTTGAAGCTTCCTGTTATCACCAGTTAGTTTTTCCACCTGAGGAGAGAGAAGACAGAAAGAGGAGAATGGACCTCCTTCATGAATGTTGTTCTATCTTATAATTCTTAAACATTTTCTCATGTGAAACAGTAAGAACAAAATAACATCCTTCTTGTGGTTCATGGGATCTTAGGATAATTTTTAGGTCAGAGAGACTTTAAAATCTGTCTTTCTGCTCTTAGTCATCATCCATGTGTTCTTAGTCATGTTTCTAATGTCAGCCTCAAACCTGAGATCTGAGTCAAAGTTTATTCCCAGTTCTTCCAGTTTCCTGCTCAGTTTGTGTCTCTGGTTTCAGGACCAATGAGCAACACTTCAGTTTTAGAAACATCTCTGCTGTCCATGATCTGATAGAAAAGATGAAAATGATTTGATGATTCTCAGGTGAAAGAGACAAACCTCAGTCTCCAGTTTCCTCTTCAGAGTCTCCACTTCTTCCTCAGCTCTTTCTCTTTTCTCCTCCTCCTCTCTGAGCTTCTTCTCCCACTGAGAGTGAAGTCACATAAAGAGACATGATGAGAAACATTTACTTTTATTGAGGAACATGAGAAACTGATTTGGTTAAAAACTACTTCCTGATTATGGAATTAAAAGAGTTGAATTAAAGATCAACCTCTGTTTCCAGCTCCTTCATGTCCTTCTCATATTTCTTCCCCTGTTCCTCTTCTTTGTTGATCTGCTCCATTATCTGGTAGAAAGAAGAGATGAAGAGAGATTTCATTTCTGATGAATTCTGTTCAGTGTTTCTCTGAGATGTGATCAAGTCTTGTTCATGTGTTTGTACTTCTCTCTCCATGTCTATGAGCTTGTTCTTCATCTCATCTTTTATCTTCTTCAGCTCTTTGTTTCTGGTCTCCAGCTCCTCTTGCTGCTGATGATTCTCCTCCTTTAGTTCATTGACCTGAGAGGAGGAGAAAACCTGCAGTTGAATCATTTCACCAGTAGATGGAGCAAAGTCACAGTTGTATTGATTCCAGGTAAGTCCTCAATAATATAATGATATAGTTGATGTGTCTCTACATGTTTCTCCACCTCGTCAGCCCTCTTCTTCAGTTGAAGTCTCATCTCTTCAGTCTTGTTCTTCAGTTCTTCTTTGGTTTTCTGCAGCTCTTCTTCAATCTTCTCATATTTCTCTGTCAGCTATCAGACAGACAGATGGATGATGATCAGTCAGCAGGTTTACTGATGAAACTTTGTTCAAACTGATCAATCTAAATCTTTAATGTTTTACTTCTTGTCTCTTACATCTTTAGTTTCTTCTAAAACCTTCATCTTCACTGTTTCCTCTGTCAGGAGCTTTTCTCCTCTTTCAGCTTCATCTCTGGATCTTTTCTTGGTTTCTGTGTAAAATCAAAGCAGCTGAATTCAACTATAAAAGACGTTTGCTGGTGTTTTAGATCATTAATGCTCTTGATCCTAACAACTACAGACCAATTTCTATCATCAGTAGTGTAGCAAAAGTATTTGAAAAAATAATATATAAACAATTATCCAAATATGTTAATGATTTTGCTATTTTGTCACCTAACCAATCTGGTTTCAGGCCAACTTTTTCTACATCGACTGCTCTTCTAAAATTTACAAACGATGTTTCATCTGCCATTGACAATAACATGTCAACTGGCGCAATATTTATAGATCTCTCTAAGGCCTTTGATGTGGTCAACCACTATCTGCTTCTTGACAAATTACACGCAATAGGCCTCTCTAAAGACTCTCTTCTTTGGTTCAACTCTTATCTCCACTGTAGACATCAGCGTGTCTGTTTACATGGTTGTACATCTCAGTCTGTGATAATGGAGAAAGGTGTCCCCCAAGGTTCTTCCTTGGGGCCTCTTCTTTTTTCTTTATTTATAAACGATCTTCCACAAATCTGCTCAAACTGTAGTATTCATTTGTATGCTGATGATACAGTGATATATTCATCGAACGACCTAGTCTCTAAGACCCAATCCTTACTACAGTCCAACTGTAATGCTATTCAATGTTGGTTCCAGTCCAACCACTTACTACTAAATAAGAAAAAGTCATATAGCATGCTGTTCGCTACCAGATCAGCCTCCTTGAACCAAAGTAATAATCTTTCACTCAAATTCTTAGATGGCACTCCACTTGAACAAGTTGATGAATTTAAATACCTGGGCGTCTGGCTTAACTCACAGCTGTCTTTCAGGTGTCACATTAATTCTGTCGTGAAAAAGATTAACTGTAACCTACGAATACTTGTTTCACTCAACTTATTAGGCTGAGAATTGTGTCACAGTTAATATTTCCTTTATTAGGCTATGCAGATGTTGTCTACCAAAACACTACAGAATCATACTTGAAACCTCTAAATGTTATTTTCAATAATATTTGTAGATTTGTCCTGAGATGCCCTTTCACAACTCACCACTGTGTATTGAATGACTCATTGAACATATTATCAACAGAAGCCAGACGACAGTATCATTGGTACGAGGTTCTTTTTAAATGTGTGTACTACAATTAAAAGCCCCTTCAGACTGGAATAGCCTACCTGGGTCTCTAAGATCTATCACTTCCTTTTATTTCTTCAAAACATCGCTTCTCACCCACTTGCAAACAAAGTATTGCTGTAAATGTTTTCATCATATGTGACATTTTTTTTTAGTTTTGTATGTATACTTACATGTATGTATGCATATTTTAGTATGGGTGTAGATGTGTGTATGTATATTATGTGAATAAGTGTATATACATATGTGTATGGGCTAAATGTTGTTATGCCTCCTACAGTAATAGTTTCTGTTTTTTTTTGTTTACATGTATTTGTTCTCAGTAACGAGTATGTGGGGTGGGCGGGGCGGCTGAGGCGGCACGAGGGAGAGTTTGAGCGAGTGTGAATATACATGTGTTGTATTGTCTCTGTCCTATGTCTCGAGGACCCCCTCGAAAACGAGATGGTCCTTCTCATAGGGGTTATCCTCCTAACACTAATACATTCTTGAAATTAATGTGGTAACTCATCTGGAACTTACTGGTTGTATTTTGTCTCCACACAAAGAAGACGCCTGCTAAAACAACCATGGTGCTAACAGCTAAGCTAACAGCCAAATCAGTGTTGATGGGTACAGCAGAACTGGACGAGGACAAGAAGAAATCATCTGAAATGATAACACACAGAGTTACATGACATTTCTACACAATCACACACAAACTGTGTCAAACTAAAATAATCTCATGGTCCGTTTTCTAAGCATGTTCTACCTGGAACATGTATGTGAGTCTCTCTGGTCTGGTTGATGTTGTTCTGTTGGACTCTACAGGTGAAGCTGTTGCTGTGTCTCTTGTCCACAGTCACTCTGCTGCTGACAGTATAGAGGTCATCAGGACCTCTGACTGTCTCTGGAGGTCCAGCAGAGAGCAGGTTTCTCTCAGCGTCCAGCCACAACACCTCAGGCTCTGGATACCAGCCTGCAGACTCACACTGTAACACCACTCCTCCTCTGTCTCTGTCCATCCCTGATAAACTGATGACGGGTGAGGAAACAGGAGCTGAAGCTGAAGCACAAGGAAGAAGAAATGTGTTTTTTAGATAATCCAACTGAAATATGTTCCTAGGGACAAACACAGTGTTGATGCAAATCATGTCTTTACTCACCAACACGTAGCTGAACAAAAGTCTCCTTTTCCAGAGCTGGAATAAAACATCTGTAGTGTCCCTCATCAGAGAGTTTCACTTTGGAGAGTTTCAGTGAAATGTTTCCTTTCTTCAGCTCATCAATGAACAGAGATGTTCTCTCTTCAAACAGTTTGTGCTTTTGACCAAGAAGTTCCTCTTGGGAGCGCCAAACATGAACAAATCTTGGGTCTAGATCTGGTCTGGTCCACTCCAACGTCAAGTCTGTGGCGTCTTTGGCAGACTGCAGGTGACATGGTAAAACCACGTCTTCACCAAGAGTTGCTACTATTGGCTGAGATGAACCAATCAGTTCAGACTGACCTGGAAATCAGAGAGAGTCTGTTTGAACATTTGTAAGGAACAGAAATATCTCCAAAACTATCAGGTCCATGTTCAGGACCCTGGTCTCTATGGATAGATCAGACTTTAGTGTCATTAACAGTGTTTCTGTTAGATAGTAGAAAACACCCTGATAGCAAAGATATCATTCTGAACTCATTCAGCAACCCTTTGACTAGAACTGGACGAAGAGTTTATAGAAATACTACAAATTCTACAAAGGTTCTAGTAAAAACAGAACCAGGCCCACTCCCCATTTGAACATTTAGAGTACTAAAGTACCCAAAGAGTGCAACATTGGGTTTGTACCCATTGAAAAAGAATCTGGCTATGAAATACTACAGATTCCCACTACAGGAGGCAGTGTACTCTCAACTTGTGAAAATTACATTCAGCCTGTACATTATAAATTTTCATCATCGTGCACATTATAGATCCATAAAAATATTGATCAATTTACCTTTGCAGACGTGTGTTAGGAAAACATGGAAAACCAACACAGTGAGAGATGAGAGGTGAAAGGTAAGGTGTCGATCATCCATCTGGAAAAGAATCACGAATCTCTGGAAGTGAAGAACAAAACTGTATTGTTTTATGATTGATATACTGAAGAAACATTTGGATAACAGAGAAACCAAAATAAAACGGAGGAAATGGAGGTGTAGGAAAGCTTCACCTACCTGAGAGTCAAATACGCCTGAAATAGGTTGGACGAATGTCAGAAAGGGAAGGGCTGGAAATAATAAAGATATAAAAAAATATGATCTGGTCAGTGAGCTCTGGTTTAATGGAAGGTAATTAACCAGATCAGGCAGATAAACTGATTTAACCCCATGGCTAAGCATAACACCAAACCTAAACCTTACCTAAAACAAACCTTAACCCTACTTCTAACCTAACCCTAAGGCTAGCCCTAAAAACAGCCCTAACCCTAACACCAATTGTGGAATCATTGGACGGCACAAGGTGAACCATCAAGATACATTCTTAATACTTACCCTAGAGTTAAATTAAGCCCTTGCTCTACCAAAGGGTAGGCTAACAAAAAGATGGGATGAGATGAGTCACCCCAAAGCAGGTGTAGCACCCACACACTCAGGTGAACTATCAACCAGAAGGAAGTAGACTCCACCACCAGAGAAGCCCAACCAGCACTTTATTCACGAGTGGTCGCTGCGTGTTCTCCCTATTTGTGCTCTCCCACGAGCTGGACGATTTTGAACTTGGGAGTGTCAGTGATTGGCACTTGCGTGGCAGTAAAATTGTGGGGCTCACAGTGGCTTGGTTTTTGTGTGTAGTGTTAACCAGGGGGGTAAATGATGTTGCTAACCTGCCATTCAGAAGAGTGGTTGCTTTAAGTTGTGCTGTGTGTAGTTTTAGGGAGGTTGTAGCTGGAGAAGTTGGTTGTATAAAGTTGTAGTGGCAGTTCTCTCACAAGGAGGGGTTGCTCTGTTTCAGTTTGTTGTTGTTGTTTTTTTTGTTTTTTTGCAGGGCTGTTTGTTGTTTTTGTGTGTTGTTCATTCAGTTAGCAGCAGTAGTCTCGGGAGCACCCTGGAGTGATTTGGTTGGATGGTTTGAAAGTGCATGAATACCTGCTGCCAGTACACACATGAAGACTAGGGTCCAGTTTGGGTTAAGAAGCTAGGAGGGGCCGTTCCTTTGTCACTCAGTTTCTCTGTTGCTGTGTACTGTGTGACTTTTGTTGCTTTCTCTTTCAGAGAATGTCCATGAAGTTTGCACTGGTTTAGGCTGAAAATTAACATGAACACTGAGCACAGTAATGCATCGGTTTCTGAGTTCCTCCAGCAACCATCTCGTAGCACTTCAGCTCAGTTTGCCAAATCAGACCTGGTGGACTTGGCAGTACATTTGGGTTTGGGTCATTTGAAGCTAATGAATGAAGGTAAAGTGGAGCTACAGGGCTGCATCATGGCTTTAATGTTGCTGAAGGGTTGTGTTTGTTGCCAAAATTCGATGAAAAAGACCCAGAGACATTTTGTGTATTGTTTGAATGAGTGGCAGGAATTAGGGGCTGGTCAGATGCCCACCAAACTTTAATGCTGCAGTGTATTTTCACAGGCAAGGCCCAGAGAGCTTACTCTGCCTTTAGTTCTGCTGATAGTCCTAGTTATGGAAACGTTAAAGCTGCATTCCTTAAAGCGTATGAACTGGTGCTGGAAACTTACAGACACAGGTTTAGAAGCTGGAGAAGAGACCGGCAAACCCATGTTGAGTTTGTTCAGGACATTTCAATTAATTTCAGTCAGTGGTGTTCATCCTCCAATGTGGAGTCGTATGAGGATTTGTGTGACCTGATTGTGCTAGAACAATTCAAGACTTCAATGCCTGTCCACCTATATTGCTGAAAAAAAGGTTTAAACGACAGCCGCAGTGTTGGTGGACGACTATGTTTTAACGCTTGGCAGTGGCTCAGTTGGTGGCTTAGTTGGTGGCAAGGGCCAGACAGAGGGACAATAAAGGGAGTTTTAGGTTTAGGACTAACAGCCCTCCAGTAGCTTGTGACAGGGACAGATAGGAGGTTTGATCCAGGCAGGACTTGTCATGTCTGTGGGAATAAGGGACACTGGAAAGGGGAGTGTCCACTTAGTAAGGCTGGCCAGAAATCAGCAGATGCCAGTGTGTATGTGAAGTCAGCTGGCCTGGTGACCTCGGCGCATCATGCTAACATGTCCGAGTATGTTCATCCACCAGGGACTGTGCCACCTAAGAATGTGGATGAACTGTAAACACCTTTTGTCTCAGATTGTTTTGTGTCTGAAGATGGACAGGAGAAGGTACCGGTTAAGATTCTGTGGGACTCCGGTGCAAATCAGAGTCTTGAGTAGCATGCTGCCTTTTCAGCCCATACAGCTACTGATGGGAAAGCTTCTGTATTGGGTGTTGGGATGGTTACACTCTGGGTCCCTGTTCATCGGTTACATCATGATTCTGATTTAGTGTGTGGTGATGTTGATATGGCAATCTGTTCTCAGTTGCCATTACCCGGGTTGATGTCATACTGGGCAATGATTTGGAAAGAGGGTCCAGCACTTGTGTATGTGGGTTCAGTTCTGCAGGTGCCTAAAGATCCTGAGGAATGTGCTAAAGAAAGCCCTAAAGTGTTTTCTTCCTGTGCTGTGAACCGGGCCAGGAGTAAAGCTCTGTCAGAACAGCTTGATCTTTCTGAACATGGTCAGTCTTCTCAGAGACAGATCTCTCTGAGGCACAGGATTTTTTTTCATTCCATTTTCTAGGGAGGAGTGCATTAAAGAGCAAGCTGCAGATCTTACACTAAGACCTTCATTTGGAATGGTTGGTTCAAAAGGGGATTTCAAGATTGTCTCTAGTGGTTATTTTCTTAGTGATGGGTTATTGTTGAAGTAGACATGGTGTTAAAACACTTCACATGATGCGGTGGCAGGCCATCTTGGGGTAAAGAGAACTTATGATAAAGTGCTTCGCCATTTTTTTTCTGGCCACAGCTGAAGAGTGATGTTGCTAACTATTGCAAAATCTGCAAAACATGTAAATTAACAGGAAAGCCCAAACAGAAGCTGAAGCCAGCTCCCCTGTACCCAGTCCCTGTTGTGGAGAAGCCTTTTGAGTCTCTGTTGCTTGACTGTCTGGGCCGCTTCCAAAGAGTAAGGAGGGCTTTTGATCAAAAACGCCAGTCTTCCAGAAACCTTTTAAAATCCAGGTGGATGCCAGTGAAATTGGTGCTGAGGCTGCGCTCCTGCAGGAAGGTGAGGAGAGTCGACCAATTCTCACGTAAGTTCAATGTCACAGCTGAATTATTCAGTAACTGAAAAGGAGACCCTAGCTTTGATTTGGACCCTGAATTTTTTTGAAATGTACGCTGGCCATCTCTACCATGATAGTTTACACAAACCATAACCTTTTGACCTTTTTGAGCAATAAGCACGACGCCAATAGTAGGCTCATGAGGTGGTTGCTATTTTTACAGCCTTGGCTGATGCGTTCTCGTGCACCCTGCTGATTCTGCACAAGACCCTGTTAGTGGGGTCTTGTGTTTTATGGGGGTGAGTGGTCAGTGTCAGGTGACGACTGGCTGGAGAGGAATAAAAAACGCAGTAATAAAATACACATGAAGTCATCCATTAACAGACTTGTCTACTTTCACTATTGGTCCCTTTGGATCAGATTTAATTCAACTTCAATGTCTTTGACTATAACACAGGTACATACACAACAAAATGCAGTCTGGCATTTAACCAGAAGTGAAAATAGCAAAAAGTCCCAATAAAATGAAATTAAGCCAATAACAGGGAACAAGTGACAACGGTTGTGTGAGTAAATATTTTACAATTACAGTGTATGCAAAATAAAATCTAATATATAGATTGCTGTTACATAATAGGCAGTCAGTATCAGTACTTTACTGTCAGTTCAGCACATAAAGAGGATTGAAACTGTGTTACTGTTAGACCCACGGTACAACAAGTTAAACACTAAATATATACTGTATATATCCAAGCACTTTGTGACTGACACAAAGGAACAGGAAATGAATCTCAGCTTTAAGTTTCAGTGTAGCTTTGGTTTAAAATCAGAAGACGACGTACCTGCTGCATGAAGTTTCTCTCATTGAACACGTCTGTAAATCATCCAGCGACCGCTGAGCTTTAACCAGCTACAGTTTATTAACAAGGTTTCATCCGTCAAATAATGCAAATAACTTATAAATGACCATTCAGGATCTCCCTGTGAATGTTTCAGGACCCGAACGCAAAGACTTTATAGTGAGACTGTGTGGACTTTAATGAGTTCAGATTCACTTTGAGTGTTATCATGAAAGAGCTGAACTTTGACAGTGTTGCCAGGGAACTGATCTGAGGTATAAAATAATAAAGATTGTTGAGGCTGATCTTCAGGAAACAAGGCCAGTGAAGATCTCAGCTTGTCTGGAGACTGGGACACTGGACCAGTCAGACTCAGACGTGGAGAACACAGTTTATTGAGTATTGAAGGTCTACAGCTTCTAAACATGAGTTGCCTCCAGAGAACAACTGCTTTTAGCTTGAAAATCCTTCTCCTTATATTCACCAGAAACTCTTCACCCTGGGCTGAACTTTCACATCAGCTCCGCTTTAACATTTTTAGCTTCGTAAACCATCTATGTTCAAATTATACCGTGGTCAGGCAGCCAGATGGGCAGCCGCCCATCTCATCCCTTGAGCCTGAGCTCAGTCACTCCATTATGTTCAGGTCGTTGCTTAGACGATTTTTAAAAAAACAGACAGACACAACAAGGTCCATCAGTCTGATCTGACTGAGGAAGATTTATTCTGATGGAATTTGAGGCATTTCATGAAAAACAATCAGTTATAGGTTGACTACCCGTTGGTCCTGACCTAAACTTCTTTGTGACCTTAAGAGGTGAATATAATGCTTTTTAAATAGTTTTATGAGTATGTTACAAATTGGTTTTCTCTTTAAGTTAAAGGAAAGGTGTGAAAATGAAAGGGACCTGTGAATTTTATTTTGAAAATCTCTTTATTTACATGTTGTATTTTATTTTATTGAACAATCAAAACCTTTTACATTTTATTTCATTTTGTAAATAAATACCTGTGAGGATTTATTTTTGCATTTAAAGTACAGATGTGGTGGTCGTTATTAAAGTAACCTACACAATTAGAGTTACAAACGTTATTAAAGCGACATATAAAATAGTTGTATCTTTCTCCAACGAGCCCAGGCCCAGTCTCACTGTATTAACCACTCTGGCTTTATATTTAACTACATGGGACCTGGGTTACACAAACATCTGGAGTTTCATCTCTTTATAACAGAAACAAAGAAGACTTGTTCCATAGAATCTAAAATACTGACCGCATCCTGTAAAAGTCTTTGAAACAAACCAACGTTCACATCAAACTTGACTCATCCAATCAAATGGAGCCAAGTGTTTCCAGAGACTTTCTCTGCAGTGTGTGGTTTCTGCAGGAAGATCTGAGTCGTGCTGTTTCTCATCTAGAATGTTTGCTGTTTGATGGATTACTGAACTTTATTGAAGGAGTTCAACTGGGAACTATTTCACTGCAGAGAGACCTGGACTCTGTCTCCAGACTTCCAGGACTTCAGGTCCATCCACACCAGGGAACCAGGTACAGCAAAATCCTTGTCATAGTGTGGATGGTATAACTGTAAATGTAGTAAAGTCAAAGGTCACAGAGTCACAGTCAGAAAATAATAATTAGAAAAACTGAAGGAAAAGTAAGAAAATGGAAAATAGAACAACATCAATGAAACATCTAGAAAGACTCACAGTAACAGACTTTCCAGCCTTGACTTTCATTGATTGATCAAATGTGTATGTGATGGGTTCTTCATTGTTGATCTGTACTTTTAACTGACGTCCTCCCAGTGGTTTGTCCTGCAGGACGGAAATGAAAGACAAGAAGAAGAATGAGACACAGAGACAGGAACAAATGAATGTTGGTGTCTATTAAATCTGTTGCATCAATATTTTCTATGAAAAATAAAGAAAATAGATTTTGACACTTAAAGCAACATCACCTGATTAGACATGTTTCTGAGAAAGATACATTTGTAGTCTTGATTAACCTCCACAGCGATGTCTCCTGACGTCTCCTGACTGTCTGAGCTGCTGCTGTTCTGCTTTGTCAGAGAATGATGAAGATGTGTTAGTTCAGGTTTGATTTCCTCTGACTGGGAGGAGACGACATCCACAGATTAGTCCTTTCACATCAGTCAGCTTCATGTTCTATCAGTCAATCATTCAGATAACTCTCCCTCTGTGCGTGACCATTAACATCATTATCATCACCTGGCCTCTCAGCGCTCCCAGCCCAGCCCATTCAATACATTCTAGCACCTTCAATCAGCGCTGATGCCCTCTCGCGGAAAGTTGTTAGAACTACGCATCCTCCACACTCTTCCTCACCCTCCTCTTTGTGTGAGTCAGCAGTTGCCACTGATCTCACCAGCTCCCCCCGTAGGCCATCCTGGCGCAGTACACTCCCTATCTGTACCATCACATCCTCCAGCAGGCCTGTTCTGCCTTTATTTCTACGACCTTTTAACCATGGTCCACCTCGCTGTCCTCCACACAGAGGCTCTGGTCATATGTTCAACTACAACTTCTCAACTCCTGACTCTATCCCATCCATCTGGTCCTGCTCACGAATTCCAACTTCCTCATTACGTCATCACAATAAACGACAAGTGCACCTATCAAATCTCCGCCCCCTTCCTCAGTCCTCACAACCTATCATGAAGCAACGTCACCTGAAATTGGCTCTGCTCAACACCCGCTCACTTAACAACAAAGGTCTCATTCTGAACGAATTCATAACTGACAATAACCTGGATTTCCTCTGCATCACTGAAACTTGGCACAAACCTCTGGACTACTTCTCTCTCAACCAGACCACACCGACCGGATACACATATATGGACAAACCCCGATCTGAGGGGCGGGGAGGTGGTGTAGCAGCATTTTATAGGAAGGACATTAAAACATCCACCATCTCCATCCCTGCTGCTCGCTCCTTTGAACACCTCACCTTCAAACTCTCTGGTCCCACTCCTCTGGTCACTGCCATCATCTACCGCCCTCCCAAACCAAATCCCTCCTTCCTCTCTGACCTTTCTGACTTCCTCACCCAGTTATCTGCCATCTCACCATCCGTTCTTCTTCTGGGGGACTTCAACATCCACATCGACACTGACTGCAAATCTGCCACTGAATTCCTGGAACTGCTACACTGCTTCAACTTCACTCAACACGTCAACTTTCCCACCCACAGCCGTGGTCACATCCTGGACCTGGTCTGCTCCACTGGTCTCACCTTACACCACCTCTCCAGCTTCAACCTCAACATCTCTGACCACTTGGCAATCATCATGGACATCGACATCCCCATTCCCACCTCTAAAGTTAAACGGACAATATCTTTTAGAAACCTCAAATCCATCTCCCCTTCAGCCCTTTCTGCCTCTCTTGCTAGTAAAATATCTGCCTCCCCTCCTCCGTTAACTGACAGTCCCTCTGTCCTCACTAAATTCTACAACAAAACACTCTCGTCCTGTCTCAACCAGCTAGCCCCCATCAAAACTAGAGCTGTCTCCTTCACCCACTCCGCCCCCTGGTACACTCCTGAACTACACAAAATGAAATCACGAAAACGACAGCTTGAAAGACTCCACAAGAAAACCGGTTTAACTGTCCAGCTACAAGCCTACACGGATTACCTTCAGCAGTACAAGGATGCTCTTAGTTCTGCCCGGTCCACCTACTACTCTCACCTCATTCACTCTGGCTCCACCAACCCCAAGACTCTGTTTTCTACAGTAAATAAACTCCTCAAGCCCAGCGACAGTACCTCCAACTCATTCACCACCGACAAATGCAACTCCTTTCTCTCATTCTTCCAAACAAAAATCGACACCATTTACAACAACCTGTCCTCCTCTCCTGCCCCCACGGCCTGCACTCCCACTCCCTCACCTGCTCCTCCCCTCCTCACCTCTCAGCCTCTGTCTCAGTTCTCCCCGGTGTCACCAGGGGACCTGCCCAGAATAATGAGAGGCATGAAAACCTCTACGTGTGTCCTGGATCCCATCCCATCTCACCTGATTAAGGACTCTTTACCAGCCATCTCCACACTCATCACAGAAATCATCAACTCCTCCTTCAGGTCTGGCTCAGTCCCCCCTTCACTCAAACTGGCTGCTGTCACCCCCATCCTCAAAAAACCTGGACTCAACCCTGACATCTTGTCGAACTTCCGGCCCATCTCCAATCTCCCCTTTCTGTCCAAAATACTGGAGCGTATTGTCGCCACACAACTCAAAGCCCACCTCTGCTCAAATGACCTGTTCGAACCATTTCAATCTGGATTCCGTTCCCAACACAGCACAGAAACAGCTCTCCTGAAAGTCACCAATGACATCCTCCTCTCCGCAGACTCCGGCCACCTCACCATCCTCATCCTCCTGGACCTCACTGCAGCCTTCGACACCATAAATCACACCATTCTCCTCTCCCGCCTTGAGTCCTCCATCGGTGTCACTGGCACTGCACTCTCCTGGCTCAAATCATACCTCTCAGACCGACAACAATTCATCCATATCAACAACTGCACCTCCTCCACTGTTCCTCTGTCCCAAGGTGTCCCCCAGGGTTCGGTGCTTGGTCCTCTCCTCTTCATACTTTACCTGCTCCCTCTTGGCAACATCATTCGCCACCACGGTCTCCATTTCCACTGTTATGCTGACGACGTCCAGCTTTATATCTCCACCAACTCCATCACTCCTGACACTCTTTCCACTCTCTCCAATTGCCTCGCCGACATCAAATCCTGGATGCAGATCAACTTCCTCAAGCTAAATTGTGACAAATCAGACATAATCATTATCGGCCCCAAATCCCTCAACAACTCCACAGACAGTTTCCGCCTCACCATCGACAACTCCACCCTGTCTCCCTCCCCCTACAGTCGCAACCTTGGAGTCATCTTTGACAGTAACCTCTCATTTGATCGTCACATCAATCAAATCACCAGAACGGCTTTCTTCCACCTCAAGAACATTGCCCGACTCCGTCCATCACTCTCCTTCTCTGCTGCTGAAACCCTCATTCACGCCTTCATCACTTCCAGAATTGACTACTGCAACAGCATCCTCTATGGCACACCATCCAAAACTTTAAATAAACTTCAGTACATCCAAAATTCTGCTGCACGTCTGCTCACCCACACCCGCTCCCGTGATCACATCACTCCTGTCCTCCAGAAACTCCACTGGCTCCCGGTTCCACAACGCATCCAGTTCAAAATCCTCCTCCTCACACACAAAGCCCTCCATAACCAGGCCCCCTCCTACCTCACCGACCTCCTCCATTGCCACAATCCTTCCCGCAGCCTCCGTTCACGTGATGCTAACCTCCTTACTCCGCCACTCAAGACCAAGCATCGAACCTGGGGTGACAGAGCCTTCTCTGCAGCTGCCCCCTCCCTTTGGAACTCTCTCCCCAAACACATCCGCAACTGTACCGACCTTACCACCTTCAAATCCTTGACAAAAACACACCTTTTTAAAATTGCTTTTAATGTATAGCTCAGTTTATTGTGTTGTTTTTCTTAATGTTACATTTCACATTGTTTTGTTAATTTGTAAATTGTAAATTTGTAAATTGCTTTTAATGTATAGCTCAGTTTATTGTGTTGTTTTCTTGATGTTACATTTCACACTGTTTTGTTAATTTGATGTTCTTTTTATGTAAAGTGTCTTTGAGTATTTTGAAAAGCGCTTCTAAATAAAATGTATTATTATTATTATTATTATTATCATCAAACATCAATCTGATAAGGAGGTAGGACCTAGAACATGAAGAGGTTCAGAAACCAATGAAAGACAGACGGCCAATGAGAAGTCTTTCTGGTCTTAGTTAACGTCCATGTGTTCTTAGTCATGTTTCTAGTGTGAGCTTTGGGTGTTTTCAGGAAGGATGTTTGTTAAAGTTGACTAAAAAGTTAGAGCTGATGATTCTGGGTAAAAAAGAAGAACCTCTGTGTTGGGTTTCTCCTCCAGAGAAACATGAAGACAAACATTTACTTTTATTGGTATTCTGATTTAAGTTGTAAACTACTCTCTTACTGAAAGTTGTTCATTGAATCTAATAATTTATGATTTGAGGATAAAAAGACAGTAACTGTAAGAAACAATGAACCTCTGTGTTCTTGGTTTCCATCTCGTCTTTGTCATTGTGACATTTATCTTGTTGTTTCTCTTCTTGGTTGCTCTGCACCGTCAACTGGGAGAAAGAAGAGATGAAGAGAGATTTAATTTATTGCACTCATTGATATGAACTAAATAGTTTTTGGTTTCTTCATGAATGTTGTCTCATGTGTTCTCACTCAAAGCAGTAAAAGAAAAAAAAGATTCTACATGGGATTCATGAAACATAAAAGAGCTGACAGACAAACCTTAGTATGTTGAACCAAAGTCATTTAGTGTAAGGAAACACTCTGATAGCACTTTACAAGAAACAGAATGAAACAGATGAAAATGGTTCATAGCATAGAAGAAAAGAGTTTTATAAATCAATAAAAGATGTTAGAATCAGCTCCAGAACAGACAAGTGACCAACAAAGAGACTTTAAAAGATAACAAGAAAAGATAAGATATGACTTTGCAAGATGCAGTGCAAGATGTAGAAGATGCAGAAGACACAAGAAATGCAATAGAATAAAAAGTAAAGCTCTTTCTGCTCTTAGTCATCATCCATGTGTTCTTATATGTTATGTTGTGGAGAAGAGGTAGAGCCCAAATGTAGACACCAGGGGAGGAAGGAAACAAAAGAACTTTACTGAAAACTGAAAAAAGATGAAACAGAAAGAGTTGCAACATCAACCTCCTTAGAACATGAACATGATCTGAAGATTAAATTAAATAGAAACACATTGAAATGAGAACAAACATGTGGCTGGAAAAGAATCTGATACAAACTACTAACCTCCTCCTTCTGTTTGTTGGAACTAGACAACTGAGAAGAATGAAGAGAGATCAGGAAAGATTATAAATGATGGACATGGAGATTGTATCATAGTTTGTATAATGTGATCACTTACCCAAGGTAACCAGGAAGAGGAAGCAGCAGACAACTGGAAGAATTTATTAAAGTCAAATAAAAAGATTTTATCATCACTGATTCTATCTCGTCTAATCTGAAGGACGTATTTATAGAAAAGATTTTAGTTTAAACTAGACTTGTATATGTGTACACATATTTAACATTCTGGATGTTGTTGTTTCTGATGAGAATGATGTGTGTGAATAAAATACTTCTCTCTCCATGTCTATGAGCTTGTTCTTCATCTCATCTCTTACCTTCTCCACCTGCTCCATCAGCTGATTATTCACCGCCTTTAGTTGATTTATCTGAGTAAAAATGAGGTGAAGTCCAGATTGTTAACAGACAGTAACTTGTTCAGAACATCTTCTCTATTATCTACTGTGTGTATTTTAAATGCTGTTTCTTCCTGTAGTTCTATCATTTGACCTGTAGATGGAGCAGAGTTGTGTTTGTGTTTGTCAAACTCCACCAGTAGTTCATTAAGAACAGAGAAGTCAGTCTCTCTGAGATTAGAGTCAAATATGTGAAGCTTTCTGTCACTGATCAAATCATTTCTTTGTCTGTTCATCCAGCAGGTGGTCTACATCATACCAGTCTATTCTAGTTAGGAGATAGGACAGAGGATTCTGGCTAGAACATAGTCAGACCTTCTGACCTTCTACCAAGCAGAGAGAAGATGTTGACCACCAACATCAACCTCCTTAGAACATGAACATGATCTGAAGATTAAATTAAATAGAAACACATTGAAATGACAACAAACATGTGGCTGCAAAAGAATCTGATACAAACTACTAACCTCCTCCTCCATCTGTCTGTAGGAACTAGACGACTGAGAAGAATGAAGAGAGATCAGGAAAGATTATAAATGATGGACATGTAGATTGTATCATAGTTCTTATAATGTGATCACTGAGAAACCTCGAAAAGACTTGGAAGCAGCATCTTTGTTTTTCTCTAACTGGAAGACTTTATTAAAATGAAATAAAAATATTTTATCATCACTGATTCTATTTCTTCATGTCAGAGTAAACAACACATTTGACATTTATTCTGAAGGACGTATTCATAGAAAAGATTTTAGACTTGTATATCTGGACTCTGGATTTTTCTCTGGATGTTGTTGTTTCTGATGAGAATGATGTGTGTGAATAAAATACTTCTCTCTCCATGTCTATGAGCTTGTTCTTCACCTCATCTTTTATCTCCTTCAGCTCTTTGTTTCTGGTCTCCAGCTCCTCCTGCAGCTGATGATTCTCCTCCTTTAGTTCATTGACCTGAGAGGAGGAGAAAACCTGCAGTTGTATCATTTCACCAGTAGATGGAGCAAACTTAGTTTTACTTCTTGTCTCTTACATCTTTAGTTTCTTCTAAAACCTTCATCTTCACTGTTTCCTCTGTCAGGAGCTTTTCTCCTCTTTCAGTTTCATCTCTGGATCTTTTCTTGGTTTCTGTGTAAAATCAAAGCAGCTGAATTCAACTATAAAAGACGTTTGCTGGTGTTTAAGATCATTAATGCTCTTGATCTTAACAACTACAGACCAATTTCTCTCATCAGTAGTGTACCAAAAGTATTTGAAAAAATAATATATAAACAATTATCCAAATATGTTAATGATTTCGCTATTTTGTCACCTAACCAATCTGGTTTCAGGGCAAATTTTTCTACATCCACTGCTCTTATAAATTAAATTAACAAACGATGTTTCATCTGCCATTGACAATAACACGTCAACTATCGCAATATTTATAGATCTTTCTAAGGCCTTTGATGTGGTCAACCACTATCTGCTTCTTGACAAATTGCACGCAATAGGCCTCTCTAAAGACTCTCATCTTTTGTTCAACTCTTATCTCCACTATAGATGTAAAATACGTTTGCTGGTGTTTTAGATCATTAATGTGGTAACTCATCTGGAACTTACTGGTTGTATTTTGTCTCCACACAAAGAAGACACATGCTAAAATAACCATGATGCTAACAGCTAAGCTAACAGCTAAACCAGGAACAGCAGAACTGGACGAGGACAAGAAGAAATCATCTGAAATGATAACACACAGAGTTACATGACATTTCTACACAATCACACACAAACTGTGTCAAACTAAAATAATCTCATGGTCTGTTTTCTAAGCGTGTTCTACCTGGAACATGTATGTGAGTCTCTCTGTTCTGGTTGATGTTGTTCTGTTGGACTCTACAGGTGAAGCTGTTGCTGTGTCTCTTGTCCACAGTCACTCTGCTGCTGACAGTATAGAGGTCATCAGGACCTCTGACTGTCTCTGGAGGTCCAGCAGAGAGCAGGTTTCCCTCAGCGTCCAGCCACAACACCTCAGGCTCTGGATACCAGCCTGCAGACTCACACTGTAACACCACTCCTCCTCTTTCTCTGTCCATCCCTGATAAACTGATGACGGGTGAGGAAACAAGGCCTGAAGTTGAAAGAAGAAACATGGTTTTAGGTATTTATATTCAACTGAAGTCCTTTTCTAGAGACATGAACACCAAATCAGTCCTAACTATGCACATTGCTTGAACTCACCAACACGTAGCTGAACAAAAGTCTCCTTTTCCAGTACTGGAATAAAACATCTGTAGTGTCCCTCATCAGAGAGTTTCACTTTGGAGAGTTTCAGTGAAATGTTTCCTTTCTTCAGCTCATCAATGAACAGAGATGTTCTCTCCTCAAACAGTTTGTTCTTTTTACTAACAAGTTCCTGCTGGGAGTGCCAAACGTGAACAAATCTTGGGTCTAGATCTGGTCTTGTCCACTCCAACGTCATGTAATTGGCATTTGCTGCCGGCTGCAGGTGACATGGTAAAACCACGTCTTCACCAAGAGTTGCTACTATTGGCTGAGATGAACCAATCAGTTCAGACTGACCTGGAAATCAGAGAGAGTCTGTTTTAACATTTGTAAGGAACAGAAATATCTGAAAAAATACCAGGTCCATGTTCCTGATCCTCAGACCTCAGAGAATGGATTTCCAGTACTAGTAACACAATGATATCATTCTGAACTCATTCAACAACAATGTGACTAGAACTGAACCAAGAGTTTATAGAAATACCACAAAAAACACATATTCTACAAAGGTTCTAGGTTCTTGAAAGGGAATTTGGCAACAAAATACAACTGTTTCCCACTACAGGAGGCAATGTACACACAAGTCAACCTTTAGACATTTGGTTTTGCCTATACATTGTGCACATTATAAAATCCATAAAAACATCATAAAGGAAACCAGTCACCACTTTTGTCAACACCATGAGACACAATAAAAGCAAATAATTTTTTTTATTTATTTGGTCTTATATGTATTAGGTATTTTAAAATCATTATCTGGCATTCTTCAACTCAACAAATAAAACTCCCTCTGACTGTGGTGACTTAAGACCTGATGGTGGTGACCTCATTACAACATACAGTTCCAAAATGTATACCACTCAAGTCAATGGCTTCTTGCTTAACAACTTTAATTAACTATTTGGTCCAAAAAATGATAATCCTGAGCACTGTGATAAACATTTTTCTAAGAATATAATGTCAGCAATATCATCATCATCACTGGGGTGAGCCAGACGATTTGGTTAACTGTTGTCAGGCCATTTTCATTTGGCTTTAGTCATTGGAGATGCATAGCCTACAAGGGATATTGTGTATTATGTGCTATGTAGATTGGTAGTAGGTGCACTATGTGCATCCCAAATGACGTAGGCCAAATCAACATGGCATAAAAGTGAGAGAGAGAGGGAAGGCAGACCTTATTCCCTAGGGTTGACTGATATAGAAGAAATATAGGGGAATTACATAAATAAATATATAAAAGAGGTCAATGAAACATTATGGGTCGTATTGGTATTTACTTTTAATCAACCATTATATTCTAACCTCCACTGAGAACCATTTGGAGTTTCTTTGTCAGCACCGTCAGACAGAAAACCTGTCAGTGGTGACAAAAAACAGCTCTTTCACATAATGTGCATGAGTTGTTCACATTAGCCACCTTGTTTCCCCTCTGTTGCTAGCTACTTCAGACCTCTTCTTAAAAAGTATACATTTATGTCATAATCTCATATTTTTACACAAAACTGATGGTGTTGGCATGATATGGTTGTGACAGTAGCAGTGTCCAAAATATGCACAAATCTAGGAGAAAATAGCAAACTTACAGGAGCTTGAATTATCTGGAAGCATGCAACAGAGCTGAAGGTTTGAAAATGTAGTTGACCATTTAGTGACCTGATTTTATTGCTTTTAAGAAATAACTGATGGCGGTGATGAACATGTGGGACACATTTTGAGCAAATATAAAATAATAGTGAATATTGTTTAAAACTCACTGCTTGTAGTTTTTAACACGCATTACAATGGACTCTTTCATGTGGTAAAGATATTATTCAATTCAATTATCACTTTTTGTTTTTTGAATCAAGTTGAAAAGGTTATCTCCTATCCAAGGTAAACTGATTTTTTACATTAATAAAAAATAAAAAATAAACTATAAAAGAACCTTATATATGTGCAAAGGACCATCTGATTACAACCTTGATTCTTTTTATTCATGAACATCTTATTAATTTCCAACAGAATTAGCACTTTTCTTAGTGGTACATGTTTTTTGACAAACTTTCAAGAATCAGTGAAGTGAAGTACTCCAATATAAAAATAACTAGTTACCAGGGAAAGTAACTTTTTCTTTACTTTTTTTTAAAAAAAAGTATATATATTAAATACGTCTAAGAATTTTATTTTTTGTGAGTGTAATGTAAACTTCACATGTATGTCCTTGCCTTTTACCTCAATGAGGTTAAAGTGGTGCCTATACTGCCACCTTGAAAACTGCAACTGTACCTCTGAATGCTCTGAACTCACCATTGTTTTCACTTGTGTGATATCGCTACGCACTGTCATGCACCCGCCCAACTGAACACTGCCCTGCCACTGATTGGCTTACCCTTATGAAATCTTTCCCTACATTAGCCAGTCATCATCATTTATGTGGCTACCGGCCCCACCCCACCAAGAGTTAATAAAAAACACACCAAATGCAGCTCTTGGTTCTGGCAGACAGTGCAAGTAATGCACCACATTTAACTGTAGGTAACGGTGTTGTAATGGAGGAAATAGTAATTAGTTAGATTACTCATTACTGAAAAAAAATAACACCGTTAGTAACACCATTTATTTTAACACCGTTATTCCCATTAATGCATATCACTCAGGTAACATTTTATTTGGTCTCATTTACCTTTGCAGACATGTGTTAGGAAAAGATGGAGAACCAACACAGTGAGAGATGAGAGGTGAAAGGTACGGTGTAGATCATCCATATGGAAAAGAATCGCGAAGCTCTGGAAGTGAAGAACAAAACTGTATTCATTTATGCTGAAGAAACATGTGGGTAACAGAGAAACCAAACTAAAAAGGAGGAAATGGAGGCATAAAAAGTGTTGATATACCTGAGAGTCAGATGAACCTGAAACAGATTGGACAAGTGTCAGAAAGGGATGGGCTGGAAATAATAAAGAAATAAAAAACACAGCATGTTAGAGCTGAACAAAGAGACAGAGGCTGTTAATAATTACAAAGATGATTCATCAGAATCTATGTTGATGTTCAAAGTGAGGACGGAAAGAACAGACTGTTGATCTGAGGAAGCAGGAAGTGTTTTTAAAATATAACAGATAATATGTTGAATACAATGAAATTTAAATCTGTGTTTAAGGCCTGGTCAGTAACCTCTAGTTTAGTGGGAGAGAGTTAACTAGAACAAGCAGATAAAACATTTGACATGTGTCCATGGGAATGTCACCCAAGGACTATTATTCATGATAAACCTAAAAGGGGCTGACCATAACCCTAAAACTAACCCTAGGGCCAACCCCTAACCCCAGATACAACAAATAGTAAAAGCAAATTAATCAAGATGTATTTCAAGATTCAGAGCAGCCACACACTCAGGTGAACTATCAACCAGGAGGAAGTAGACTCCACCACCAGAGAAGCCCAACCACCACTTTATTCTATTGCATCCCACACAAACAAACAGAACACCTTAACTACAGTCGACCAAATGCTGAAACCCACCCAACACTCATTAACTGACAGTCAGCATTTACTGCAGCACCATCACTCACAGCAACGTACCAGCTACAATCCACCAATAAATAGATTTATATATCAGTTAACTAAAGTTAGTCTTTGACCAGAAACAACCCTTCATTCTTACCTCGTTGGTGACAGCCCTTCTACAAATCCTGACATGTCGTTGTTTTATACCTTTACTTTAATAAAATCCCTCAGCTCTCTACTATGTCTCTGTCTCTGTTACATACCGATCAGGCAGCTGGTTCTGACTCCGGTAGAGGGGGGAGGTTGAGGGAAATCTGGTAGAGAGGACCCACAACAAGACGATCAACAGAGGCACAAATAGCTCAGTGTAGCATAATGACTGGCTGGAGAGGAATAAAAAACAAAGTAATAAAACACACATCAAGTCATCCATTAACAGACTAACTTACTTTCACTTTTGGTCCCTTTAGATCAGATTAGATTCAACTTTATTACCTTTTCAAATAATACAGGTACCAACACAACAAAATGCAGTTTGGCATTTAACCAGAAGTGGAATAGGCAAAAAGTCCAAAACAACAATAATAGTGTATGTAAGATAAAATGTAATCTAATATATAGATAGATATATGCATTACAAGCAATCAGTATCAGTGCGTTATTGTCAATTCTGCTATATGTTCAGCACATCCAAAAGCCAATTGCCCAAGTCAACATCAAATGCGGCATATACCAAGGGGATGCACTATCACCACTGCTGTTCTGCATAGGCCTGAACCCCCTGAGTCAGATCATCACAAAGAGTGGTTACGGGTACCAATATCGAAGTGGAGCAACAATCAGCCACCTGCTCTACATGGATGACATCAAGCTGTACGCCAGGAATGAGCGAGAAATCGACTCACTGATCCACACCACCAGGATCTACAGCAACGACATAGGGATGTCATTCGGATTGGATAAGTGTGGCCGGATGGTCTCTAAGAGAGGCAAGATGATCAGAACTGAAGGGGTCAACCAACCAGAGGGCAATATAGGTGACATCCAAGACAGCTACAAGTACCTTGGTATCCCACAGGCTAACGGAAATCATGAGGAAGCCACAAGGAAGTTGACCACAACCAAATACCTCCAGAGAGTGAGGCAGGTCCTGAAAAGTCAGCTAAACGGCAGGAACAAGATCCAAGCCATCAACATGTACGCAATACCAGTCATCAGATACCCTGCTGGGATCGTAAGCTGGCCAAAGGAGGAGATAGAGGCCACAGACATCAAGACAAGAAAGCTCCTCACCATGCACGGAGGGTTTCACCCCAAATCCAGCACCCTGAGACTATACACTAAGAGAAAAGAGGGAGGCTGAGGACTAGTGAGCATCAAGGCCACTATCCGGGATGAAACATCAAAAATCCAAGAGTACATCAGAAAGATGGCCACAAAGGATGAACTGCTAAGTGAATGTCTCAGGCAACTGAAACCCGATAAGAGTGCAGAGGAAGAGAAGCAAATCACCTGGAGGGACAAGCCCCAACACGGCATGTACCACCGCCAAATTGAAGAAGTGGCTGATATCAAGAAGACCTACCAATGACTGAGCGGTTAATAACGTGGACTACCGCACGGGAGGGCAGGTTGGGGCAAAAATGCCAGTGAGGGCAAATACACAACAACTGCATCCAGTGAGGATCCTTGGGCAAGATCCTTAATATATGAGGCCTACCTCAGGAACATGTAACAGAGTTACACCGGCTCAACAAGGGTCAACAAGGGTCAACAAGGTCCGCGTAAGGTGCTAGGGAACCCCCGATGAAGCTGACTTGTAAAGTACCCTCAGAAGATCTGCTAGATGTGAATGCTGCACTAACAACAATCCCTACGGGAACCATCACTGAGACCAACAATCTGATACACAGTACAGCAACAGTAATCCTAGAAATGCTTGGCTACAAGATGGGCTCAAACCATGACAGGCAGCACCCTCCCCCAAACTGGGGGAGTGGCTCCAACAGATCCCAGGAACAACATCAGAAGCCTCAGTCCAGAAGAGCGCAGTCCTAGGAACAAGATTTTTTTAAAGTTTGTCTTTGAGCTAAAAGCAGTGGTGTGCAGTCAGGTGAGGCAGGGCAGGCAGTGCCTCAGCTAGGCTAATGAGAAAATAGAAAAATAAATAAAATAGTAATTTAAAAAAATATATATATTTTTATAATTTTGTTTTGATTGTTGATTTATGGTTTTAAAATGAAAAAATGAAAACGTGAAATGTGTTGTTTTAACGTTATAAGGACTGCCACTACTCAGGAGAGCTTGTTTTTAAAGTTGCCGTACAGGAGGCTGAGGCAGACTCAACCTCTGCCTCTCTGCCCTGTGTGAAATGAACACAAACAGTTTAGGAGGTTCGCTCATGCGTAGTCTGTTATCACGCTGTCTTCAATGGGGTTCATTGAGGCACAGCGCTTCCCTGACTCCACCACAGTCCGAGTCGGGACCTGTTGGGAATCTCGGCGGGAATTCCGACATGTCCCGAATCCCCCCAAGTTCTCGCGATACTGTTGTCACCGCTGTGCAGTGTTTTCGGCTAGCGAAGATGGAGATTTCTGCGAGAAATTTTTAAACCTTGACTTTTGAGGGGAGAAAAAAAAAAATGTAACTGGGAAACCAAGCCCTGAACTAAAAGATTTAATCCAAAGGAAGGGACAAAAAAAATTGCGGAAAGACTTTTATAAATTTTGTGCACGCTGTAATAAGCAGATGTCAGTAATTAGCTATATTTCTGACAGTAACATTTGACTGACTTTGCAGTGGGTTTAATATTGACACATAATATATATTTCTGTATGCGATTTAAGCTCTGGCTGATCCTGCCTACCCAGCCATGGACCTCACTGAGGCAGCTCTGGTTTATTTCTGTATGTTGACTCTTCCAGTGTCCTTTCTACAGGAGAATCTCCAGACAAACTTCAATCTTCACTGGTTTTGTTTCTTGAAAATGTTTCTTTACTCATCATTTATGAAGACCATTTGGCCATTGCGGCTACACCACCTCAATACTGGAGTCCATCAGCCTCCTGCATTTTGTTTACCAGGATAAGGCTGGGGAACAGGACACCTTCATGGCTCCAGCACTCCGACCCCTGCTGCTAAGTGATAAGCTGAAGGAGATGGGAGTGGACCCTTGTACAGGTTATTTTACCTGTAGACCTCATTACATGATCCCCGGAATGTGCCACATGTCGAAGTGTCCTTGAGCAAGACACTGAACCCCCAGTCGCTCCCAGTGCTTGGCACTGGTGTGTGAATGTGTGTGTGCTTGTGTGAGCGAATGGGTAGATGTGTCTCTGACTTTGAGTACCAATAGGTAGAAAAGCGCTATAAAGCAAAGCCATTTACCATTTACCATTTAATCTGCAGCACTGGAGCACAAGATGGGACTGTCCTGTTAACCCTGCTGTCAGTTTGACCGGTGGAGGCTTCAAGTTATTTTAAAAAGAGGCACGAGACTAGTGACGATCCCTCTGATACCAAGACACCAACGCATGCTCCAAACTCACAAACATGTGACTGATGATATTCAAACCAGTTCCCTGCTTCATTTAGACTGAATCAGCTGACTGGTTTGGTTCAGTTGCTTTGAAAAACTGGCATGATACAAATTCATGAAAAACATCAAGGAAACAACCACAAGGGTGGGAACATTTTCAATTGGTGCCATCGATCAAGGTAAATTAAATTCCCAAAGATTCAAGCCTTATTGTCAACTTACTGGATGATCCACATATCCCTATGCCCAGACATGTTCAGTCTGGCCAAACAGTTCCTGGTGACACCAACATCTTGTGAAGAAAGATGGGGAAAAATAAAAATGAGTCACCAAGTGTACCCAGTGTACACCAAGCACAATCAAATACAAAACATTTTAAATTATATTGTAATAAGATTAATCATTGAACCCTCTATGTATTTGCTCTGTCCGTTGTGTAATTTGGGATCAATAGTTAAATATCCATTCCGAATTCTTGGGAAAAAAAGATTACTTATGTAATCAACATTTTATATAATATAAGGCAAGGAAGAAAAACAAACAAAAATATGAAGTCAGATTTCAACTTTATTTTAGTATTTTCCTCTCGTCAGCATCACCAATGTTCTACAACAACCATGGTTCCAGCACATGCTCAATGAACGAAGCATTAAACCAACTTTCAATACAACTGTTCAGAAGGGTTCAGAGCTTCATGGAGCCTTGTTTGGTCATCACTAGTGATGCTCCTCTGACACCCGAGGCTCTGACACATGTGGTAGCTCATGAAGCAGTTGTTGGGAACCACTGAGCTGAAGTGGAGTTTGGTCACGTTACTAGTGACGTATGAACCACTTTACTGCTTCACTCGTCATCAGAACCCTGTCACTAGGTTGGTTATCTTGGGTGTTTGGGATAGCTGAGCTGATGCTTTATCAGACTGTCGTTGTCAGCGTCCTCTTCTATGTTGTGGTGTGCTGAAGAGGCAGCAGGAAGAAGGAGGGCTGGCTCTGTGGTAGGAGGAGAGCTGGAGTCCCTGACGTCGGTGGCAGAGGAAAAGACTTTGAACAAACTCAGGTCCATCATGAACAATGTCCACCACCATGATCAGGCAGAGAAGATCATTCAGTGACAGGCTGCTGTCTGTTGTGTATACTATTTACACATTTGTATATACATATCCTTGTATTTTTCTATATACATTATACACATTTCTAACTCATAACCTTTTTTGTATTTTGTATTCAAGTCGTGCTGACGTGTGATCTCTCCTGTACAATGATGGTGTTTGGTAGAGATGGTGAATAGAATGACAGTAAACCACTGAAGAGCTTTGAGGAGATTTGAAACAAACCAACGTTCACATCAAACTTGACTCATCCAATCAAATGGAGCCAAGTGTTTCCAGAGACTTTCTCTGCAGTGTGTGGTTTCTGCAGGAAGATCTGAGTCGTGCTGTTTCACGTCTAGAATGTTTGCTGTTTGATGGATTACTGAACTTTATTGAAGGAGTTCAACTGGGAACTATTTCACTGCAGAGTGGCCTGGACTCTGTCTCCACGCTTCCAGGACTTCAGGTCCGTCCACACCTGGCCACTAGGTACAGCAAAATGCTCGTCATAGTCTGGATGCCATAACTGTAAATGTAGTAAAGCCAAAGGTCACAGAGTCACAGTCAGAAAATAATAATTAGAAAAACTGAAGGAAAAGTAAGAAAATGGAAAATAGAACAACATCAATGAAACATCTAGAAAGACTCACAATAACAGACTTTCTAGTCTTGAGTTTCATTGATTGATCAAATGTGTATGTGATGGGTTCTTCATTGTTGATCTGTACTTTTAACTGACGTCCTCCCAGTGGTTTGTCCTGCAGGACGGAAATGAAAGACAAGAAGAAGATTGAGACACAGAGACAGGAACAAATGAATGTTGGTGTCTATTAAATCTGTTGCATCAATATTTTCTATGAAAAAATAAAGAAAATAGATTTTGACACTTAAAGCAACATCACCTGATCAGACATGTTTCTGAGACCGATAAAGCAGGAGTAGGGACCAACAACCACAGTGATGTCTCCTGACGTCTCCTGACTGTATCCGCTGCTGTTCTGCTTTGTCAGAGAATGATGAAGATGTGTTAGTTCAGGTTTGATTTCCTCTGACTGGGCGGAGACAACATCCACAGATTAGTCCTTTCACATCAGTCAGCTTCATGTTCTATCAGTCAATCATTCAGATAACTTTTCATCATCAAACATCAATCTGATAAGGAGGTAGGACCTAGAACATGAAGAGGTTTAGAAACCAATAAAAGACAGACGGCCAATGAGAAGTCTTTCTGGTCTTAGTTAACGTCCATGTGTTCTTAGTCATGTTTCTAGTGTGAGCTTTGGGTGTTTTCAGGAAGGATGTTTGTTAAAGTTGACTAAAAAGTTAGAGCTGATGATTCTGGGTAAAAAAGAAGAACCTCTGTGTTGGGTTTCTCCTCCAGAGAAACATTTACTTTTATTGGTATTCTGATTTAAGTTGTAAACTACTCTTTATCATCCACATGAGGAGAGAAGACAGAAAGAGAAGATGAGATTAACCATGGACCTCCTGCATGAATTTTGTCTTGTGTGTTCTCACTCAAATCATTAAAAGGAAAAAAAAGATTCTGATGATTATAATTGATGGACATGCAGATTGTATCATAGTTCTTATAATGTAATCACTTACCCAAGAAAACCAGGAAGAGGAAGCAGCAGCTTTGTTTTTCTCCCACTGGAAGAATAAAAAAGTCAAATAAAAAGATTTTATCATCACTGATTCTATTTCTTCATGTCAGACCAAACAACACATTTGACATTTAATCTGAAGGACGTATTCATAGAAAAGATTTTAGACTTGTATATCTGGACTCTGGATTTTTCTCTGGATGTTGTTGTTTCTGATGAGAATGATGTGCGTGAATAAAATACTTCTCTCTCCACGTCTATGAGCTTGTTCTTCTCCTCATTTATCTCCTTCAGCTTTTTGTTTCTGGTCTCCACCTCCTCCTCCAGCTTCTTCTTCTTCTCCTTTAGTTCATTTATGTGAGAGGAGAGAGACGATCAAGTTCAGATTCTCAACCCTTCATAGGACACTCATTGAAATACATTGGGCGTCTATTAAATAGACATTATAAATTTCAACCCTAGAGTGTTATTGTTGGACATAAGAAGACTTTTTTTTACTTTTGTGACATTTTTGAAAACGGTTCATATTCATGTAGAAAATCAAGATCAATAAATCTACCATATATGGTTCCTTGTTCTTAAGTGGTAAAGAAGTGTAAACATGTATTTAGACCGTTAGAACATAAGTGCTGATTTACACACTTGTCAACATTATCACATTAGACAACAGTCTAACTTCTTCTTCATGGTTCCTAATAAATCAGTTATGCTCAGTGTTCATGCAGAGGTGGACCTTGCAGACCATATTGACCTGAGAAAGTTGTCTTGATCTTCTCTGACTGACTGAGTGAAAACCACAATTATACTTTTCTTAAACTTGGATGAAGAACATCTTCAATTTAATTCAGATGATGTGTATTTAGTTTCTGTTATTTGGAGGAATTGAATCAATATTTGTGTCATTTCTTTGTTCTGATGTATATGAACTAAATAGTTGTCTGTGGACTTTTTTCATGTGTAATGCCCTCCTACAAATTATATTTTGTGTCTTTAAACATGTGTTTGGTTAAGAAGTATGCAGTATATTTTGAAACATTGTTGTGAAATATGTTTGCATCAATACGGAGAAATTCATAATGGTACTTTATTTGGGAAGGTACTAAAATGCCCTATGTTCTTAACGGTCTGTGAATTTCTCATGATGCTTCCTCTGTTTAATTGAGTAACCAGGTATCAATTTGTTATCAGCCAATCCGTGCTCAGGCTAGTAACGGGAGAAACGAGGGAAAGAATAAAGAGATAGTTGTAAAGTATTTGAAAATCTTTAAAGTTAGTGTTGTTATGGAAACTTAAAACTGGGGGAGCTGTTTCAGCCGGAAACTTTACTAAATTTCGGTGACGCCATTTTGTTGTGTATTAATGGTCGTTAGCCTCATCCCCGCAACCTGGGAGAAGAAGGAGACGGTGTGTGTGAGGGAAAATATTTTGCACCAAGGTTTCTGAGTGAGTATGAATATTATGTGAATTGGTGACAATATGAACAGTGTATGAGAATGAATAGTGAGTTTATAGTTGTTGTGTATTTCTGCATAGTGTGCCTCAGGTAGTGATGGTCCTCTGACACCCGACACTCCGACACATGCGCGGAAGCTCATGAAGTGATTGTATCGAACTACAGTGCTGAGGCGTGGTTCAGTCAAGTGGCTAGTGATGTTTGAAGCAGCTCAAGTGCTTCAGCCGGGTGTGTTCCAGTGTGTTTAGGGATATCCTGGATATCCTATCCCTTTTTAGTGGTGTTAATTTGAATGTTTCTTTGTAGAGTAGGTTGGATTGCTACTGTTGTTGGTGTTAGTTTCTTTGAGAGTTAGTAGTCTAGTATCAGACTGCATATTTTGTGGAGAATCATTGTAGATAGATAGTAAGATACAGAGAGAAATAGATAAATTAGTTACATAGTTAGATAACACTAGATTGGTAGATAGATATAGATACATAAACAGCACTATTCAAATGGTTCTTTACATAATATACGTGAAGAGTATATGGGGTTATAATCCGATATGCCAAATAGGAAACATGGTCTTCAATAACTAGTATCCTTATCATTATGATTTTTACTATTATTTTATCCACTTGAAACCATAGTCTAGAGCAATCTAAAAACATAAATTTGCTATACTGTCCTATTTTTCCAAATCTCACTCAGACTCTGAGACAGAAGTGCATGTAGTTTTGGTACAGACAAATCACATGTTTTATGACATATGAACCGTTTCACTGCTTCATTCAGAAGCCCTGTCACTGGTTTGGTTGTATCGCCTCTTCGGGAGAGAAGAGTCCTCAAAGCAAATAATGCATGAGCGCAATACGAAATGCTAGTGGTATGTTGAAAAAACAACGGTTTTCCGTTAGTGAAGCAAGAGTTTGATTCCCATTGATTTCTTTTTATATATTTTACTGTTATATGTATATAATTTATTATCAGCTTTAAACCACATATCCGTGTAGTGTAGCTGAACAGGAACGAGCATGGCAAATCAACTCCCATACAAGCATGAACCAGTAAGACACGTCTCGATTGTACTACATTTTATTGTCCACTAGATGTTCTAATAGAGCACTGTGTCATTAAAGCTTTGAGTAATGAACCTTTTTTTGAATCATGTGCCGATGCTTCAACAAAGCCTTGATTGGCCATCACTACCTGATGTTGCAAATGGACGTGTCTTCAGGACTGGTTTCTCTGTCTCATATCACCTTTCTTCACTGAACAGAGGGTTTGAGGAAACTGCTTCAAACCGTTCTGAATTCCCAGGGATTAGTGATTACTAATAGTGAGTTTTACAAAACCCTGGGTATTATTTTATTTCATTGACTTCACCAGGTCACCAGGTCATTACCACTCATAAAGGGTGGTCGTTTTTCTGTTAATAAACATTTCATGTTGTTGCAATGTCTATTTGTATTTGAATGTGGTACTGGTAGGGCTATGGTGTGTTAAAGGTATGCATGGGAGGTGGTAAGCTCACGTAGACTGTATAGCTCAATTGTGTGGATAAAATCAGCTCATCCAAATCAGGTGAACGGTATAGGAATTACAACAGTTTGTATATACTTTTTAAGGGACCAAAAGTAAAGGGACAAATTAACATTCTTGGTTGCAAAATCCTTTGCAGTCAATTACAGCCTGAAGTCTGGAACGCATAGACATTACCAGATGCTGCGTTTCATCCGTGGTGATGCTCTGCCAGGCCTCTACTGCAACTATCTTCAGTTCCTGCTTGTTCTTGGGGCATTTTCTCTTCAGTTTTGTCTTCACCAAGTGAAATGCTCAATCGGACTGAGGTCAGATAATTAAATTGGCCATTGCATAACAGATCAGGCAGGCCGTTCCTCCCAATCACACCCCTCCAGGTCACGCTGTCGTTGCCCACATGAGCGTTGAAGTCTCCCAAAAGGACAATGGAGTCCCCAGTCGGGGCGCCATCCAACGTCCGTCCCAGGGCCTCCAAAAAGGGTGGGTACTCTGAACTGCTGTTCGGCGCATATGCGCAGACAACAGTCAGGACCCGTTCCCCAACCCGAAGGCGTAGGGAAGCAACCCTTTCGTCCACCCGGGAGAACCCCAACGTACAGGCAGATAGTCCAGGGGCAAGCAAAATGCCCACCCCGGCCTTCCGCCTCTCACCTGGAGCAACTCCAGGAAAGAAGAGAGTCCAACCCCTCTCAAGGACTTGGGTTCCAGACCCGACGCTATGTGTCGAGGTGAGGCCGACTATATCTAGTCGATAGCGCTCCACCTCTTCCACAAGCTCCGGCTCCTTCCCCGCCAGAGAGGTGACATTCCATGTCCCAAAAGCCAGCTTCCGTAACCGAGGATCAGACCGCCAAGGCCCCCGCCTTGGTCTGCTGCCCAATCCACAATGCACCGGACCCTTCATGAACCTCCTGCGGGTGGTGGGCCTACAGGGAGGCGAGTCCATGTCGCCCGTTCGGGCTGGGCCCGGCCGGACCCCATGGATAAAGGCCCGGCCACCAGGCGCTCGCCCCAACCCCAGGCCTGGCTCCAGGGTGGGGCCCCGGTAACCCTCCGGGCCGGGTACACTTTCTCTTGCTCTTTCTTGTCATCAAGGGTCTTCTGAACCGTTCTTAGTCTGGCCCTTCGCCTAAGACCAATCTGCCTTGGGAGACCCTACCAGGGGCAAATTGGTACATAAGGTTGTTCATCGGTGCTCTTGGCACCATGACGGCCTAGGTCGTAGGTCGATGATTGACTTTATAGTCGTGTCATCTGACCTGCGACCGTATGTTTTGGACACTCGGGTAAAGAGAGGAGCAGAGCTGTCAACTGATCACCACCTGGTGGTGAGTTGGATCAGATGGCAGGGGAAGACACCACGTAGACCTGGTAGGTCCAAACGAGTAGTGAGGGTCTGCTGGGAACGCCTGGTGGAAGAACCTGTCAAGATGGTCTTTAACTCCCACCTCCGGCAGAGCTTCAACCGCGTCCCGGGGGTGGTGGGGGACATTGAGTCCGAATGGGCCATGTTCCGCTCCGCCATTGTGGAGGCGGCTGTTTCAAGTTGCGGCCGCAGGGTCGCTGGTGCTGGTCGTGGCGGAAACCCCCGAACCTGCTGGTGGACACCGGAGGTGAAGGGAGCCGTCAGGCTGAAGAAGGAGGCCTACAGGGCATGGTTGGTCTGTGGGTCTCCTGAAGCAGCTGACCGGTATCGGATGGCCAGGCGGTCCGCGGCAAGGGCAGTCGCTGAGGCAAAAACTCGGGCGTGGGAGGAGTTCGGTGAGGCTATGGAACAAGACTATCGATCGGCTCCAAAGAGGTTCTGGCAAACCGTCCGGTGCCTCAGGGGTGGTAGGTGGCAACACGCCCACACTGTTTTCAGTGTGGGTGGTGAGCTGCTGACATCAACTGGGGACATTGTCCGGCGGTGGAAGGAATACTTTGAGGAGCTCCTCAATCCCACCAACATTCCATAGAGGAAACAGAGCCGGAGAGCCTGGGGTTGGGTCGTCCAATCTCTGGGGCAGAAGTCGCCGAGGCAGTGAAACAACTCCGCGGCGGCGGAGCTCCGGGAGACGATGAGATCCGCCCCGGGTATCTCAAGGCTCTGGATGTTGTAGGGCTGTCCTGGCTGACACGTCTCTGCAACATTGCGTGGTCATCGGGGGCAGTACCCCTGGAGTGGCAGGCAGGGTTGGTGGTCCCCATTTTTAAAAAGGGGGACCAGAGGATGTGTTCCAACTATAGGGGGATCACACTCCTCAGCCTCCCCGGCAAAGTCTATGCCAGGGTGCTGGAAAAGAGGGTCCGGTCGGTTGTTGAACCTCAGATCGAGGAGGAACAATACGGTTTTCGTCCTGGACGTTGAACCATGGACCAGCTCTTTACCCTCACTAGGGTGCTGGAGGGGAGATGGGAGTTTGCCCAACCAGTCCACATGTGTTTTGTGGATCTGGAGAAGGCTTACGACCGTGTCCCCAGGAGCATCCTGTGGGGGGTGCTCCGGAAGTATGGGGTGGATGGCCCCTTGCTAAGGGCCATTCAGTCCCTGTAACAAAGGAGTGCAAGTTTGGTCCGTGTAGCCGGTAGTAAGTCGGACTTGTTCCCAGTGAGGGTTGGACTCCGCCAGGGCTGCCCTTTGCCACCGGTTCTGTTCATAGTTTTTATGGACAGAATTTCTAGGCGCAGCCGGGTGGGGGAGGGTATCGGGTTCGGGGGGCGGAGGATCTCGTCTCTGCTGTTTGCGGATGACATGGTCCTCTTAGCTTCATCGAACAGCGACCTTCAGCTCTTGCTGGGGCAGTTCGCAGCCGAGTGTGAAGCGGCTGGGATGAGGATCAGCACCTCCCCTTTTCCTCAGTCGGAAAAGGGTGGACTGCCTACTCCGGGTCGGGGAGGAGGTCCTGCCTCAAGTGGAGGAGTTCAAGTATCTCGGGGTCTTGTTCACGAGTGAGGGTAGGAGGGAGCGGGAGATCGACAGGCGGATCGGGGCGGCATCTGCAGTGATGCGGATGCTTAACCGGTCTGTCGTGGTGAAGCGAGAGCTAAGCCGAAAGGCGAAGCTCTCAATTTACCGGTTGATCTACGTCCCAATCGTCACCTATGGTCATGAACTTTGGGTAATGACCGAAAGAATAAGGTCGCGAATACAAGCGGCCGAAATGAGTTTCCTTCGCAGGATGGCCAGGCTCAGCCTTAGAGATAGGGTAAGGAGCTCGGACATTCGGGAGGGGCTCAGAGTAGAGCCGCTGCTCCTCCACGTCGAGAGGAGCCAGTTGAGGTGGCTAGGGCATCTGGTAAGGATGCCTCCCGGACGCCTCCCTGGAGAGGTGTTCCGGGCATGTCCCTCCGGAAGGAGACCTCGGGGCCGACCCAGGACACGATGGAGGGATTATATCTCTCGTCTGGCCTGGGAACGCCTGGGGGTTCCTCCGGAGGAGCTGGCTGAAGTGGCTGGGGAGAGGGCTGTCTGGGCTTCCCTCCTGAAGCAGCTGCCCCCGCGACCCGGACCCGGATAAGCGGGAGAAAACGAAACATTGCATAACATTCCACTTCTTTGCCTTAAAAATCTCTTTGGTTGCTTTCGCAGTATGCTTCAGGCCATTGTCCATCTGCACTGTAAAGTGCCGTCTGTCACGCAGCGGTGTTTTTCTTTTGGGTTGTCTTGTAATTTCCGGTTTTATTTTGAAGTTCTAACTCTCCTCTCGTTTCAGGTCACTTGCCCTTCCTCTCGTGTCATCGGTCTGATTGTCTCCCTGATTCCTGATTGTTTCCACCTGTTCCCCATTACCCTCGTGTGTATATATGGTCTGCGTTTTCCCCTGTCCTGTGCCAGTGTGTCATGTTCGTTGACCAAGTGTGTTCGTGGTCCCTGCTCATGTGTATGGTCGTATTTGATGAGTATTACTGTTTTGTGTATTTTTCATCGCCTCGTTTTTTCCCTCTTCGGAGTGGTTTTTCGTTTGAACTTTACTTTGATCCAAGAGACTTTGAGTTTTTGTTAATAAAGTGTTTTATTTTCTGGAAACCTCTGCATCTGAGTCCAGCCCCTTTTGTACCGGCCTGTCACCGTCCAATGGGTTCTGAGGTATTTGGGTGAATATGAACAGATAATATTGAAACACTTCAGATTCTATCCTGCTGCTTTTGTCAGCAGTCACATCATTAATAAATACAAGGGAACTAGTTCCATTGGCAGCCATACATGGCCACGCCATGACACTTCCACCACCATGCTTCAATGATGAGGTGGTAGCTTTGGATCATGAGCAGTTCCTTTCCTTCTCCATACTCTTCTCTTCCCATCACTCTGGAACAAGTTGATCTTTGACTCATCTGTCCATAGGATGTTGTTCCAGAACTTTTTTAGATGTTTGGCAAACTCTAATCTGGCCTTCCTGTTTTTGAGGCTCACCAATGGTTTACATCTTGTGGTGAACCCTCTGTATTCACTCTGGTGAAGTCTTCTCTTGATTGTTGACCTTTACACACATACACCTACTTCCTGGAGAGTGTTCTTGATCTGGCCAACTGTTGTGAAGGGTGTTTTCTTCATCAGGAAAGAATTCTCTGGTCATCCACCACAGTTGTTTTCCGGGTCTTTTGGTGTTGCTGAGCTCACTGGTGCGTTCTTTCTTTTTAAGAATGTTCCAAACAGTTGACTTGGCCAAACCTAATGTTTTTGCTCTCCTCTCTCTGATGGGTTTCTTTTGATTTTTCAGGGTAATGATGGCTTGCTTCACTGATAGTCCATACTTCTGATCTATACATGCTCACCCACTTCTATACAATTATTTTTCAAGTACCCATATTTAGAATCATATTTATAATTGTAAATATATGTATAATATGTAATGTTTTCTTTTTTGCTGTTGTGTTGTTGTTGAATTGTGTTTGATTCTTTGTTTATCTTTGGGAAGGTGTTTTGTATAAGCCCATACAGGGGTTTTCACCTCTCCCGCACTTATTATTCTTGTTTCCTTATTTCTGTTCTTTATTACTTTTTTATGGTGCAAATAAATAAATGAAAAATAGTGACAGCTCTTTGGATCTCATATTGAGAGTTGACAGCAACAGAGTCCAAATGCAAATAGCACACTTAAAATGAACTATAGACCTTTTATCTGCTCCTTGCAAATGGGAATAACACACACCTGGCCATGGAACAGCTGAGCAGCCAATTGTCCCTTTACTTTTTGTCCCTTAAAAAGTGGGAGGCATATATACAATTATTGTAATTCCTACACCATTCACCTGATTTGGATGTACCCTGCAGTTAAAGCACATCTTGTTCGTTTCATTTCAAATCCATTGCGGTGGTGTACAGAGACAAAAAGATTAGAACCGTGTCGATGTCCCAATATTTAAGGACCTGACTGTATCTGGAATGGGCGTGTCCGAGAGGACCAATGTACGGTACTCTCTCGAGGTTTAGAGGTAAGGGGCACATGCATTAAACATCTGAGTAAAAAGTGTTGATGTTCTCTCCATATCAAACCCTGAACCTCCTAAACTATGAGCTTGTTCTTCACCTCATCTTTTATCTTCTCCAGCTCTTTGTTTCTGGTCTCCAGCTCCTCCTCCAGCTTCTTCTCCTCCACCTTCAGTTGATTTATCTGAGTCAAAAGGAGGTGAAGTCCAGATTGTTAACAGTCAGACAGTAACTTGTTCAGAACATCTTCTCTATTATCTACTGTGTGTATTTTAAATGCTGTTTCTTCCTGTAGTTCTATCATTTGACCTGTAGATGGAGCAGAGTTGTGTTTGTGTTTGTCAAACTCCACCAGTAGTTCATTAAGAACAGAGAACTCAGTCTCTCTGTGATTAGAGTCAAATATGTGAAGCTTTCTGTCACTGATCAAATCATTTCTTTGTCTGTTCATCCAGCAGGTGGTCTACATCATACCAGTCTATTCTAGTTAGGAGATAGGACAGAGGATTCTGGCTAGAACATAGTCAGACCTTCTGACCTTCTACCAAGAAGAGAGAAGATGTTGACCACCAACATCAACCTCCTTAGAACATGAACATGATCTGAAGATTCAATTAAATAGAAACACATTGAAATGACAACAAACATGTGGCTGGAAAAGAATCTGATACAAACTACTAACCTTCCTCGTCTGTTTGTAGGAATCAAGCCACTGAGAAGAATGAAGAGAGATCAGGAAAGATTATAAATGATGGACATGCAGATTGTATCATAGTTTTTATAATGTGATCACTTACCTTGAGAAACTTGGTTGATATGGAAGCAGCAGCTTTGATTTCCTCCAACTGGAAAAATGTATTAAAGTCAAATAAAAATATTTTATCATCACTGATTCTATTTCTTCATGTCAGACTAAACAACACATTTGACATTTAATCTGAAGGACGTATTCATAGAAAAGATTTTAGACTTGTATATCTGGACTCTGGATTTTTCTCTGGATGTTGTTGTTTCTGATGAGAATGATGTGTGTGAATAAAATACTTCTCTCTCCATGTCTATGAGATTGTTCTTCACCTCATCTTTTATCTCCTTCAGATCTTTGTTTCTGGTCTCCAGCTCTTTCTTTCTGGTCTTCAGCTCTTTGTTTCTGGTCTCCAGCTCCTCCTGAAGCTTCTTCTTCTCCTCCTTTAGTTCATTGACCTGAGAGGAGGAGAAAACCTGCAGTTGTATCATTTCACCAGTAGATGAAGCAAAGTCACAGTTGTGTTGATTCCAGGTAAGCCCTCAATAATATAATGATATAGTTGATGTGTCTCTACATGTTTCTCCATCTCTTCAGTCTTGTTCTTCAGTTGAAGTCTCATCTCTTCAGTCTTGTTCTTCAGTTCTTCTTTGGTTTTCTGCAGCTCTTCTTCAATCTTCTCATATTTCTCTGTCAGCTATCAGACAGACAGATGGATGATCAATCAGCAGGTTTACTGATGAAACTTTGGTCAAACTGATCAATCTAAACCTTTAATGTTTTACTTCTTGTCTCTTACATCTTCTATTTTCTTACTCCTCCCAAAAACCTTCATCATCACTGTTTCCTCCGTCAGGAGCTTTTCTCCTCTTTCAGCTTCATCTCTGGATCTTTTCTTGGTTTCTGTGTAAAATCAAAGCAGCTGAATTCAACTATAAAAGACGTTTGCTGGTGTTTTAGATCATTAATGTGATAACTCATCTGGAACTTACTGGTTGTATTTTGTCTCCACACAAAGAAGACACCTGCTAAAATAACCATGATGCTAACAGCCAAGCTAACAGCTAAACCAACAGAACTGGATGAGGACAAGAAGAAATCATCTGAAATGATAACACACGGAGTTACATGACATTTCTACACAATCACACACAAACTGTGTCAAATTAAAATAATCTCATGGTCCGTTTTCTTAGCGTGTTCTACCTGGAACATGTATGTGAGCCTCTCTGCTCTGGTTGATGTTGTTCTGTTGGACTCTACAGGTGAAGCTGTTGCTGTGTCTCTTGTCCACAGTCACTCTGCTGCTGACAGTATAGAGGTCATCAGGACCTCTGACTGTCTCTGGAGGTCCAGCAGAGAGCAGGTTTCCCTCAGCGTCCAGCCACAACACCTCAGGCTCTGGATACCAGCCTGCAGACTCACACTGTAACACCACTCCTCCTCTGTCTCTGTCCATCCCTGATAAACTGATGACGGGTGAGGCCACCGAATCTGGAGCTGAGAAACAAAATGTTTCAAACCAGAGTCAATAGAAGTAAAACTTCAGGGTCAGAGCTGATGTCAGAGGACTATACTTTATACGTCCACTCACCAACAACAAGCTTAACAAAAGTCTCTATATTCTTCTCTACAACGTAACATTTGTACGTTCCTTTATCAGACAGCTTCACGTCAGAGAGTTTCAGTGAAACGTTTCCACGTTTCAGTTCATCAGGGAACAGAGATGTTCTTCCTTTGTAGGATGGATCTTTTGTCCTTTCAAAGTCTCCACCAAAACGCCACACGAGGACAAAGAGGTCCGACTTCATCCACTCCAACGTTGCTCCAGAAACATCCACTGAAGGTTTCAGGTGACATGGTAGAACAACGTCATCACCAACTCTTGCTATAATTGGTTGAAGTGAATCCACTGACTCAGACTGACCTGGAAAGAAATAAGGAGGTTATATATTAACAATTTAGTATAGCATCCAGAAGTCCCAGGTTATGGATTTTTCTTTCTTTCCTTTTCTTCTTATTTAGTGTTTTGTCGTCTGTTTTATGTTTTTTTTTTGTTTTTTTTTGTTTTTAACTAAAGTTGAAATGTTCTTTGGGGGAACCCTCCTATACAAGCCACTTGAGTTTTTTGGGGGGTTTCCCTGGCATGCCTTTATGCTCGTACCTTCTTTATTTACATATTGTCAATATATTTTTTTTTGTATTGTTGTTGTTGTTTTATTGTATTTTAAGTGCCAAATAAAATGAAACAAAATGAAATGAAAAGGTTTGTTGAGTCCTGCACTAGAACATATAGAGTTAGTCTCAAACTTTTTGGACACATTTGTTGGTTATTGTTGCTGTTCATCAAAATGTATTCAAATTAAATCATGGATATGGGCAGACTCTGAGCGTTAACTTAACATAGAGCTTTAATCCACTGTCCCTTATTTTTAGAGACTCTAAAGTGGACTCAATTGGACAGTGGCTTCAAAACCTGTTTAATGTTTAGATGTGGGACGTCTCTGAATTATTTCCAGGAAGCCAACATATGTTCAAGGGAGCTCTCGACCCAAGTGAACCAGGCCATCCTTTGACTGGGACAACCAAACAAATCCATCAGAGACATGGCAGAAAGTATCGGAGGGTACAAATCAACAGTATGGTGCATGATACTATCATCCTGGATGTCCACAGAAGACAACAGAATACCTGAAGTAGACAACGTCGTAGGGTTGGGCGATATGACTGAAAAATGTATCCCGATATAAGTGTTTCATATCAGTCGATATCGATAATTATTGAATAATTTTTTTTAACCTATTCTACTCAGACTTCTCAACTGTGCTAAGCTGCATCTATTATTTCTTTGTATCGCTTTGATGTTTTGTTGTGTGGCACTGCTGCAGTGCGCTAGACTTTTTCATTGTCTGTCATTTTGACTGACTGGACCATAAAAGTCCCATCATAACCCATTTTTATCCGTCATTTAAATTTTTTAAAATTGATAACAATTACATATTCAGTAGCATTTAAATTTCATTCATTTTTAATTAATTCAGTAGCCGTCGAAAAAAAGATTCGGTTCATATAACCGGCCATCAAAGACGACCCTAGAATCATAAACCTAGAGTCTGTTTAATCGGCTCAGTTGAGTCCTACCACGTTTGATTGATAATCAATAAACGGCTTCATTCAAACATCTTCCATCTCACTCTGCAGAGAACCTAAATGTACGACCAGACTAGACCAGCAAACAATACGCAGAGAAACCAAACTTAACCGACTCATAACCGTTGCTCGTGGATCCCTGATTAACCGAGTCAGCAGCCACTCACTCAGCCGGCAGATAAATGAAACTTAACAGACTCTTACACTACTAATTAAGAGAGACAAGAGCCAATTAATATGCTCACTCGCCACCAAGTCTGCAGATAACATCGGTCTGACTCATGTCTGACTTAAAATAACCAAAATATTGCCAAACTGGTAATGCAATCTTTCCTTTTTCTATCTGCAATTTCCTCTCACGCTGTCACACTCATACTCTGCTCTCATTCCACGCCATTCTTTTTGTTGTTGTTGTTGTCATTGGCTTAGCTGGGCCATGATAGGTCGAGAGGCTAAAGCTCTTCCTCTCCCTACATCCCCCAGAATGACTTGCAGTTTTGGCTCGGGGTTATCTCCCTGTTTTTCTCTAATGGAGTTCAAGTGAAATTATCCAACATTATATCGAACGTATTTTCTATTGATATCGCGATATATATCGTTATTGTTTTATCGCCCAGCCCTACAACGTTGTCTGTAATACTCAGTGGAGCCAGTTTGATGCACCGGTTTTGGTTGGTGGTTGTGACTGGAGACAGGGGGGTTTGGGGATAAACCGTTGTCTTGTTTTGTATGATGTGTACAACAATATTCAGGACAACGACGTGCTGTAACTGTAGCCTTTTTATTAGCTCCTTAGCAACAGGAAGAGAGTGTCACGTTAGACGGCAAACTGCAACTGCGGCTGCGCTGACATGCATTAACCAATCACCATCCAGCATTTGAAATCATCCAATGGTTCTAACAATATTCTTGAACAATCTTTCAAACATATTCTATGTGCATATTACAACCGTCTGCTCAGATTCAACCAAATGAAGCGTAGAAGTGGCGCTACGTGATCTCAATCTTGATCTGAACCTTATCCTGTGATGAAACAAATCCAGTTTTGGTTAATCAGCTCTTTTCACTCAAGAATCATGAAGGCTGTGTTATGAATCAAAGTTTGGACAGATGTTTGGGTGGAAAGTGTGAAGACACATTCACAGAATAAAAGCTCAAAACCATCAGAAAAAGAAGAAGGAACTCATGAAGGATGATGAGATGGATGAGGTTTTTTAGAAACCCTAACCCTCAAACTCAGCCAAGGAACACAAAGGTATGAAAGCTATGACATTAAATAACCAGACATAATGTCAGTAACTGTGAGAAAAACACAGAGATTGATCATCTCGTCATTTCTAAACCACATGATGTCCCCACCACTGATCCGGTGGGAATACGGTTAAGATCTGGGAGTGGTTGAATGGTTGTAGTTCTTACACCTTTCCTCTGGTTTGGCTGTGAATCACCTCAAATTAAAGCTGAGAGTCTGAGCCTCAATATTCATTTTTAAACTATTAACTTGAATATATTATCATGATGAACACTGAGGAGGTTCTGGTGGTTCTGATGTTGGTAAATACTTAAATATGTATTACCTGTACAATTCCCGAATAAAAAAGGGAATACAGTGACATTTTACCAAATATTCACTCATTTTGAGTTTCATGCCTGCAACACATTCCAAAGAAGCTGGGATAGGGTCAAGAAAAAACTGGGAAAGTTGAGGAATGCTCAAAAACCGCCTATTTGGATCAGTCCACAGGTGAACAGGTTGATTGGAAACAGGTGAGAGTCATGATTGAGTATAAAATGAGTCTCCCTGACAGGCTCAGTAGCTCACAAGTAAGGATGGGGTAAGGTTCTGAGGTTCTGAGGTTCTTTATGAACATACGACTGCAGGGAATTTAGGGATTTGATCATCTACATTTGATCTATCATCAAAACATTCAGAGAATCTGGAAAAATCTCTGCACATTAGCAGCAAGGCTGACAACCAACACTGAATAACCGAGACCACTGACGGTACATCTACAAGTGCTAGGTAAAACTACCATGCAAAGAGAAAGCCATAGATTAACAACACCCAGAAACACAGCTGGCTTCTCTGGACCTGGGGGGTATTGCACAAAACTAGGATAAGGGATTAAGCCGGGATATGTTGATTATCCCGGCTGAATTAGCCAATCAGAGATAATTTAGCCTTCAGATAATCAACATATCCCGGCTTAATCCCTTATCCTAGTTTTGTGCAATACCCCTCTGAGCTCATATGAGATGTGTGTGCTGCGGTCTGATGAGTCCACATTTCAAATAGTTTTTAGAAATAATAGACGTTGTGTCCTCCAGGCTACAGAGGAAAATGAATGCCCTGATTGTTACCAGAGTGAAATTCAAAAACCAGCAACTGTTGTTGCTTGTTTGTAGTTGGTAGTTGTTAGTGCTGGTTGTTAGTTCCTGTGGTTTGTTGATGTCTTAGTGCCCATGTCATCTGTGAAGGCATCATTAATACTAAAAGGTACATCCAGGTTTTGGAGCAACATATGCTGCCATCCAATCAATGTCTTTAGTTTATTTCAGGTAGACAATGTCCAGACACATTCTGAACATCTTCCAACTGTGTGGCTTCGTAGTAAAAGAGTGGGGTTAGTAGACTGGCTCGCCTGCAGTCCAGACCTGTCCTCCACTGAAAATATCCATCAGTGTTGAGTGTTGTCACAATGAAATGTGATGAGAGAATATTTGTAGGATAAATATCAGTTTGAACATTAAATGTCTTGTCTTTGTGGTGTGTTCAGTTGAATATAGGTTGAAAAAGACTTGCTAGTTGTTGCATTCTGTTTCATATTTACGTTTCACACAACATCCCAACTTCCATGGAATTGGGGTTTGCACATAAGGAGCCTTTTCATTCAGATTAAACTAGAAAAATGTCAGTCTCCATCCAACTGCTGTCACCACAACATCTGGAGACGACTGAACACCACAGTCAGCTGATACCTCAATACCCCATGTTCTGTTTGTATATGTCTGTGTGAATGTTTTTCTTGTGACTGGAGCCTTGCCAAAGACAATTTTCTGTAACCTTGTGTAACAGACAATAAAGTTTTATCTTATCTATTCAGTTGATGCAGCTTTAATGTTATTCAATGATGTGTACTTTGACAAGGTCCAACTCTGAGCTGTTAAGGATTGTATTGTCGGTTAGTTACCTCTAGAAGAGTGAATCATGTGGAGACAGAAAACCAAACCGGTGACGATTCTGAGCCAGAAGTGAAGGAAGAGACCGTCCATCTGAGGAATCAGGGAGTCCTGAAAAAGAAGCAGATGATCCATCATAAGTTAATGTCCAGTCAACTTTAAAACGTGTACATTATTATTAGGCTTCGACCTCAATAAAAACATCAACAATAATCATAAAAAATATTGAAAAGCAGCAGTCGTGGGTTCAACTTTCGCCTTGGTCTGTGACAAAAATACTTTCAAGACAAGGGGCTGTCCATTACATAACCACAACCCTAGTGCTAACACCTAACCCTAGGGCTAAGCTTAACCCTTAAGGTCAAATTTGACCCATTTACAATTTAAAATATGTAAAAAGTTCACTTGTTTCTGTTGGAAAAAGGCACGACAAAATCATATTTCACCATTTTTAGAAAATTCTGAAAGCCTCTACAAAAAAAAGTGACATCTTTGGTGTTACGGTCAAAAATGACCTACCAAGAATATTGGTAATTGCACACATTCATGCATCATAAACAAAATGTTTTGGGTTGCTGTGTTGATCAAATTTGGATCAATTTATACTCTCCCCACCACCCTACCACACCCCCCACCATATCCTCCTGTTGGGACATGAACCTGGTGGTGAGCTCACCATGCATAATCAAGTTAACCACATCACTGTCTTTGTCTTAGAAATAAAGGGAAGCCATGGAAACTCCAAGTCCCACAATCCTCCAGGTGAAAACGGACTCAGCAGTTCACTGCCTGACAGTGGCATGTGACCTCTGAGGTCATCAGGCCATATAAAATGTGCTGTTTGGCCTGTGTTCACTCTCTTACCCTCTTACCCTCACTCCACTCCACACCTACACTATATTACCAAAAGTATTCGCTCACCTGCCTTTACTCATTCTATGAACTGAAGTGCCATCCCATTCCTAACTCATAGAATTCAATATGATGTCGGTCCACCTTTTGCAGCTATTACAGCTTCAACTCTTCTGGGAAGACTGTCCACAAGGTTGAGGAGAGTGTTTATAGGAATTTTTGACCATTCTTCCAAAAGCGCATTGGTGAGGTCACACACTGATGTTGGTCGAGAAGGCCTGGCTCTCAGTCTCCGCTCTAATTCATCCCAAAGGTGTTCTATCGGGTTCAGGTCAGGACTCTGTGCAGGCCAGTCAAGTTCATCCACACCAGACTCTGTCATCCACGTCTTTATGGACCTTGCTTTGTGCACTGGTGCACAGTCATGTTGGAAGAGGAAGGGGCCCGCTCCAAACTGTTCCCACAAGGTTGGGAGCATGGAATTGTCCAAAATGTTTTGGTATCCTGAAGCATTCAATGTTCCTTTCACTGGAACTAAGGGGCCAAGCCCAGCTCCTGAAAAACAACCCCATACCATAATTCCTCCTCCACCAAATTTCACAGTTGGCACAATGCAATCTGAAATGTACCGTTCTCCTGGCAACCTCCAAACCCAGACTCGTCCATCAGATTGCCAGATGGAAAAGCGTGATTCATCACTCCAGAGAACGCGTCTCCACTGCTCTAGAGGCCAGTGGCGGCGTGCTTTACACCATTGCATCCGACGCCTTGCATTGCACTTGGTGATGTGTGGCTTGGCTGCAGCTGCTCGGCCATGGAAACCCATTCCATGAAGCTCTCTGCGTACTGTACTTGGGCTAATCTGAAGGTCACATGAAGTTTGTAGCTCTGTAGCAAATGACTGTGCAGAAAGTCGGCGACCTCTTTGCACTATGCGCTTCAGCATCCGCTGACCCCTCTCCGTCACTTTACGTGGCCTACCACTTCGTGGCTGAGTTGCTGTTGTTCCCAAACGCTTCCATTTTGTTATAATAGAGCTGACAGTTGACTGTGGAATATTTAGGAGCGAGGAAATTTCACGACTGGATTTGTTGCACAAGTGGCATCCTATGACAGTTCCACGCTGGAATTCACTGAGCTCCTGAGAGCGGCCCATTCTTTCACAAATGTCTTGTTTCACAGTCTGCATGCCTGAGTGCTTGAATTTATACACCTGGGGCCAGGCCAAGTGATTAGAACACCTGATTCTGATCATTTGAATGGGTGAGCGAATACTTTTGGTAATATAGTGTACATGTGAAGACCCCCAGCTGCTCGGCTGCAGCTGGCTGCCAGATAGTCTACTAACAAAGAGCAACTACCCTGGGCCTGTCCTCCTCCGCAGTGAAGCGAGATCCTGCTGAGGAATCTGCACCAACAAACAGAAGGTTTGCAGGCTAAACTCTCAAACAACAGGAGCCACACGGCTGGTTAGCACCAAGCTGCTAACAAACCACTTCAAAAGGACTCAAGGTTTCCCGGTTTCCCTCCGTCTGCCATCAGAAACACACAGCAAGGACTGCAACTTTTCCCAGTTTGGCTTTCCATCAGGAACTGTCAGCTAAAGGAGCAACACACCAGAAATGGATTTTCCAACTCCATTCCAGCTGGTAGTATGACCTGGGCATAGTCAAGCTAAGCTAAGCATAGAGTTAGAAATGTTGATTTGATGTGATATTTGTGTTTATTGAGTTGTTTAGTACAGTGAATTGATGTTAGTTCAGATTTTCACATTCCACATATCTACTAGCCAGCACATGGTCTGCTAGTCCCTACTCAGCAGCAATTGTTTCCTTTGTATTCAAGACCTCAAGGCCCCAGTGGCCATCTTGACACGCCCACAACCGGCGGCCATTTTGACACACACACAAACACTCACATACACACACACACACACACACCTGTTTAGAGTACTCTGTAGTTAGATTGTAGGGTTACCTTTTATTCTTGTAATAAATGTCTTTTAAACATACCAGTTGTCTGTTTAATGTTGCACAAGAGTGAATACTGCCAACCTCTACACTGTCAAGAACTCCAAATTCCTTCAACTTTAACTAATTGTTAACGTGGTAATTTTGGTAATAGTTAAGTTAATTCTTAATCAGAAATCCAAATTGACAAATTAGTATAATTTATGAGACTGATTTGATTGATTGGCTATATTTTCCCTTCCTAGAAGGGTGGTGCCCCGAGGTGATCTTGTAATTTAGGTCCAATTATTTTTGATAATTATTAATTGTTCATGATAGCCAAACCCCAATTTTGACTGCCTTAGTACACAGGCCCAACATAAATGGTGCCCCATGTGAGGCAGAATACTGTTGCCAATTATTCATAAGTGTGCAATATTAAATTCAAAGCCAAAGAAAAAAAATTGAAAAACTTTTAGACTTGCCAGAAGTCTTAACGCTCAATCCCACGAGTCTACCACAGGAGTAGATGTCCAGTTGTGCAATATTGTGATAAGTCATGAAATTCATAAATTGATGAATTATTAATAATTCATTGAGGATAACTACCATCTTAGGTCCCCATTGTGCTACATTAAAAGTTGCTTTTGCTGCTAGCTAATACAAGTTGAACCTACTTTTTTAGTTATAAGAACTTCTGCATTCGAGTACCACATAATCATGCAATCCTGTCAAGCTGTTTCCTGTTAATTTAAGTCCTTCCCTGTTGATTTAACAGTGTGCCATCGGCCCTGTAACAGAAAGAACTTGTGCCAGCTTTCATGCATTTCAGCCTAAGATAAGGAGTCTGAGATAGAGCCACAGTGTGCTACCAGCCCTGTGAAATATAAGTTATATACTTAGCTACTACTAACACGTGTTCCAGCCTTAGTTAACTTTAAGAATCCTGCATTTCAGTTATTGCATGTTGAGTTTTGGTGAGTAAATTAATATTTACTGTGCTACCAAATTTGTTGTGCCCACTAGAGCCACTAGATGGTGCCATAGCTACATTTTTAGCATTAGAAGCTACATAGCTACTTAGCATAGCATTGCTAACCCCATTGCCTTGTTGTTGTTGTTTTTGACACCACCATCCCACATTACAATGGAGAACTCCTGTGTAGAGCAATTTATTTCCTCCCTTGCACAGAGCCCAGGCTGCCCTGAGTTCATTAACAGGGATGAGTTAGATTCTCTGCTGAAGGACAGGTGTGATGCACAGACTGCATCCAAGGGCCCATTGTTAAGATGTTTGCTTCTGAACTTCCACAGGCAATCCAGCCTTGCCTCTCAGAGCAAAGCAACCTTAGAAAAGGAGGTAAAGTCCCTTAAAGCGCAAACTGCGTGTCTCCTCCATGAGGTACAAATGGCCAATAAGAAAGCTATAGGCTACTTATCAGACCTGCACTCAGCAGAGTCAGATCTTTGTGCACACAAAGAGGAATTGTTTAGGCTTAAATCGGGTTGTCTTTTTACAGAAGAACTCTTCTAACAGATCAACCTTTTACACCTATAGCTATAAATGTGCCATGTCCAAACACTGGACAGGCCCACGCTATCAAAACTTCCTGAGGTTCTGGAAGTCATCTGAGCCAAATAGATAGATTTACACTTCTGTGGAATTTCCCCACTCTGGTTTCTGGACTAATTAGTTCTGAATCGAAAGAACATTAATGCGATATCAGGAACTACAAAGACTGAATTAAATGACTTCTACTTTATATGGGTAAAGTCTAGAAGACTTAATATTATTTTATTGTGTTTATTATTATGTTTTAAGCTTGTGATGTACTAATTCTTCCTTTTCAGAGACACACACATGCAAACATACCAAACACTTTCTTGCTCCCGTCTCCAAGAGTGACCAAGGGAGTGGATCAGATGAGGGGTCGTAAATAACTTCCTGCCAGAACCAGACTCTGATCTGCATTTCTCTTCTCTAAAAAGAGCCTATGTTTGATCATATGACTATCTAAATTGCAATAACCTGGTAAGTTATATATTGTTGTTCAGGAAAGGCTAACGATCACAATGAGACTATTTTGATCCTTGTACGATAAAGTTAACCCAAATTCACATAATTTGTCACAGTAAAGAAATATCAACTTTGCCATCAAGTGGCTATCTTTAAAAGTATTTTCTCTCTTTTAATCATTGTTGAAGTTAAAGAATGTAGAACCTTAGATATGTTCTTATACTAATGGTAGCTTTTACATGAAACCATAACTATTGGAATTGTTATTTTAGAAACCCCAATCTTTTAGTATGAGCAAAATGTCACTGTAAAGAGAACTTGTTTATTCATTTATTAATGCTTTTGAGTTATTTTGATTTTGCCATTCAGATACGTCACTTCCTTATGTTGTAATGTTGAGTGTTGTCGCATACGAAAAAAATTGCTAACGAGCCATGAGGAGTGATGGAATGGTTACATTTAGTAATATAAAATAGGTTAAGAAGATCAGGTAATAAGGCATCTCAAGACAAAGGAGCAGGCGTTCTCTTCCCTTTCCGCGTGAAGAATTTGGAAACCCTATCCAAACAAGCCCTGAATAACTAACTCATAAAACCAAAGAGACGCTCCCTTTTCTCTGTACTTTCTTTTGCACTTTAACTTTCTCCGTACTTTTGCACTTTCCACTTTCTAGCACATTCTAGTTTTAATTTCCATTTTTCCGTTTACGTTTTAGTTCTTCTTAGTCACGTTTAAACTTAGTAACTTTGTTTCAAGAACAACTTGAATATTTCAAGCTCTGTTTGTTTCTCGTCGGATGTTTTTCCCGACGTACGATTTTTATAGTGACTTAAATATATTTCTAGCTTTATTAATTTTTATACTCTATGAACCGAAGTACTAACCAACATCGTTATAAGTTAGCCAGCGTAGATAGCTGGGATATCAGAGAAAGACCCAATCTCTTCGACGGATGAAGAAGCCAAGAAGCTGTTGCCATAGCAACGACATCAAGAAGACGTGACGATCCGGATTCTTTCTTCAAACACAAAGACATTGCCAAGTGTCATCTACTGCCTTTGACTGAACACCTACAACGCTCTCAAGTGAAGCTGGGTGTTGGAGTTGCAGACCAAGCAACGAGTCCTATATCTACCGGTCCAAGAGAGGCCCTCATCAGCTGTGCCGTTATCATCACCAACTCGTCACACAGACGCTCCGCCATCACCGACGCCGAGAATACTCTACGGAAAAGTAGGCTGAATCGTTCCTACCGCTTAAGACAAAGAGTTGGTGTCACTACTTTGAAACTCCCTACTAACATCTTTAAGAAGATTTATTATGTATAAATGTAATGTATAATTCCATACCTTATCATATTCGTTTTATTTGATTATCCATGCATATATTCCATTAGTCCCTCATTTATTCATAGTTGTCACTTTATTAAATAAATATTTATTCACACTTAAGTTGTTTGTGGTGTTGTTTACGGCAGAGAATGACTGGTAAAAATTGTAGTAAAGGATTCATCCTTCAGATATGCAAATTATTTAACTGAGACTGATAAACTGATTTAAACCGTGTTCTTCCTACGATAACAGGAGGTGGTGCCCCAACAAGACTATTTAAAAAGTGTATGTTACCCTACACACCACAGGTTTCCCCAGCCCCCGCGTTTCCACCAGAGATAACTGTTGCATGTGATGCACCTGCCCAGACACCACAGTGTCCCCGCTTTGAAGTGCTTGAGTTCCTTGCTCAGGACATTGAACATTTTGATCCAGACAGCTGTGATCATAATGTTGACAATTATGTCTGGGATTTAGACCACCAACTAATTGATTTGCCCCATGCAACCCAAAAGGAGAAAGTTAAACTGTATGGAAAACAAGCTCTAAAGCTGTCCATAAGTTTATCCAGTCACAACCTCCCACAGTCAGAGATGACTACTCAGAGCTCCGTCAAGCACTACTAGAAGAGTTCTCTTCTACTGCTGATGAGATTGGCTCAATGGTTGCAGCCCTCCAAATTAAACATACCCGTCATGAGCATCCTAGAGATTATTACTAACGTTTGAGACATGTGTACTTTCAGGGCAGGCTTAGAAGCAAACTCCAACGTCAAGTCCTTATTCTTGCAGAACCTACTTGGGAAACTGTCATCACTTCCAAAGCAAGAGGGAAGACAGTTGAGCCCTCCTGCTCAAATACCAAGGCATCATCCTGGTCTACCACCTTAAAACATCACCCTCACAACACACCAAAGGGGGGTGATAAAGGGCCACATAGAGACACTGGGCGTAGCCGTCATGTCCTCCAGCTTCCCCGAGATAGGCATTCACATAGTCGAAGCTGTAGAAAGCCTTACTCCGAAATTATGGCCCAGTGCAGCTTAGATGGTCAGAATTGAGCAGACAGTGACAACGCCTCTGAATACCTCTGTGCCTCTGGCTGCACGGAGCATTGCAACCTTGAGCGGAAAAGCTTAAGGCACCTCAGATTCAGAGTTCCTTCCTCACGGAAATAATAACACAGTCCATCCCTGTACTGCCAGTAGGTACGAAGTACTTTACTTTCTTTGCAGTTAAGTAGGCAAACTTGTTGATTTGTTGGCAACAACAGCAAAGTTTTCAACTCATTAATAGCAACACCTGCCACTATTAGCTGAGAAAAGCCTAAATTCTGATTCGACCCAGACACACTGTCGAACTTTGCAATTACACCTTAACCAATTTCTTGGTAGTATTTTGCAATTTATACATGTCCTTATTCAACACAAATTTTAGGACACATTCGAACAATGATACAGCCATTGACAACCAAGATATTAAAATGTGATGACATCCTTCCACAGCAACATCTGCATGAAGGACAAAATTGTTATTTCTGTTAAGCTCAGACTGAGTACTGCATTGAATAATTATACAACAATTATTGTAATAGGATCCAATGAGTAAACCACAAAACTCTTGGACATTTGGAAATGGTTTTATTATTGTAGGTGCCATGAGGGGAGTAACAAAACATAATGATCCCAGGACTGATCACGGAAAGATGAGACAAAGAGACAGTTTTATGGGTAAACAAAAATAAGGCGTTTATTAGAAAAAGGACAAAATCAGGGTGTATCCAAAGCAGCTGGCCTGCAAAAGGAACTGCATGGTTAAACAAACTGAAATGCTGGCCTTCCACAGGAACCAGGACAAAACAATCAAACCAAAGACACAATGCTAACTGGTTAGCAGCACCACACACACCTTCCCGCTGAAGGGCTATCAAAAAACTGGAGCAGCCAAAACAAGAACAACCTCACCACCACAGCCATGCCGCACTGCTCCATTCAGAGCGTGTCCCAAACGACCAGAGTGCTGTTCTCTTCCCCTTTTAAACTCTGGCCACTGATTACCAGATTGGAGACTGAGTGTCATGCATACACCTGGAGAGAGAGAGAGAGAACAGCACCGCAGCAGCACACACACACACACTTTAAAGAAATCGGCCCACAGGCCGTAACAACCACACGTCAAGTGAGATTGTGAGACCAAAGGGGGGAATGTTGGGACATGAACCTGGTGGTGAGCTATGGAAGCTTTGGCCGAAGTATTTTCTGTGCTACCATGTCACTTCAGACCTTTCATGTGATCATTCATGTGAATTATCCACTTTGATAATCGTGAGATGGGAGCTGGTCCCAGTGTAAATTACAAACTTGTTAGGAACAAATGTGAAGAGCATTTGCCGTTTGCATTTGCAATTTTGAGATAAGTAAGACTTTTTTTTACCTCTGTCCTATAAATATGTACCGTCAGTTTTGACCCGTAACACAACAGATGTCACTATGGTTAAGTAAAAAAAAACTCCACATGTAATTTATTTTTTGTGGCTTGTTCTAATATTAATCTATGACAGCCAGATAGAGTAATTATCCATTGTCTTCACTACAACAAAGATAAGAAGTGAATTTAACTATTTTTTCAAATGAAAATGAATGGTGTATTCAAAGATAAAAAGGTCTATTGGGCTAAAAAATTTAACATTTAATACAATGCTTTCATAGATATGAATGCAAAACAAGTGAGATATGAGGTGAAAAATGAAACTGTTCTTTGATGATTTTGGGCTGGATTAAGTTATGGGTCAGTTTTGACCCGTTAACACAAAAGACGTGAGCAGCTTTCTAACACTTTACAAGGGTTAACACCAAGCCTAAACCTACCCTAAAACAAACCTAAACCCCAACACCAAAGTGTGGAATCGTCGGACAACACATGGTGAACTATCGAGATATATGTTTAATCCTAACCCTAGAGCTAACCATAGCACTAGGACTATCAAAGGGTGGGCTAACAACAACGGTAAGATAAGTCACCCTAAAACAGGTGTAACGCCTACACACTCAGGTGAGCTGTCAACCAGAGATTGTACAGGGAAGTAGACTCCACCACAGAGACGCCCAACCACCATTTTATTCTATTGCATCACACACAAACAAACAGAACACCTTAACTACAGTCGACCAAATGCTGAAACCCACCCAACACTCATTAACTGACAGTCAGCATTTACTGCAGCACCATCACTCACAGCAACGTACCAGCTACAATCCACCAATAAATAGATTTATATATCAGTTAACTAAAGTTAGTCTTTGACCACAAACAACCCTTCATTCTTACCTCGTTGGTGACAGTCCCTCTACAAATCCTTGAGGGAGGTTGAGGGACGTCTGGAGGAGAGGACCCACAACAAGACGATCGACAGAGGCATAAATAGCTCAGTGTAGCATAATGACTGGCTGGAGAGGAATAAAAAACAAAGCAATAAAACACACATCAAGTCACTCATTAACAGACTAACCTACTTTCACTTTTGGTCCCTTTAGATCAGATTAGATTCAACTTTATTGCCTTTTCAAATAATACAGGTACATACACAACAAAATTCAGTTTGGCATTTAACTAGAAGTGGAAACAGCAAAAAGTCCAAAATTAACAATAATATATATGTTCAGCACATCCAGAGGATTGAAACTGCATTACTGTTCGATCCACGGTGCAACAAGTTAAACATTAAATATATAAATATTGGCTAAGGCAGGGTAAGATTTCATGGTAAGTGCAGTGCAGTGTTCACTTGGGCGGGTGTTGTTTACACACAAACGTGTGCATAGCAGTATCATACAAGTGAACACAATGAGATGGAACAAATGAATGTTGGTGTATATTAAATTTGCTGCAACAATGAGTTTGGAGCATTCAGAGGTAAAGTTGTTGTTTTCAAGGTGGACGTATGTACCACTTTAAGGTCATTGAGGTAAAAGACAAGGACATACACGTACAAGTTTACATTACGCTCAGAAAAAAATCAGATTCTTAGACATATTTATACATATTTTAACACAAATAACAAATAAATACTTTCCCTGGTAAGTAGTTACTTTTATAGTGGAGTAAATCAGTTACTAACTCAGTTACTTTTAAGTAACACACCCAACACTGGTTATAGTTAATGATGTTAAATGTACCTTCTCTTGTCCTAAAGTTCTTGTCGGTCGTATGACACCAAAGCAAGACTACACGAGTGAAAGACCAGATGAATAACTGCTATTCTGAATAATCTGAGGAAACACATCTGCCATCTGGGTTGACAGTGGATGTTGATTCTACATGTGTGAATCGTGCTGATAGGATAGTTGCTAGGACAGGATGGTGTCTATAAAGAGGACAATTTTAAAGCTAAAGTCATAGTTAGGATGTGATAGGGTTGTCTGTTACTCTGCCATTCTTGTTCTGTGTCTGTTCTTGTCTGTCTCTACAGGCTGGCCGTGGCTGATCTAATTCTCCAACCACTCCCTCATTGATCCTCACCTGCTCTACTCTCACACCTGCATCTCATCATCTCAATAAGATCCTTCAGTATTTAACTCCAGTTCACTCCCATATTCCACCAGTTTGTCGTTGTACCTTTGTGCTCTACTGTCTATTGTGACGGCCTCCAGGAGAGTACTGGTTTCAGTCCTAATGATCTAGTTTTTGGTCACAAGGTACGTGGACCACTGGCAGTGCTGCGAGATGAGTGGATTGCAGAGGAACCCCCATCAAACTTGATAGAGTATGTGAATGGCTTTCGACACAGGCTCTATATGGCTGGCCAGTTGGCGAAGGAAAAACTGGGTAAGGCTCAGGCTAGGATGAAGCAGTGGTATGACCGACGCTCTGAAGCAAGTCAGTTTAGTGAAGGGGATCAAGTACTTGCCTTGCTGCCGATTGTGGGATCACCATTTCAGGCAAAGTATGTTGGTCCATATACTGTGGTGCATCAACTCTCCGAACAGAACTACCTAATTGCTACTCCAGACCGCAGGAAAAGAAACCAGCTCTGCCACATAAATTTGCTAAAACCATATTATGTGCGCGATTCACCTAAAGCGAAGTCTGACTGTGCAGGTTGCTCTTCCTCAGAAGCCCATTCAGGTTTGGCTGCTTGTACAGTGGTGCAGTCAGCATTTAATGGGGGGGGGGATGTGGCAGTCCCTGATGATGCGTTGTTACGTGGCCGTTTGAAGAACTCTGAATCGCTTCAGAATTTAGATGTGGTGTTAGCTCATTTGACATTTGAACAGCGAACAGAGTTGACAAAATTAATTAAGAGCTATCCATCTTTATTTGGTGACACGCCTTCCAGAACGACTTTGATAGAACACGATATTGACGTGGGCGATGCAAAACCAATTCGCCAGAGGTTTTATAGAGTGTCTGAAGAAAAGCGGAAAATCATTGATGGGGAAGTCAAATACATGCTGGATAACCACATTGCTGTACACTCTTCTTCCAGCTGGGCTTCTCCATGTTTGCTTGTTGAAAAATCTGATAAGTCGCCACGGTGTTGCACAGATTTTCGGAAAGTAAATGCTGTGACCAAGCCAGATTCTTATCCATTGCCTCGTGTGGAAGATTGTATTGACCAAGTTGGTGCTGCAAAGTTTGTGAGCAAGTTCGATCTATTAAAAGGGTATTGGCAGGTGCCGTTAACCAAAAGAGCTCAAGAAATATCTGCTTTCATAACACCATCTGGTCTGTTTTCATATACAGTCATGGGTTTTGGCTTGCGTAATGCTCCAGCTACGTTTCAACGGCTAATGAATATGGTGGTTAATGGTCTTGAAGGTTGCGCTGTATATTTAGATGATGTGGTGATATACAGTAATACTTGGGAAGATCATTTGAGTCGTATTGGTGCTTTGTTTGAGCGACTCGCTGATGGTAATTTGACTGTAAATTTGGCAAAATGTGAATTTGCAAAAGCTACTGTGACCTATCTTGGTAAGGTTGTGGGTCAGGGTCATGTGCGGCCTGTTCTTGCCAAGGTATTGGCTATTAATGATTTTCCTGTTCCTACCACAAAAAAGGAACTCATGAGGTTCTTAGGGTTGGTCGGTTATTATCGTTGTTTTTGCCGGAATTTTTCAACTATAGTGGCTCCTCTAACAGACTTGTTGAAGGCGAAGGCAAAGTTTGTTTGGTCAGTCTCGTGTCAGCAAGCTTTTTGTCATGTTAAAGCTTTGTTGTGCTCTGCTCCTGTCTTGATAGCTCCCCACTTGGGTAAGCCATTCAAGCTGCATGTGGATGCAAGTCACATCGGAGCAGGAGCTGTACTCCTTCAAACTGACCAACAAGGTGTTGAACATCCGGTTAGCTTCTTTTCTAAGAAGTTCAATTCCTATCAGCTGAATTATTCAGTGATAGAGAAAGAAGCACTGGCATTAATCCTGGCCTTACAACATTTTCATGTTTATCTCGACTCTAGCATGCCGATTGTAGTACTGACTGACCATAACCCTCTAACCTTTCTGAACTCTCTGCAGAACCCAAATCAGAGGCTCATGCGGTGGGCTTTGTTTCTGCAGCCATACAACCTGGACATCCAGCACATCAAGGGCAAAGATAATGTCATGGCTGACGCTTTGTCCCGTGCCCCTCTGTAGATTTGGCAACTTTACTACTAAAATGTCGTCTTCCTTGTTCTCTGCACTGTCCTCTGCAGCATCTCTCTCTCTCTTCCTCTTAAATTGCTCCTAGGTACCAAGGTTGCTGAGGTTGGGAATGGTGGTCTGGAGAAGCAACGAGAGTCGAGTTTGGAAGGGTGTGTTGGTAGGAAGGTTGTTTGTTATCTACTGTTGGCAATATTGGAACTTGGTCCGGTTCTTCAGTATGTATGTTTTTGTTTACAGTCCAGGGTAGGAACCCTGTCTTCTGGAGGGGAGTGTGACGGCCTCCAGGGGGGGCCTTAGGTTGTGGGCTGGGAGGCTGTTGTTTTCTGTCTTGTAGGAGCCTGGGAGGTGGAGTCTCATCAGAGATGCAGCACACCTGAGGAAGTGGGAGGCCATAAAGCAGGCCTTGGCTCATTCCTCTCTCTCACCTGGCGGGTCACCTGACAGCTCTGTTGTATGGATTTGGTGTTACACTTTCATACACTGCTCCATTCATATGCTCCAACACAGCATGCACACTGATATACAGACCTACACCCCACTATTTACCTGTTTTGTTTAATTAAATTCATATTATTGGTAGACTTTGTGTGGCTTCCCTTTTTTGTCACGACTGTTTGAGCCAGGTTGTGACACTATGCTCAGCCTGTTCACCAGCTTTCATCAACCTGTCTCAAGATGTTTTTGCTTTGAACCAAAAGCCTTTCAAAAGTCATTCCTGTCATGGTCTGCAATGTGGGTAGTGATGTGCAATCGAGGCTTTGTTGAAGCCTCGACACGTGATTCAAAAAAAGGTTCATTACTCGAAGCTTCAGTGACACAGTGCTCTATTAGGACATCTAGTGGACAATAAAATGTAGACGTGTCTAACTGGTTCATGCTTGTGTGAGACTTGATTTGCTATGCACATTCCTATTTGACTACATAACATGGATATGTGGTTTAAAGTGTATTATAAGAAAATTATATACATATAACAATAAAATAAATAATAAAGAACAAATGAGATTCGAACCCTTGCTTCGCTAACAACAGGCCGGTGATTTCACAGTGTACCACGAACCTCATCATTGATGTACCCTCGTCGTTGGACCGTTTTGATTACATCACTACTACACTCTATGAACCTTTGCTAATTTACACTAATGTTTATGTTTCAGCGCTTACATCAACTATTTTCTTTTGCTCTTGGTATCATGGTTTAGTAATGTTAGATAATAACTGTACTGAATGCAACAGTGTCAGACCAAATCCTGACTCAGTCATTATTTGCTTCTGAGACTCATCTCATCTCTCCTGAAGAGCCGAGACAACCAAACCAGTGACCGGGTTTCTGAATGAAGCAGTGAAATGGTTCATTTGTCACAAAACACATGATTTGTCCTAACCAAAACTATACACGCACTTCTGACGATATGTCTATATCTTATCTGTATCTCTCTCTATCTTATCTGTACATAACACTATTTATAATAATAATAATAATAATAATACATTTTATTTATAGGCGCCTTTCATGACACTCAAGGTCACCGTACAAAATTGTTAAAATAAACACAGTTCAAATACACAAAATAACATAAAATAGTTGTTTAATGCCTTGAAGGTGAGAAGTAGGATTTTGTAGATGATACAGATTTGACAGGGAGCCAGTGAAGTTGCTGCAGGACCGGTGTGACTTATGGAGGGGGCTCTGGTGATGATGCGTGTGGCGTAGTTTTGAACCAGTTGTAGCTTATGAATGGATTTGTCAGGTAAACCAAATAAGAGGGAGTTGCAATAATCCAGACGGGATGTGACCAGGCTATGGACAAGGGTGGCAGTATTTTCAGGAGAGACGGATGGACGGAGACGGGAGATGTTACGCAGGTGAAAATAGGCTGAACGGGTGATATTGTTAATATGGGAATGGAAACAAAAGTGTGGTGTCAAGGATGACACCCAGACTCTTAATCTGGGGAGAGGGGTAGACTGGGGAATTGTCAATTTGATTTATTTAGAACTATCTATGTCTAACTATGTCTATCCATCAATCTAGTGTTCTAACTATGTAACTAATTGATCTATTTCTCTCTGAATCTTACCATCTATCTCCACAAAATACGCAACTAACTCCAACTACAGCAACAAACCAACCTACTCTGCAAAGAAACATTCAAATGAGCACCATTAAATAGGGATAGGATATCCGGGATATCCCTGAACGCACTCGATCCCACCAAGTTATTCACATGACAAATCAAAGCCCTCAGGTGATTCGTTTGCCGCTGAAGCATTTGAAGCACTTGAACTGCTTCGAATGTCACTCAAGTGCTTCAAACGTCACTAGTCACGTGACCTAACCAAGGCTCGGCACAGTGGTTCGATACAGTTGCTTCATGAGCTACGGCGCATGTGTCGGAGCCTCAGGTGTCAGAGAGCAGCGAGGCTTCTTATGTCATTCTTTTTGGCCCCTCCCCTAAATCAAGCAAGCCTCGATACGCGCTTCACGGAAACGCTGCCTCCATAACTTGACACACCCTTCATCTCGTAACATCACTACTTAACGGTCAGTTGCTCTCCGGCAACTCTGGTTTATTTCTGTATGTTCTGCTGAATAAACTCTGTTCTTCATGTCTGATCCTGACTCTTCAGTGTCCTTTCTACAGGAGAATCTATCTCCAGACAAACTTCAATCTTCAATGGTTTTGTTTCTTGAATGTTTCTTTACTCATCATTTATGAAGACCATGGGGCCGTTGCTGCTACATCACCTCAATACTGGAGTCCAACACGGACTCAGCCTCCTGCAGTTTGTGGTCCAAGATAAGGTTGGGGTATAGGACACCTTCATGGCTCCAACACTCTGACCCCTGCTGCTGAGAGACAAGCTAAAGGACACAGGAGTGGACCCTTGTATCATGGACAACAATATCTATAGAGAGAAAATTGTAAAGGTTGCAAAAAGTTTTAAGAAGCACTGTATATCACACATAGTGTGTGTAATCACATTTAAGCTTCTCAATATAAATGTTTAGCTGTTTATTTAAATATTTATTCATTCATCTTCTGTAACCACTTATTTCTGTTAGAGGTCACGGGGGTCTGCTGGAGCCTATCCCAGCTGTCTGGGATCCCCGCGAGAGGCGGGATCCATCCTGGACAGGTCACCAATCTATTGCAGGGCTATCACAGAGAGACAGACAAGCATTCACACTCACACCTACGGCCAATTTAGAATCACCAATGAACATAACCAGCATGTCTTTGGACGGTGGGAGGAAGCTGGAGAACCTGGAGAGAACCCATGCAGACACAGGGAGAACATGCAGACTACACACAGAAAGGAACCAGTTGCCCCATGGATCATGTGTATTAACGAATGCTCAAAATTTACATCAGCATCTGGTTCATACATCATCATTAATCTCTTTATTATAGAAAAATGTACAGTCACACGTAAGGAAGTAGAATTAAAACATTAAAAGCTTAAAGTGATCATTTTTGAACAATCTAAAATACTGACCTCATCCTGTAAAAGTCTTTAAACAAACAAACATTCACATCAAACTTCATTAATCCAACAGAAAGGAGCCAAGTGCAGTGTTGTGTAAGTTCACACTAAACAAGAACTCGTTGAAGTTCATAGTTTTTCAAGTTCAAATTTTGAACTAAGATATACTCCAAAATGAACAGTTCACAGTTATTTTTTCAGTTTATTTATTCTGTTTTAATACGCAGGTTCGAGCTATTCTTGTTGAATAGAATCTCCGACTAATCTGCCCATTTTATATGAAAGACCGTCAAAACCTAGCACATAATTGTGAAGTGGAACGAAAATTATATGTGGTTTTCAAAATTTTAAACAAATATAAATCTGAAAAGTGTGGTGTACATTTGTATTCAGCCACTTGTACTCTGATAAATTGACTCCACCTGTGTGTAATTTAATCATAGTATAAATACACCTGTTCTGTGAAGGCCTTAGTGGTTTGTTAGAGAACACTAGTGAACAACAGCATCATGAAGAACAAGGAAGTCACCAGACAGGGATAAAGTTTAAAGCAGGGTTAGGTTATAAAACACTCTGTCCACAGGACAACTTTAAGTCGTGCACTTCACAAATCTGGCCTTTATGAAAGATTGGAAAGAAGAAAGCCATTATTGAAATAAAGGCATAGGAAGTCCCATTTGCAGTTTGCCACAAGCCATGTAGGGGACACCGCAAACATGCGACCAAAATTTAACGTTTTGTCCAAAATGCAAAGCGCTATGTGTGATGACACTGTTCATCATCCTGAACACACCATCCACACCGTGGAATAAGGTGGTGGCAACATCATGCTGTGGGGATACTTTTCTTCGGCAGGAACAGGGAAGAGTTGATGGGAAAATGGATGGAGCTAAATACAGGGCAGTCCTGGAAGAAAACCTGCTGGAGGCTACAAAAGACTTAAGACTGGGAAGGAGATTCATCTTCCAGCAAGACAATGACCCTAAACATAAAGCCAGAGCTACAATGGAATGTTTGTTTGTTGATATGGAGAGAACATCGTTACTTTTTACTCAGATGTTTAAATAAAAATTTAAACATTTTTTTATTTAATTGCAACAATAAATGACACCAATACTATAATAGTATTTTAATCAATCTATTCAACAGACACTAAAAAAACATTCAAATCCACTCAGAGAAAACATCATGAACAAGACTTGATCAGTCAGTCAGTCAGTCAGGCTTCTATACCCATTTAGTCCTGTTAGGGGTCACGGGGGTCTGCTGGAGCCTATCCCAGCTGTCATCGGGCGAGAGGCAGGGGTACACCCTGGACAGGGCACCAGTCCATCGCAGAGACAGACAACCATTCATACTTACATGCACACCTACGGACAGTTTAGAATCACCAATTAACCCAATGAGCATGCCTTTGGATGGTGGAAGGAAGCTGGAGAACCTGGAGAGAACCCACACAGACACAGGGAGAACATGCAAACTCCACACAGAAAGGCCAGCCAGAACCACGGCTTCAAACTGGTGACCTTCTTGCTGTGAGGCATCAGTGCTAACCAGCTCGCCACTGTGCCGCCCTACAATGGAATGGTTTAGATCAAAGAATATTCATGTGTTAGAATGGCCCAGTCAAAGTCCAGACCTAAATCCCATTGAGCATCAGTGGCAGGACTTGAAAATTGTCATTTCTGTTCCACTTCACAAATATGTGCTCCTTTGTGTTGATCAATTACATAAAATCTCAATAAAAATAATTAAGTTTGTGATTGTAAGGTGGCAAACTGTGAAAAGGTTCAAGGGGTATGAATACTTTTGCAAGGCACTGTATATACTAGAAAATAAGTCAGATATTTGTGTGGGTCAGAAGCTTCTGCAGTGCCGGAGGCTGATTCTCTTTCAGTATGCTGTAGGCTGTAAATTACATGTTAGCTGACAGCTTTTTCTTTCCTTGAATGGGGGTGACCGTCGTTAACTGTTGGATAAATATTGCGTTCAGTTCACAGTTCATGCACAAGACTGGCCAAGTGTTTCCAGAGACTTTCTCTGCAGTGTGTGGTTTCTGCAGGAAGATCTGAGTCGTGCTGTTTCTCATCTAGAATGTTTGCTGTTTGATGGATTACTGAACTTTATTGAAGGAGTTCAACTGGGAACTATTTCACTGCAGAGTGACCTGGACTCTGGCTCCAGACTTCCAGGACTTCAGGTCTGTCCACACCAGGTGACCAGTGTCAGGATTATGTTTACCACAGCCTTTACACCATAACTGTAAATGTAGTAAAGCCAAAGGTCACAGAGTCACAGTCAGAAAATAATAATTAGAAAAACTGAAGGAAAAGTAAGAAAATGGAAAATAGAACAACATCAATGAAACATCTAGAAAGACTCACAGTAACAGACTTTCTAGTCTTGAGTTCCATTGATTGATCAAATGTGTATGTGATGGGTTCTTCATTGTTGATCTGTACTTTTAACTGACGTCCTCCCAGTGGTTTGTCCTGCAGGACGGAAATGAAAGACAAGAAGAAGAATGAGACACAGAGACAGGAACAAATGAATGTTGGTGTCTATTAAATCTGTTGCATCAATATTTTCTATGAAAAATAAAGAAAATAGATTTTGACACTTAAAGCAACATCACCTGATCAGACATGTTGCTGAGAATGAAATAGTTGGTATTAGCAACCACAGTGATGTCTCCTGACATCTCCTGACTGTCTGAGCTGCTGCTGTTCTGCTTTGTCAGAGAATGATGAAGATGTGTTAGTTCAGGTTTGATTTCCTCTGACTGGGAGGAGACGACATCCACAGATTAGTCCTTTCACATCAGTCAGCTTCATGTTCTATCAGGCAATCATTCAGACTTCATTAGTGAAGCACCTCAGTCTCCAGTTTCCTCTTCAGAGTCTCCACTTCTTTCTCAGCTCTTTCTCTTTTCTCCTCCTCCTCTTTGAGCTTCTTCTCCCACTGAGAGTGAAGTCACATAAAGAGACATGATGAGAAACATTTACTTTTATTGAGGAACATGAGAAACTGATTTGGTTAAAAACTACTTCCTTAATTTGGAATTAAAAGATTTGAAAGATCAACCTCTGTATATCGCTCCATTAACTGGTAGACAGAAAACTTGAAGAGAGATTTAATTTCTGATGATTCTGTTCAGTGTTTCTCTGAGATTTGATTAAGTCTCTGCGATGGACTGGCGACCTGTCCAGGGTGTACCCCTGCCTCTCGCCCGATGACAGCTGGGATAGGCTCCAGCAGACCCCCGTGACCCCTAACAGGACTAAACGGGTTTAGAAAATGACTGACTGACTGATCAAGTCTTGTTCATGATGTTTTCTCTGAGTGGATTTGAATGTTTTTTTAGTGTCTGTTGAATAGATTGATTAAAATACTATTATAGTATTGGTGTCATTTATTGTTGCAATTAAATAAAAAAATGTTTGAATTTTTATTTAAACATCTGAGTAAAAAGTGTTGATGTTCTCTCCATATCTAACCCTGAACCTCCTAAACTATGAGCTTGTTCTTCACCTCATCTTTTATCTTCTTTACCTCTTTGTTTCTGGTCTCCAGCTCCTCCTCCAGCTTCTTCTTCTCCTCATTTAGTTGATTTATCTGAGTAAAAAGGAGGTGAAGTCCAGATTGTTAACAGTCAGACAGTAACTTGTTCAGAACATCTTCTCTATTATCTACTGTGTGTATTTTAAATGCTGTTTCTTCCTGTAGTTCTATCATTTGACCTGTAGATGGAGCAGAGTTGTGTTTGTCAAACTCCACCAGTAGTTCATTAAGAACAGAGAACTCAGTCTCTCTGAGATTAGAGTCAAATATGTGAAGCTTTCTGTCACTGATCAAATCATTTCTTTGTCTGTTCATCCAGCAGGTGGTCTACATCATACCAGTCTATTCTAGTTAGGAGATAGGACAGAGGATTCTGGCTAGAACATAGTCAGACCTTCTGACCTTCTACCAAGCAGAGAGAAGATGTTGACCACCAACATCAACCTCCTTAGAACATGAACATGATCTGAAGATTCAATTAAATAGAAACACATTGAAATGAGAACAAACATGTGGCTGGAAAAGAATCTCATACAAACTACTAACCTCCTCCTCCATCTGTCTGTAGGAACTAGACAACTGAGAAGAATGAAGAGAGATCAGGAAAGATTATAAATGATGGACATGCAGATTGTATCATAGTTCTTATAATGTGATCACTTACCCTGAGAAACTTGGAAGACTTGGAAGCAGCAGCTTTGTTTTTCTCCAACTGGAAGAATTTATTAAAGTCAAATAAAAATATTTTATCATCACTGATTCTATTTCTTCATGTCAGACTAAACAACACATTTGACATTTAATCTGAAGGACGTATTCATAGAAAAGATTTTAGACTTGTATATCTGGACTCTGGATTTTTCTCTGGATGTTGTTGTTTCTGATGAGAATGATGTGTGTGAATAAAATACTTCTCTCTCCATGTCTATGAGCTTGTTCTTCACCTCATCTTTTATCTTCTTCAGCTCTTTGTTTCTGGTCTCCAGCTCCTCCTGCTGCTGATGATTCTCCTCCTTTAGTTCATTGACCTGAGAGGAGGAGAAAACCTGCAGTTATATCATTTCACCAGTAGATGGAACAAAGTGACAGCTGTATTGATTACAGGTAAGTCCGAATCTTTAGTTTCTTCTAAAACCTTCATCTTCACTGTTTCCTCTGTCAGGAGCTTTTCTCCTCTTTCAGCTTCATCTCTGGATCTTTTCTTGGTTTCTGTGTAAAATCAAAGCAGCTGAATTCAACTATAAAAGACGTTTGCTGGTGTTTTAGATCATTAATGTGGTAACTCATCTGGAACTTACTGGTTGTATTTTGTCTCCACACAAAGAAGACACCTGCTAAAATAACCATGATGCTAACAGCTAAGCTAACAGCTAAACCAGTGTTGATGGGAACAGCAGAACTGGACGAGGACAAGAAGAAATCATCTGAAATGATAACACACAGAGTTACATGACATTTCTACACAATCACACACAAACTGTGTCAAACTAAAATAATCTCATGGTCCGTTTTCTAAGCGTGTTCTACCTGGAACATGTATGTGAGCCTCTCTGGTCTGGTTGATGTTGTTCTGTTGGACTCTACAGGTGAAGCTGTTGCTGTGTCTCTTGTCCACAGTCACTCTGCTGCTGACAGTATAGAGGTCATCAGGACCTCTGACTGTCTCTGGAGGTCCAGCAGAGAGCAGGTTTCCCTCAGCGTCCAGCCACAACATCTCAGGCTCTGGATACCAGCCTGCAGACTCACACTGTAACACCACTCCTCCTCTGTCTCTGTCCATCCCTGATAAACTGATGACGGGTGAGGACATAAGACCTGAAATTGAGCACAAGGAAAAAGAAATTTAAGAGATTTTAGATGTTTTAATCCACTTGGAATATGTTCCTAGGGACATAAACAATGTTGATGCTCATCATATCTTTACTCACCAACACGTAGCTGAACAAAAGTCTCCTTTTCCAGAGCTGGAATAAAACATCTGTAGTGTCCCTCATCAGAGAGTTTCACTTTGGAGAGTTTCAGTGAAATGTTTCCTTTCTTCAGCTCATCAATGAACAGAGATGTTCTCTCCTCAAACACTTTGTGCTTTTTACCAACAAGTTCCTGTTGGGAGCGCCAAACATAAACAAATCTTGGGTCTAGATCTGGTCTCGTCCACTCCAACGTTAAGTCTGTGGCGTCTTCAACAGGCTGCAGGTGACATGGTAAAACCACGTCTTCACCGAGAGTTGCTACTATTGGCTGAGATGAACCAATCAGTTCAGACTGACCTGGAAATCAGAGAGAGTCTGTTTGAATGTTTGTAAGGAACAGAAATATCTCATAAACTATCAGGTCCATGTTCATGACCCTGGTCTCTATGGAGAGGTCAGACTTCAGTGTCCGTAACACTATGTCTGTTAGATAGTAGAAAACTCCCTGATAGCAATGATATCATTCTGAACTCATTCAGCAACCCTTTGACTAGAACTGGACCAAGAGTTTATAGAAATACTATTAATTCTACAAAGGTCAGATCTCAGAGAATGGATTTCCAGTGTCAGTACCACAATGATATTATTCTGAACTCATTCAACAACCATAAAGCACACATGTTCTAGGTTCTTAAAAGGGAATATGGCTACAAAATACTGATTACCACTACAGGAGGCAATGTATACACAATCAAACCTTTAGACATTTTGTTTTGCCTATACATTGTGCACATTAAAGAATCCATAAAAACATCATAAGGGAAATGAGTCACCAAGACATATTTGATATCATTTGATATTATTTCTGTACTAAATGGCTGTATTGTGTTTCAAATAAAATACATTCAGACAGTTGTGGAGATTTTAGCAACAAACACAACCGATTGTTGGACCTAGTCACTGGCAATGAGTTACATATCACCAGTGTTTGGCATGTTACTTTTAAAAATTAATAAAATTAATAATATTTTAATTTTTAGTTAATAACTGAATTACTCCACAATAAAAGTAAGTAGTTATTAGGGAAAGTAGCTATTGCTTTACATTTTAAAAAAAATACATGTTTAAATATGTCTAACAATTAGATATTTTCTGAGCATAATGTAAACGTCACATGTACGTCCTTGTCTTTTACCTCAATGAGGTTGAAGTAGTGCCTATACTTGCACCTTGAAAACAACAACTTTACCTCTGAATGCCTCAAACTCACCATTGTGTTCGCTTGTGAGATACTGATATCTCACAAGCTTGTGAGATACTGATATCTCACAAGCTTGTGTGTGTAAACAACACTGGCCCAACTGAACACTGTCCTGCTGCTGATTGGCTTACCATGAAATCTTACCCTACATTAGCCAATCATCATCACTTATGCAGCTACCGGCCCCACCCAGAGGTAATTAATAAAAAAAAAAACACCTATACAGCTCTTGTGGCTGGCTGACAGCGCAAACAATGCACCACACTTAACTGTTGGTAACGTTAATGCCATTGTAACGCAGTAATTAGTTACTTATTACTGAAAAAAAAATATGCTGTTTATTTTAACACCGTTATTCCCATCAATGCATATCACTCAGGTCTCATTTACCTTTGCAGACGTGTGTTAGGAAAAGATGGAAAACCAACACAGTGAGAGATGAGAGGTGAAAGGTAAGGTGTAGATCATCCATCTGGAAAAGAATCATGAAGCTCTGGAAGTGAAGCACAAAACTGTATTGATTTATACTGATGAAACATGTGGATAACAGAGAAACCAAAATAAAAAGGAGGAAATGGAGGCATAGTCAGATAAGCCTGAAACAGGTTGGACGAGTGTCAGAAAGGGATGGGCTGGAAATAATAAAGAAATAAAAAATACAGGATGTTAGAGCTGAACAAAGAAACAGAGACTGTTAATAATTACAAAGATGATTCATCAGAGTCTATGTTGATGTTCAAAGTGAGGACTGAAAGAACAGACTGTTGTGAGGGAAATTCTTAAATGTCCCTTATTATTTTAATATTATCTATGAAACCTAACACATGTGGATGCAACATTAAATTGTATGAAAGGTGGAAGCTTGTGGAGTGGTCAGAAGCTCTGCCTTATGATACTCATGTGGTTGCAAGGTATGAATGGATATGTTGTTATATGCTCCATTGTGTGATGTGTTATGTGAATTAACATAAGGAACTCATTCTAAGGAGTTCAACCTGAAGGGGAAACTGAGGCACCTCTTCTGTGTATATGTGTTCAGGAAAAAGGTCACTGTATATCACACGATGTGGGGTAAAGTGCAGGAGAAGTAGGAAAGTATAAATGCTGAGGAGAGACTGCCTCTCTTCAGTCATCATCCGTCGCTGATGAGTGGCTCTTGCTTGCAAGCAATAAAGGTTTCTAGAAACTAAGTATTGTGTCATAACTTGGTATTTTGACCAACTCTCATCTGCACTAGACAAGTGACTGATTTTCAGTTGCCACGACACTGTCAATGTGTGGAAGCAGACAAGAGTTTTTAAAATATAACAGACAGTGAATACAGTGAAACATCTGTGTTTAAGGCCTGGTCAGTGAGCTCTGCTTTAGTGGGAGGGAGCCCATCACTAACCTAACCCTAACCCTAGATACAACAAATAGTAAAAGCAAATGAATCAAGATGTATTTAGGATTCTGAGCAGCCACACACTCAGGTGAACTATCAACCAGGAGGAAGTAGACTCCACCACCAGAGAAGCCCAACCACCATTTTATTCTATTGCATCCCACACAAACAAACAGAACACCTTAACTACAGTCGACCAAATGCTGAAACCCACCCAACACTCATTAACTGACAGTCAGCATTTACTGCAGCACCATCACTCACAGCAACGTACCAGCTACAATCCACCAATAAATAGATTTATATATCAGTTAACTAAAGTTAGTCTTTGACCACAAACAACCCTTCATTCTTACCTCGTTGGTGACAGCCCCTCTATGAATCCTTGAGGGAGGTTGAGGGACGTCTGGAGGAGAGGACCCACAACAAGACGATCGACAGAGACACAAATAGCTCAGTGTAGCATAATGACTGGCTGGAGAGGAATAAAAAGCAAAGTAATAAAACACACATCAAGTCATCCATTAACAGACTAACCTACTTTCACTTTTGGTCCCTTTAGATCAGATTAGATTCAACTTTATTGCCTTTTCAAATAATACAGGTACATACACAACAAAATGCAGTTTGACATTTAACTAGAAGTGGAAACAGCAAAAAGTCCAAAATTAACAATAATAGTGTATGTAAGATAAAATGTAATCTAATATATAGATATATGCATTATAGACAGTCAGTGTCATTGCTTTATTTTTAGTTCACTTATATGTTCAGCACATCAGAGGATTTGAAACTGTGTTACTGTTTGATCCACGGTGCAACAAGTTAAACATTAAATATATAAACATCTAAGACAAAAGTCAATAAACTTAAACATAAAAACTAAGGCACAGTACAGACTGAAGTGAGTCTAGTGCTGCATAAAGTGGCTGGTGCAGCTACTGAGTTAGGGGCATATCTATCTACATAATATATATATATATATATCCATACACATCCATGTTATAATCAGAGATGGGTATAATGGCGTCAAAATAAACGGCATTACTAACGGTATTATTCTTTTCAGGCAGAGTAACATTTGATTGTAAGCCAATCAGCTGCAGGGCAGTGTTCAGTTGGTTCAGTTGGGCAGGTGTTGTTTACACACAAACGTGTGCATAGCAGTATCACACATGTAAACATGGTGAGTTGGGAGCATTCAGAGGTAAAGTTGCAGTTTTCAAGTGTAAGTACAGGCACTACTTTAACCTCACTGAGATAAAAGACAAGGACGGTCAGAAGAAAATCCAATTCTTAGACATATTTCTACATATTTTATTTTTAGAAAAACACAATAGTTACTTTCCCTGGTAAGTTACTTTTATAGTAGAGTATTTCAGTTACTAACTCAGTTACTTTTTGGGAGAAGTAACTAATTACTTTTTAAAAGTAACACACCCAACACTGGTTATAGTTAATGACGTTATAGTTAATGACGTTATAGTTAATGACGTTAAATGTACCTTCTCTTGTCCTAAAGTTCTTGTTGGTTGTATGACACCAAAGCAAAACTATACGAGTGAAAGACCAGATTAATAACTGATATTCTGAATAATCTGAGGACACACATCTGCCATCTGGATTGACAGTGAATGTTGAATCTACATGTGTGAATCCTGCTGTTAGGATAGTTGTTAGGACAGAATGGTGAATATAAAGAGGAGAATCTTAAAGCTGAAGTCAGTGTTAGGATGTGCTAGGGCTGTCTGTTACTCTGTGTTTCCCTGCTCTTCTTGTTCTGTGTCTGTTTTTGTCTGTCTCTACAGGCTGGCCGTGACTGATCTAATTCTCCAACCACTCCCTCATTGATCCTCACCTGCTCTACTCTCACACCTGCATCTCATCGTCTCATTAAGATCATTCAGTATTTAACTCCAGTTCACTCCCATATTCCACCTGTTTGTTGTTGTACCTTCATGCTCTACTGTCTATGCTCAGCCTGTTCACCAGCTCTCATCAACCTGCTTCAAGAGTGGTGACCTGACAGGTGATCATGTCATGCTCAGACACATTGGCTCCAGGCTGAGGAGGTGAGGGCTGACATTGAATAGTGATTTAAACTCTGAAGAAAATAAGTTTCCTTTGTCGGTTGCCATCATACACGTCCACAAACATGTGTTGTGAAGATCAGACTGAGACAAATCTCTGATTTATTTCAACTAAACCAGGAACTGAACCACAGCTGAGTCTCATTACCTGAATAATGAGGTTGCAAAATGTTTTAAGAAGCACTGTATATCACACATAGCAGTCTATATATGCAAATGTATATCTTTATCTTTTAAATTGTAATCACATTTAAGCTTCTCAATATAAATGTTTAGATGTTTATTTAAATATTCATTCATTCATTCATCTCCTGTTAAGGGTCATGATGTCTCCTGGAGTCTATCCCAGCTGTCTTTTGGGCGAGAGGCGGGGTCCACCCTGGACAGGTCTCCAGTCTATCACAGGGCTAACACAGAGAGACAGACAAACATTCACACTCACACCCACTGGAACATGCAAACTCCACACAGAAAGGAACCAGTCGGCCCATTGATCCTGTGTATTAATGAATGCTCATAATTTATATCAGCATCTGGTTCATAAATTATCATGAATCTCTTTATTATAGAAAAATGTGCAGTCACATGTATGAAAGCAGAATTAAAACATTAAAAGATTAAAGTGGTCAGTTTTTAACAATCTGAAATACTGACCCCATCCTGTAAAAGTCTTTTAAACAAACCAATGTTCACATCAAACTTCATTAATCCAACAGAATGGAGCCAAGTGCAGTGTTGTGAAAGCTCACACTAAACAAGTACTTGTTCAAGCTCATAGTCCACATTTTTTAAATTTTGAACTAAGTTCATACTCCAGAGTGAACAGTTCACGGTATTTTTTTCAGTTTAGTTATTTTGTTTTAATGAGCAGCGATATGTGATCCTGGATCACCAGGATCTCTGCTGCTTTGTTGAATAACCATTGGCTGTATGTACAGTTTTTTTTACTGTACAGGGTGACTGTTGTTGTTTCCCTCCAGATTGAGTGAAACTAGCATCTATGCTCACAGTTCAAATGGTGCGTTCAGTTCACAGTTCATGCACAAGACTGGCCAAGTGTTTCCAGAAACTTTCTCTGCAGTGTGTGGTTTCTGCAGGAAGATCTGAGTCGTGCTGTTTCTCATCTAGAATGTTTGCTGTTTGATGGATTACTGAACTTTATTGAAGGAGTTCAACTGGGAACTATTTCACTGCAGAGTGGCCTGGACTCTGTCTCCAGACTTCCAGGACTTCAGGTCTGTCCACACCTGGTCAGCAGTTGCACCAAGATGCTCGGCATAGTCTGGATGGTATAACTGTAAATGTAGTAAAGCCAAAGGTCACAGAGTCACAGTCAGAAAATAATAATTAGAAAAACTGAAGGAAAAGTAAGAAAATAGAAAATAGAACAACATCAATGAAAAATCTAGAAAGACTCACAGTAACAGACTTTCCAGTCTTGACTTCCATTGATTGATCAAATGTGTATGTGATGGGTTCTTCATTGTGAATCTGTACTTTTAACTGACGTCCTCCCAGTGGTTTGTCCTGCAGGACGGAAATGAAAGACAAGAAGAAGAATGAGACACAGAGACAGGAACAAATGAATGTTGGTGTCTATTAAATCTGTTGCATCAATATTTTCTATGAAAAAATAAAGAAAATAGATTTTGACACTTAAAGCAACATCACCTGATCAGACATGTTTCTGAGACAGATACATCTGTAGTCTTGATTAACACCCACAGTGATGTCTCGTGACGTCTCCTGACTGTCTGAGCTGCTGCTGTTCTGCTTTGTCAGAGAATGATGAAGATGTGTTAGTTCAGGTTTGATTTCCTCTGACTGGGAGGAGACGACATCCACAGATTAGTCCTTTCACATCAGTCAGCTTCATGTTCTATCAGTCAATCATTCAGATAACTTTTCATCATCAAACATCAATCTGATAAGGAGGTAGGACCTAGAACATGAAGAGGTTTAGAAACCAATGAAAGACAGACGGCCAATGAGAAGTCTTTCTGGTCTTAGTTAACGTCCATGTGTTCTTAGTCATGTTTCTAGTGTGAGCTTTGGGTGTTTTCAGGAAGGATGTTTGTTAAAGTTGACTAAAAAGTTAGAGCTGATGATTCTGGGTAAAAAAGAAGAACCTCTGTGTTGGGTTTCTCCTCCAGAGAAACATGAAGACAAACATTTACTTTTATTGGTATTCTGATTTAAGTTGTAAACTACTCTCTTACTGAAAGTTGTTCATTGAATTTAATAATTTATGATTTGAGGATAAAAAGACAGTAATTGTTAGAAACAATGAACCTCTGTGTTCTTGGTTTCCAGCTCGTCTTTGTCATTGTGACATTTCTCTCGTTGTTCCTCTTCTTGGTTGATCTGCACCATCAACTGGGAGAAAGAAGAGAAGAAGAGAGATTTAATTTATTGAACTCATTGATATGAAGTAAATAGTTTTTGGTTCATATTTTATTTGTAATAAATATTGAAGTAAAAAGTGCTGCAGGTTGATGTTTCTCTGTGTTTGTACTTCTCTCTCTCTCTCTAGTTTGTTCTTCACCTCATCTTTCTTCTTCTCCTCTTTGGTCTTCTTTTTATCATCCACCTGAGGAGAGAGAAGACAGAAAGAGAAGATGAGATTAACAATGGACCTCCTTCATGAATGTTGTCTCATGTGTTCTCACTCAAAGCAGTACATGAAAGAAAAAGATTCTACATGGGATTCATGAAACATAAAGAGCTGACAGACAAACCTTAGTATGTTGAACCAAAGTCATTTAGTGTAAGGAAACACTCTGATAGCACTTTACAAGAAACAGAATGAAACAGATGAAAATGGTTCATAGCATAGAAGAAAAGAGTTTTATAAATCAATAAAAGATGTTAGAATCAGCTCCAGAACAGACAAGTGACCAACAAAGAGACTTTAAAAGCTCTTTCTGCTCTTAGTCATCATCCATGTGTTCTTATATGTTATGTTGTGGAGAGGAGGTAGAGCCCAAATGTAGACACCAGGGGAGGAAGGAAACAAAAGAACTTTACTGAAAACTGAAAAAAGATGGAAGAGAAAGAGTTGCAGGGTTTAACAAAAGCACAAATCCAAAAACCAAAAGCTGGAGAAAAACTCAGGAACACAGGGAATCGTGAAGAACTACCTTATAAATCTATCAAGCAGAGAGAAGATGTTGACCACCAGCAGGTGGTCTACATCATACCAGTCTATTCTAGTTAGGAGATAGGACAGAGGATTCTGGCTAGAACATAGTCAGACCTTCTGACCTTCTACCAAGCAGAGAGAAGATGTTGACCACCAACATCAACCACCTTAGAACATGAACATGATCTGAAGATTCAATTAAATAGAAACACATTGAAATGAGAACAAACACGTGGCTGGAAAATAATCTGATAGAAACTACTAAACTTTGTTTTTCTCCAACTGGAAGAATTTATTAAAGTCAAATAAAAAGATTTTATCATCACTGATTCTATTTCTTCATGTCAGACTAAACAACACATTTGACATTTAATCTGAAGGACGTATTCATAGAAAAGATTTTAGACTTGTATATCTGGACTCTGGATTTTTCTCTGGATGTTGTTGTTTCTGATGAGAATGATGTGTGTGAATAAAATACTTCTCTCTCCATGTCTATGAGCTTGTTCTTTATCTTCTCCAGCTCCTCCTGCAGCTTCTTCTTCTCCTCCTTTAGTTCATTTACATGAGAGAAGATAAAGTTCAGATTCTTAACCCTTCATAGGACACCCATTGAAATACTTGAACATTTTAACCCTAGTGTTATTATGAAATAAGAAGACTTTTTAACTTTCGTGATTTTTTTCAAACTTTTAAAATTTCATGGAGAAAATTACCATATATGGTTCACTGTCTTTAAGTGGTTCACAAATGTAAACATTTATTTGGACAATCCTGCCATCATTGCTGATTCAGACACTTTTAAACATTATTGTGTTAGTCAACATTAGGACACGTCTTCTTCCTGGTACATAATAAATCAGTTATGCTCCGTGACCATGCAGAGGTGGACCTTGTATGCGTGTGAAGTTATCATATATGGTTCCTCGCCCCATAAAGATTTAAAGATGAACCTCTGTGTTTAATGTTTCCTTTATTCCTCTCCGGTATATCTCTTCCTGTTGTTTTTAATTCAGTTTGTTGATGTGTTTTTAGTTTCTGTCATTTGGAGGAACTGAATCCATATTTGTGTAATTTATTGTTCTGATTCATATGAACTAAATAGTTGTCTGTGTATTTTTTCATGTAATAAACTTCTGACTAAAAAGTGTTGATGTTCTCTCCATATCTAACCCTGAACCTCCTAAACTATGAGCTTGTTCTTCACCTCATCTTTTATCTCCTCCAGCTCTTTGTTTCTGGTCTCCAGCTCCTCCTGCAGCCTCTTCAACTTCTCCTTTAGGTAATTTATCTGAGTCAAAAGGAGGTGAAGTCCAGATTGTTAACAGTCAGACAGTAACTTGTTCAGAACATCTTCTCTATTATCTACTGTGTGTATTTTAAATGCTGTTTCTTCCTGTAGTTCTATCATTTGACCTGTAGATGGAGCAGAGTTGTGTTTGTGTTTGTCAAACTCCACCAGTAGTTCATTAAGAACAGAGAACTCAGTCTCTCTGAGATTAGAGTCAAATATGTGAAGCTTTCTGTCACTGATCAAATCATTTCTTTGTCTGTTCATCCAGCAGGTGGTCTACATCATACCAGTCTATTCTAGTTAGGAGATAGGACAGAGGATTCTGGCTAGAACATAGTCAGACCTTCTGACCTTCTACCAAGCAGAGAGAAGATGTTGACCACCAACATCAACCTCCTTAGAACATGAACATGATCTGAAGATTCAATTAAATAGAAACACATTGAAATGAGAACAAACATGTGGCTGGAAAAGAATCTGATACAAACTACTAACCTCCTCCTCCTTCTGTTTGTTGGAACTAGACGACTGAGAAGAATGAAGAGGGATCAGGAAAGATTATAAATGATGGACATGTAGATTGTATCATAGTTCTTAGAATGTGATCACTTACTCTGAGTAACTTGGAAATCTTGGAAGCAGCAGCATTGTATTTATCCAACTGGAAGAATTTAGGACAAATTCATAGAAAAGATTTTTGTTTAAACTAGACTTGTATACGTGTGTGAATAAAATACTTCTCTCTCCATGTCTATGAGCTTGTTCTTCACCTTGTCTTTTATCTCCTTCAGCTCTTTGTTTATCTTCTCCAGCTCCTCCTTCAGCTTCTTCTTCTTCTCCTTTAGTTCATTTACATGAGCGGAGAGAGAAGATAAAGTTTAGATTCTTAACCCTTCATAGGACACCCATTGAAATACTTGGACTGAGATTAGTGTCAAAAATGTGAAGCTTTCAGTTTGTTTGCATTAGATGACTGAGAAGAACGAGATCAGGAGAGATTATAAATGATGGACATGCAGATTGTATCATAGTTCTTATAATGTGATCACGTCCCCTGAGAAACCTGGAAGACTTGGAAGCAGCAGCTTTGTTTTTCTTCTAAAAAAGATTTCATCATCATTTCATTCTATTTCTGTATGTCAAACTAAAGAAAAAAAAAAGGTAAAATTGTCTTGTTTTTCCAATAGACTGATTAAAAGTGCCTTTCAATCCATTGGTACTGCACCACTGCCATGCAACTTGGGGTTCAGCATCTTGTTCTACCTACTGAAGCGCTGCAACACATTTGACATTTGATCTGAAGGACGTATTGATATGAAGAAATTACCGTGCAGCGCTCTTGTATGTGTGTACAAATATATTATTTCTAACTTTCTGGATGTTGTTGTTTCTGATGAGAATGATGTGTGTGAATAAAATACTTCTCTCTCCATGTCTATGAGCTTGTTCTTCACCTCATCTTTTATCTCCTCCAGCTCTTTGTTTCTGGTCTCCAGCTCCTCTTTTAGTTCATTGACCTGAGAGGAAGAGAAAACCTGCAGTTGTATCATTTCACCAGTAGATGGAGCAAAGTCACAGTTGAGTTGATTCCAGGTAAGTCCTCAATAATATAATAATCAGGGGTGCAGATAACTGGTACACAGGTACACATGAAAAAGTCAGGAATGCGTAATGCCAGTTGTGGTACTATGCGCCTGTGTGTACTTGACTGATCATTGGGCGGGTGACTGTCTGTGATTGTAAAGTGCTTTGAGTACCAATAGGTGTCAACAGACACAGCAGTAGAGTTAGATGATAACGTCCTCCATCCCTGGAAGACACTTTGTATTTCTTAGTTGGTGTGAATCATTATCTTCATGTTTATGTACAGTAGGCAATTGGATGTTAACATATCTCTCCTTTGCTGCCTCTGCCCACCTTTCTGGTATAAGAATCTGAGCTTTACTGTTTGACCCTTAGAATTGAGGTGGAACTCATGCACCTATGTTGTGATGATGAAGCTTCTGTTCTCCTCGTATGAGCCTAAATAAACTCCTTCAGCATAAGACATACAGGACCCTGGTAGTTTTTCATCGGCATCACCACACATTCCTCACTAACACTTGTCAGCTACTGTCAGAGACGTCCAAGAAACAACAGACATTAAGCAGCTTCTCTGGCGAAACACCAACTGAAGCCAGAGCCAAAAGACCACAACCAACAAGCTAGCTGAGACAAAATTTCCAGTCGCCCACTTTGTGATGGATCTGATGGTCTGTAGGTTAATTACTATTCATATAAATTACAGGTAAACAAGCTGACCTTTGCAAGTGCACACGGCGCTCAGAGATGACATCATCCAGGTCAGAGGTTAGTAGGTCAATCTACAGACCCCAGATAATGATAACAGGTAACTCCGGACTCAACAGGGAATAGTACTAGCGTACGATAACAAAATATTGGTGAGATTCGTGGCAGATATTACGTTATTTAGAGGCTACACGTTGTTCCCCAGTCACTCAAACTATTTGGATCGTGCGGCACTCCACTGGAGCTAAATGTCTTCCGAACAACTCCAAATGATGTTACATGGGTGAGTAAATTATCGTATTTTATGGCAGAAATAATTGAAATGCAACTGGCATACGTGTGGTAACAGTGACTTGCAGCATATCTGCACAGATCATTTTCAGTACTTTCTGTTAAACATGCTTGACATTGGCAACATTTTGAAGACCACATCCATTAGGTGTTAGAAGGAAAAGCTGACCATTGGAGAATGTAAGCATGGACTCATGGTGGACATTGGGCTTGATGGAGATGAAGGCCACAGGACACACTGTTTCTAATGCTGATGCTGACAGAGACAAGACAAACTTAATCAATTGAAGAGAAATCAGATATGACTCCCTCAAGTCATGTGATCATTTCTTAGTATTTGATCCTTCAACATGGCCTCGGGAAATGGAAGACCTCCATAGTTCACAACAGTTTGCAGCATTCACAAGAAATATGAGGCCACCTTGCAACTTGACAAAGACACCACTGTGACAGGACACGCTTAAAGCAGGAAGGAAAACACCTAGGAGCCTCGTCTGTGTATGACTTGGTCCAAATATTAAACACAAGTAACCCAGATGCTTCCTTCATCATCAACAAGGTGGTTAAGCTGTCTCCAACAGTGTCTTGAAGCAGTACTGCTTGTGAAAGGGGATTCTCACATCTCAACATAGTAAAAACCAAGAACAGATCTCATCTGTCTCCTGCTCGTCTCTCAGCCCAGATGCACATTCACCTGTCAAAGCAGACCACAGAGACATCTGACCCAAAGCAAGCTGTTGACCTGTGGATGGATACCACTAATCAGAGAGTCAGCTGAGGACAGGGAGGTACATCTGCAGCATCTTCATCATCTACCATGCCGGAAGCTGAAGCAGAGGACAGTGGGGACGACACTGAGGAAGACTGCTGTTATTAAAGGTGCAGTAGGCAAGTCTTATAAAACTAACTTTCAGTCATATTTGCTGAAACTGACCCTATGTTCAAGTATAATTGCATGGAGCAGGTCATTAAAAAATGGTCTCCTCTGGTCCCTCCTAGAGCCTGTTGCGCGATTTGCAAGACATCCACCGCTCTACTCTCAGATGCACCAATCAAGACCAGGGTGTGTCTAACAGAGTGTCAATCACTGCTCATGGACACACATTTCATAGCGCCCTCCGCTCCCCCTTCCCCACGCACGTTGTGCATGGTCATATATCTACCACATAGCAAATTGATAAATCTAAACTGTGGAATAAAACGCCACAATGAATGCTTCTAACTGTTACTGATAGCAAACATCACGATGTAGGCTACTTTCAGAAACATCCTAACCTTGGTTTTGTCCTAAAGTTGACTATTGCTAAATATTTTGACCCTTCGTTATTGCAAATTATTTTGCAATAACGAAGGGTATTATAAAAACTATTTTGTTGCTACTAACCATGCTAGTTTGTTTACTTGTGCTATCTCGGTTCTCTGCTCGTGCGCAGTATTCCAGGGCCAATATGCATGCGCTCTATCGTGCACAGCTCTCCCTTGTGGGGGGGAGGGGCTTGGGAGACCGTTTTGGGGTTTAGCAGAAAGGGGGGAGGGACTGAGAAGCTGTTGATGTTCAAATTTTTTGGTCCTGGATCTTCACAATCCTGCCTACTGCACCTTTAAGACCACACTACATATAGAGTGAGAACCAAACACCATCTGATGGTACTCCCCCAAGTAACCCACTGAAAAATGTTATGTGCACCCCTGAATATAATGATATAGTTGATGTGTCTCTACATGTTTCTCCATCTCTTCAGTCTTGTTCTTCAGTTCTTCTTTGGTTTTCTGCAGCTCTTCTTCAATCTTCTCATATTTCTCTGTCAGCTATCAGACAGACAGATGGATGATGATCAGTCAGCAGGTTTACTGATGAAACTTTGTTCAAACTGATCAATCTAAACCTTTAATGTTTTACTTCTTGTCTCTTACATCTTTAGTTTTTTTCTTTGTATTTCCATAAACCTCCATCTTCACTGTTTCCTCTGTCAGGAGCTTTTCTCCTCTTTCAGCTTCATCTCTGGATCTTTTCTTGGTTTCTGTGTAAAATCAAAGCAGGTGAATTCAACTATAAAAGACTTTTGCTGGTGTTTTAGATCATTAATGTGGTAACTCATCTGGAACTTACTGGTTGTATTTTGTCTCCACACAAAGAAGACACATGCTAAAATAACCATGATGCTAACAGCTAAGCTAACAGCTAAACCAGTGTTGATGGGAACAGCAGAACTGGACGAGGACAAGAAGAAATCATCTGAAATGATAACACACAGAGTTACATGACATTTCTACACAATCACACACAAACTGTGTCAAACTAAAATAATCTCATGGTCCGTTTTCTAAGCGTGTTCTACCTGGAACATGTATGTGAGCCTCTCTGGTCTGGTTGATGTTGTTCTGTTGGACTCTACAGGTGAAGCTGTTGCTGTGTCTCTTGTCCACAGTCACTCTGCTGCTGACAGTATAGAGGTCATCAGGACCTCTGACTGTCTCTGGAGGTCCAGCAGAGAGCAGGTTTCCCTCAGCGTCCAGCCACATCACCTCAGGCTCTGGATACCAGCCTGCAGACTCACACTGTAACACCACTCCTCCTCTGTCTCTGTCCATCCCTGATAAACTAATGACGGGTGAGGAAACAGGAGCTGAAGCTGAGCACAAGGAAGAAGAAATGTGTTTTTAGGTATTTATGATCCACTGAAGTCCTTTTCTAGAGACACAAACACCAAAACAGTCCTAAAGATGCACATTGCTTGAACTCACCAACACGTAGCTGAACAAAAGTCTCCTTTTCCAGAGCTGGAATAAAACATCTGTAGTGTCCCTCATCAGAGAGTTTCACTTTGGAGAGTTTCAGTGAAATGTTTCCTTTCTTCAGCTCATCAATGAACAGAGATGTTCTCCCCTGAAACAAATCGTGCTTTTTACCAAGAAGGTCCTGTTGGGAGTGCCAAACATAAACGAATCGTGGGTCTAGATCTGGTCTTGTCCACTCTAACGTTAAGTCCATGGCGTCTTCAGCAGACTGCAGGTGACATGGTAAAACCACGTCTTCACCAAGAGTTGCTACTATTGGCTGAGATGAACCAATCAGTTCAGACTGACCTGGAAATCAGAGAGAACAGAAATATCTCCTGAAACTATCAGGTCCATGTTGTTGTTTTGATATCATTAATACTAAATGGCTCTATTGTGTTTCAAATTAAATACATTCACACAGTAGTGGAGACATTAGCAACAAACACACCCTACTGTTTGACCTAGTCACTGGCAATATATTACACTCAGTTAACATTTTGTTTGGGTCTCATTTACCTTTGCAGACGTGTGTTAGGAAAAGATGGAAAACCAACACAGTGAGAGATGAGAGGGGAAAGGTAAGGTGTAGATCATCCATATGGAAAAGAACCATGAAGCTCTGGAAGAGAAGAACAAAACTATATTGATTTATACTGAAGAAACATGTGGATAACAGAGAAACCAAAATAAAAAGGAGGAAATGGAGGCGTAGGAAAGCTTCACATACCTGAGAGTCAGATAAGCCTGAAACAGGTTGGACGAATGTCAGAAAGGGATGGGCTGGAAATAATAAAGAAATAAAAAACGCAGCATGTTAGAGCTGAAGAAATAGAGACTATTAATATTACAAAGATGATTCATCAGAGTCTATGTTGATGTTCAAAACGAGGACTGAAAGAACAGACTGTAGATCTGAGGAAGCAGACAAGAGTTTTTAAAATATGAGTGTGTGTGAGAGTGAATATAGTTAAACCCTCATCTGTGCCTGGTCAGTGAGCTGTGCTTTAGTGGGCGGGAGTTAACTAGAACAAGCAGATAAAAAACTGCAAAAAGGTGCAAAAAGGCAATGGGCTATCCATCACATAATCATAACCTTAACCCCAGGACTAACCAAAACCTAAACCAACCCAACACTCATTAACTGATTTACCCTAAAATAAACATTAACCCTAGTTCCAATCTTAACCCTAATTCTAACCCTAACCATAACTTCTTCCCCAACCTAGCCTTAACACCAAATTAACACCAATTAGACCCTATCCCATAATTCGGGTGAGGGTCTATCAACCACACACTCAGGTGTACTGTCAACCAGTAATTGTACAGGGAAGTAGACTCCACCACCAGAGAAGCCCAACCACCACTTTATTCTATTGCATCCCACACAAACAAACAGAACACCTTAACTACAGTCGACCAAATGCTGAAACCCACCCAACACTCATTAACTGACAGTCAGCATTTACTGCAGCACCATCACTCACAGTAACGTACCAGCTACAATCCACCAATAAATAGATTTATATATCAGTTAACTAAAGTTAGTCTTTGACCAGAAACAACCCTTCATTCTTACCTCGTTGGTGACAGCCCCTCTACAAATCCTGACACGTCGTTGTTTTATACTTTCACTTTTATAAAATCCCTCAGCTCTCTGCTATGTCTCTGTCTCTGTTACGTACCGATCAGGAAGCTGGTTCTGACTCTGGCAGAGGACGAAGGTTGAGGGACGTCTGGTAGAGAGGACCCACAAGAGGACGATCGGCAGAGGCACAAGTAGATAGATGGAAAACAACTGAAAGAGATAAGCAGGAGGAAATGGAGGCAAACGATTCACATACCTGAAGACAGGTTAGGTGAGTGCTCAGTGTCAGTTAACGATTGGCTGTAGAGGAATAAAAAACAAAGCAATAAAACACACATCAAGTCATCCATTAACAGACTAACCTACTTTCACTTTTGGTCCCTTTAGATCAAATTAGATTCAACTTTATTGTATTTACATATAATACGGATACATACACAACAAAATGCAGTTTGTTTTTTAACCAGAAGTGAAAATAGCAAAAAGTCCAAAATTAACTAAATGATAGTTAACAAGCTATCACTACTGTGTAAAGTAAGTAGTTTACAGTAACAGTGTATGTAAAATAAAAGACCCACATAAATATATAAATATCCAAGACAAAAGCCAATCAACTTAAAAAATAAGGCACAGCACAGATTCAAGTGACTGCAATGCTTCATAAAGTGGCTGGTGTAGCTCCTACGTTAGGGGCATATCTATCTACATCATATATATATATACATATGGACTCTGTATATGTATGTATGTATGTATGTAAAAGACCATCTACATTCGTTAATCCTGCTGTTAGGATAGTTGTTAGGATAGGATGGTGTTACATATTGGAGGTCGTTGTTCGATGAAGCTAAGAGGACCACATCATCTGCGAAAAGCAGGGACGAGATGCTCCAATCACCAAACTCGACACCCTCCCCCACCCGGGTGCGGTGTAAAGGGCCATCCACCCCCTTACTTACATACTGACATTCTTGATTATCATGAATAAAAACAAACTCCAATAGGCGTTGCACCGAGTATTGCACTAGAAAGATGTGAGATAATGACAGGTTTTATATACTGTGCTCTTGTGATTCCTGAAAAGAAGCTCAGCAGCAGCAGAGCTAGGAAATGCTGATGTTAAAGAGTCTGACTGCTGAGTGGACAAAAGACCTCTGGAAGCGTTCCTTCTTGCACTGTGGGTGCAGCAGTCTTTGGCTGAAGGAGCTTACTGAAGTCCCAACTGTCTCATACAGGGGGTGAGAAGGGTAGTTCCTGATGTTTGACAGTTTAGCCAACATCCTCCTCTCCCCGAACCTGCTCCACTGAATCCAGAGAACAGCCCGGGATGGAGTTGGTCCTCTTCATCAGTTGGCCCAGTCTATTCTTGTCCCTTTCTGTGACTCCACCACAACAGCAGACCACAGCGTAGAAGGTTGTCGATGCAACCACAGTGTCATAAAAAGTCCTGAGCAGCGTCCTACACACACCAAAAGACCTCAGTCTCCTCAGCAGGTGAAGGCGACTTTGTCCCTTACTGTATAGGACATTGGTGTTGTCTGACCAGTCCAGTTTATTGTTCAGGTGAACACCCAGGTATTTATAGTCATTCACGATATTGATATCCAAACCCTGGATGTTCACTGGCGCTATGTGCTGCCTTTCCTTTGGAAGTTAATCACCGTCTCCTTTGTCTTGGTGGGGTTGATGTGAAGGTGACTGCAATTGCACTAGTTGACAAAGTCCGACCACCTTCCTGTATTCCAGGTTGTTCCTGTCTGTTACCCGTCCAACGATGACTCTATCGTTCGAGAGCTTTTGGATCCCTTGTGGAGCTCCTGTGCTTCAAAGAGGATCAGCCTCCCCATGGTCTTCATCAGGTAAGAAGATAAAGCAACAGGTCTTAAGTGGTTGGGCACCCTGGGATGTGTGATCTTTGATACTAGGACCACACGGGAAGTCTCTAGACTAAGGCTCAGGTTGAAGATGTACGTGACCACCTGGCTGAGCTGGTCTACGCAGTCCCTTGAGTAGTCTGGAGCAGATGCCGTCTGAACCTGTAGCTTTCCTTGCCTTGATCCTTCCCTGTTCTTTTCTCACCTGATGCTTTGTTATAAAGGGGCTGGGGGGAAGAGTGGGGATGGAGAGGTGTCAGTGGGGTCGTGTGGGGGTGATTTGTCATGGATGCTGTTGGGGAGGAGGGTTAGCTTGGGGGAAAAGACCACGGACACATGGGAATAAAATGTATAAATTACCTTCTTTTTGCTCCTTTTAATAAACCAGGTTTGGTTAAAAATAAACTTAATAAAAAGATTCATATAAAAAATAAAAATGCTACAGAAGATCGTAGTTAAGAAAAAAGACTGGGTCGTTACTGCTCAAGCCAGGATGCGGGAGCTTCATTTTTAACAACATGCCTCCCGCCCTCCAGGATCCCTCTCCCTAACCCTAGACTTAGGGTTAGGTCGAGGGTTAGGTTGGGGAAGGGTTATGGTTAGGGTTAGTAGCCAGAGAGGAATGGGAGTTTGGGGGAATACCTTCATGTATTAGGGATACATGCAGTGATGTTGCAAGATCCCTATTGATTTTGTTGCAATTCTCATTCTTCTTCTTGTCTTATTATTATGATTTTTCTTTTTCTGCTTGGCTAAAACTGTCTACCCAGGACAAATTGCATCAAACCTGGTAACTTGGTAGAAGTCCTCGCATGTCACTTTGTCAAGCTGTCAAAACATATGGGTACAGCGAGGTGGCGCAATAATAGGCCATTATACATTTTGGCTCATATTTCGAGAACCGTGTGCCCTAGAAACAAAATTCTTTCTCTCTCTGGTTCCTTTCATAGTCCCGATTCTAATGGACCAGGCCACTTCCACTTCTGCTACTTTTTTTAAACCATGTTGAAAAAAATTACCCCTCAAAAAAATCAAGCCCGTCCTAGCCCATTTATCCAATTCTCACCAACTAACTTGGCACATATCATTCATGGACAAACATAATATAAAGTTTTCAAAGGAACTTCAGCAGGGTTATTGATTACAATAAGTTAATGGCTAATTATTTTTTTCGTCATGGCACAGTATAACTGCAAAGCTAATATTTTGACACATTTTAAGCAAAATTTGATTTTTGATCTCAAAAACTGCAATAGCTAACTTGACATTTGGCATACACACTCTGTGACATATTGTGTAGATGCACAATCATGCTGCGTGACATTACGTCTACAGGGGGTGCGACACGCAAATATTCCGTATGACTTTATGGCCTATAACACTTGAAATATTCACCCAATCCCTCTGATACTTAGCAGCCATCATTATAATATGCTTGCGTATAATCATGCCAAGTTTCATCACAATGACTACATGTTTATATCTCACAAACCACAATAGTAAACTGCTTGAAATTTGACAATAATAATCTGTGGATGACTCCTTACTAGCCTACCAAGTTTCATGCAATACGGTCAACTGGTTTTAGCTTGAAAATCCTTCTCCTTATATTCACCAGAAACTCTTTCCCCTGGACTGAGTTTTCACATCAGCTCACCTTTAACATTTTTAGCTTCTTAAAACCATCTATGGTCACCAACAGTGAGCCTCCTCGCTGTTAGTGCCTGACCTCACTCCAGACACCATTATATTTAAACAGACACAACAAGATCCATCAGTCTGATCTGACTGAGGAAGATTTATTCTGATGAAATTTGAGAGATTTCATGAAAAACAGCATTTATCAACAACACCAACAACAAAATATATTCTGCAAATATAAAAAGTAGATCTTTATTTCTCTGTCAGCATCAACATCAATCTAATCCAATCAAATGGAGCCAAGTGTTTCCAGAGACTTTCTCTGCAGTGTGTGGTTTCTGCAGGAAGATCTGAGTCGTGCTGTTTCTCATCTAGAATGTTTGCTGTTTGATGGATTACTGAACTTTATTGAAGGAGTTCAACTGGGAACTATTTCACTGCAGAGTGGCCTGGACTCTGTCTCCAGACTTCCAGGACTTCAGGTCTGTCCAGACTAGATCATCAGAGGTAGGATCATGTACACCACAGCCTTTACACCATAACTGTAAATGTAGTAAAACCAAAGGTCACAGAGTCTCAGTCAGAAAATAATAATTAGAAAAACTGAAGGAAAAGTAAGAAAATGGAAAATAGAACAACATCAATGAAACATCTAGAAAGACTCACAGTAACAATCTTTCCAGCCTTGACTTCCATTGATTGATCAAATGTGTATGTGATGGGTTCTTCATTGTTGATCTGTACTTTTAACTGACGTCCTCCCAGTGGTTTGTCCTGCAGGACGGAAATGAAAGACAAGAAGATGAATGAGACACAGAGACAGGAACAAATGAATGTTGGTGTCTATTAAATCTGTTGCATCAATATTTTCTATGAAAAAATAAAGAAAATAGATTTTGACACTTAAAGCAACATCACCTGATCAGACATGTTTCTGAGACATATACATTTGTAGTCTTGATTAACGATCACAGTGATGTCTTCTGATGTCTCCTGACTGTATGAGCTGCTGCTGTTCTGCTTTGTCAGAGAATGATGAAGATGTGTTAGTTCAGGTTTGATTTCCTCTGACTGGGAGGAGACGACATCCACAGATTAGTCCTTTCACATCAGTCAGCTTCATGTTCTATCAGTCAATCATTCAGACTTTATTAGTGAAGCACTTTTCAAGAAACAGAAAGTAATACATGATAAAAATGGTTCACAGCAGAGAAGCAAATCTAAAAAGAACCAAGAACATGAAGAGTTTTATAAATCAATGAAAGATCTTAGGATCAGTTCCAGAGGAGAGAGACTAATGCTTTAGTCATGTTTCTAATGTGAAGTTTGCGTATTGGGAATGATTTTAGGTGGAAAAGAACAACGTTCATCCAGCAGGTGGTCTACATCATACCAGTCTATTCTAGTTAGGAGATAGGACAGAGGATTCTGGCTAGAACATAGTCAGACCTTCTGACCTTCTACCAAGCAGAGAGAAGATGTTGACCACCAACATCAACCTCCTTAGAACATGAACATGATCTGAAGATTAAATTAAATAGAAACACATTGAAATGAGAACAAACATGTGGCTGGAAAAGAATCTGATACAAACTACTAACCTCCTCCTTCTGTCTGTAGGAATCAAGCCACTGAGAAGAATGAAGAGAGATCAGGAAAGATTATAAATGATGGACATGCAGATTGTATCATAGTTCTTATAATGTGATCACTTACTCTGAGAAACCTGGAAGACTTGGAAGCAGCAGCTTTGTTTTTCTCCAACTGGAAGAATTCATTAAAGTCAAATAAAAAATATTTTATCATCACTGATTCTATTTCTTCATGTCAGACTAAACAACACATTTGACATTTAATCTGAAGGACGTATTCATAGAAAAGATCTGTGTTGGGTTTCTCCTCCAGAGAAACATGAAGAGAAACATTTACTTTTATTGGTACTGTGTACTGTGACTAGGTTTACAGTAATTTGAATTGTCACAGTTGTGTACTGTGATTTAATTTACAGTAATATAAATAGTACTGTAAATGTAATCACAGTAAACATACTGTGAAATATATTACAGTATTTTACTGGCATCGTGCTGCCAGTAAATTACTGTAAATTTACAGCAAAATATTTTACAGTGCAGCTTTGTTTTTCTCCAACTGGAAGAATTTATTAAGTCAAATAAAAAAAGATTTCATCATCACTGATTCTATTTCTTCATGTCAGACTAAACAACACATTTGACATTTAATCTGAAGGACGTATTCATAGAAAAGATTTTAGACTTGTATATCTGGACTCTGGATTTTTCTCTGGATGTTGTTGTTTCTGATGAGAATGATGTGTGTGAATAAAATACTTCTCTCTCCATGTCTATGAGCTTGTTCTTCACCTCATCTTTTATCTCCTTCATCTCTTTGTTTCTGGTCTCCAGCTCCTCCTGCAGCTGATGATTCTTCTCCTTTAGTTTATTGACCTGAGAGGAGGAGAAAACCTGCAGTTGTATCATTTCACCAGTAGATGGAGCAAAGTCACAGTTGTGTTGATTCCAGGTAAGTCCTCAATAATATAATGATATAGTTGATGTGTCTCTACATGTTTCTCCATCTCTTCAGTCTTGTTCTCCAGTTGAAGTCTCATCTCTTCAGTCTTGTTCTTCAGTTCTTCTTTGGTTTTCTGCAGCTCTTCTTCAATCTTCTCATATTTCTCTGTCAGCTATCAGACAGACAGATGGATGATGATCAGTCAGCAGGTTTACTGATGAAACTTTGTTCAAACTGATCAATCTAAACCTTTAATGTTTTACTTCTTGTCTCTTACATCTTTCATTTTCTTCTTTCTTCTTCCAAAAACCTTCATCATCACTGTTTCCTCTGTCAGGAGCTTTTCTCTTCTTTCAGCTTCATCTCTGGATCTTTTCTTGGTTTCTGTGTAAAATCAAAGCAGCTGAATTCAACTATAAAAGACGTTTGCTGGTGTTTTAGATCATTAATGTGGTAACTCATCTGGAACTTACTGGTTGTGTTTTGTCTCCACACAAAGAAGACACATGCTAAAATAACCATGATGCTAAGAGCTAAGCTAACAGCCAAACCAGTGATGATGGGAACAGCAGAACTGGACGAGGACAAGAAGAAATCATCTGAAATGATAACACACAGAGTTACATGACATTTCTACACAATCACACACAAACTGTGTCAAACTAAAATAATCTCATGGTCCGTTTTCTAAGCGTGTTCTACCTCCAACATGTATGTGAGCCTCTCTGGTCTGGTTGATGTTGTTCTGTTGGACTCTACAGGTGAAGCTGTTGTTGTGTCTCTTGTCCACAGTCACTCTGCTGCTGACAGTATAGAGGTCATCAGGACCTCTGACTGTCTCTGGAGGTCCAGCAGAGAGCAGGTTTCCCTCAGCGTCCAGCCACAACACCTCAGGCTCTGGATACCAGCCTTCAGACTCACACTGTAACACCACTCCTCCTCTGTCTCTGTCCATCCCTGATAAACTGATGACGGGTGAGGAAACAGGAGCTGAAGCTGAAGCACAAGGAAGAAGAAACATGGTTTTAGATATATTCCACTTAAGTCCTTCTGTAGAGACATGAACACCAAAGCAGTCCTAAAGATGCACAATACTTGAACTCACCAACACGTAGCTGAACAAAAGTCTCCTTTTCCAGTGCTGGAATAAAACATCTGTAGTGTCCCTCATCAGAGACTTTCACTTTGGAGAGTTTCAGTGAAATGTTTCCTTTCTTCAGCTCATCAATGAACAGAGATGTTCTCCCCTGAAACAGTTTGTGCTTTTTACCAACAAGGTCCTGTTGGGAGTGCCAAACGTGAACAAATCTTGGGTTTAGATCTGGTCTCGTCCACTCCAGTGTCAAGTCCATGGCATCTTTAGCAGGCTGCAGGTGACATGGTAAAACCACGTCTTCACCAAGAGTTGCTACTATTGGCTGAGATGAACCAATCAGTTCAGACTGACCTGGAAATCAGAGAGAGTCTGTTTTAACATTTGTAAGGAACAGAAATATCTGCAAAACTATCAGGTCCATGTTCAGGAACCTGGTCTCTATGGATAGATCAGACTTCAGTGTCAGTAACATTGTGTCTGTTCCTATGTCTGATTAATTAGTGATAAACTAAAATGTCTTCTAAATTAGAAAACACCCTGATAGCAATGCTATCATTCTGAACTCAATCAGCAACCCTTTGACTAGAACTGGACCAAGAATTTATAGAAATACAACAAAACACACATATTCTACAAAGGTTCTAGTAAAATCTAGTAAAAAGGTCTACTCTTCACTTGGACATTTCAAACTGCAAAATATTACTGATTCCAATTTCAAGAGGCAATTGCATTCAGCCTGTACATCATCAAATGTCCTCATTGTGCACATGAATCACAGAATCCATAGAAATATTGATATTTTTTTCCATTTCCCTCTTAAGCAAAATATTCCACTTAGCTAGAAACAAATACTTGTTCAATAAAGTACACTTACAAAGTCGTGGAGAAATTAGAAACAAACGCAACACACCCTACTGTATGAACTACTTACTGAGTTAATTACATACAAACTATATGGAATGGCTTAATTGACATTTTATTTGAGCCTTATTTACCTTTGCAGACGTGTGTTAGCAAAAGATGGGAAACCAACAAAGTGAGAGATGAGAGGTGAAAGGTAAGGTGTAGATCATCCATCTGGAAAAGAATAACGAAGCTCTGGAAGTGAAGAACAAAACTATATTAATTTACACTGAAGAAACATGTGGATAACAGAGAAACCAAAATAAAAAGGAGGAAATGGAGGCGTAGAAAAGCACATACCTGAGAGTCAGGTGAGACTGAAACAGGTTGGACGAGTGTCAGAAAGGGATGGACGAAATAAAAAAACACAGTAAGTTAAAGCTGAACAAAACAACAGAGACTATTTCAAAGATGATTGTAAAAGGAAAGGGGCTGTCCATCACATAACCCTAACCCCAGGGCTTAGTCTAACCCTAACAACCATCACTTTATTCTATTGCATCACACACAAACAAACAGAACACCTTAACTACAGTCGACCAAATGCTGAAACCCACCCAACACTCATTAACTGACAGTCAGCATTTACTGCAGCACCATCACTCACAGCAACGTACCAGCTACAATCCACCAATAAATAGATTTATATATCAGTTAACTAAAGTTAGTCTTTGACCAGAAACAACCCTTCATTCTTACCTCGTTGGTGACAGCCCCTCTACAAATCCTGACACGTCGTTGTGTTATACTTTTATAAAATCCCTCAGCTCTCTGCTATGTCTCTGTCTCTGTTACATACCGATCAGGCAGCTGGTTCTGACTCCGGCAGAGGGCAAAAGGTTGAGCTACGTCCAGAGGAGAGGACCCACAAGAGGAAGATCAACAGAGGCACAAACAGACACGTGGATAAAGAGATCGAGACTGAAAGAGATAAGGAGGAAATAGAGGCAAGTGATTCACACTCCTGAAAGACTTCAAGGAAATCAGGTGAAACTTAAACAGGTTGGGTGAGTGCTCAGTGTCTGACGAACAGCAACATAAACCGAGGTAGACTTCATATCTCAACATTTTATAAATTTTTTGAATGTTTGAATACATCAGGAGGTTTTCACACACAAGGTTTTCACAAGTCCTGAAAGTAGGCAAAGAAAACCCAATTAAACACAGGAATCAGAAATGTTGTACTTGTCTACTTGTTTATTTCGTAAAATGAGTCAATATTACAAATTTGTGTCTTTAATTAGTGATGGGCAATTAAGGCTTTGTTGAAGCCTTGTTGAAGCCTCAACATGTGATTCAAAAGAAGGTTCATTACTCGAAGCTCCAGTGACAGTGCTCTATTAGGGCATCTAGTGGACAATACAATGTAGTGCAATGGAGACGTGTCTTACTGGTTCATGCTTGTATGGGACTTGATTTGCAATGCACATTCCTATTTGACTACATTACATGGATATGTGGTTTAAAGTTTATTATGAGAAAATTATATACACATAACAATAAAATAAATAAAAAAGAAACAATGGGAATCAAACCCTTGCTTCACTAACAAAAGACCGGTGATTACAACTTGTACCACTAATCTCATTAGTGCTGTCGTTGGACCATTTTGATTACGTCACTACCACACTCTATCAACCTTTGCTAATTTGCTCCAATGTTTATATTTCAGCGCTTACATCAGCTATTTTCTTTTGCTCTTGGTATCAGGGTTTAGTAGTGTTAGAGAATATTTGGACTGAATGCAAAAGTGTCAAACCAAATCTCTCTTGACTCAGTCATTATTTGCTTCGAAGATTCATCTCATCTCTCCAAAAGAGCGGAGACAACCAAACCAATGACAGGGTTTATGAATGAAGTAGTGAAATGGTTCATATGTCACAAAACACGTGACCAACCTACTCTGCAAAGAAACATTCAAATGAAGACAGGATATCCGGGATATCCCTGAACACACTTGATCCGGCCAAGTGATTGACAAACACAACTAACTCCAACTACAGCTGAACCACCTACTCTGCAAAGAAACATTCAAATGAGCACCACTAAATAGAGATAGGATATCCGGGATATCCCTGAACACACTTGATCTGGCCAAGTCATTGACAAACACAACTAACTCCAACTACAGCCGAACCAACCTACTCTGCAAAGAAACATTCAAATGAGCACCACTAAATAGAGATAGGATATCCGGGATATCCCTGAACACACTTGATCCGGCCAAGTGATTGACAAACACAACTAACTCCAACTACAGCCAAACCAACCTACTCTGCAAAGAAACATTCAAATGAGCACCACTAAATAGAGATAGGATATCCGGGATATCCCTGAACACACTTGATCCGGCCAAGTGATGACAAACCGGACCCCTCAGGTAATTCGTTTGCCGCCGAAGCATTCCAAACCTCGGTACAGTGGTTCCATACAATTGCTTCACGAGCGACTATCTGTAATGGCTCTTGGGAATGACTGTGAATTACAAAAAAAACAAATATTTTCTCCACTTAAATTATCCACAATTTTTTGAATATATTCTGTGTGTGTTAATCGTCCCAAGATGGTAGTATCATATGATATGGCAGGTTTTTCTCTCACTTTAGGCAAATGGCATGGGCTTAAGCAGGCAGAGGAAAGTGAACTAGGAAGCACTAGGATATGTCTCTTCCTAGCTCGCTCCATCCTCTTACCAAGCTTTCCCTCCTCACTCTCCTAATCTATCTTTCGCTCTCTAAACTCTCCAAACTATCTCCAAATTATACAAACGCTATCCAAACTCTCAATTGACCGCAACTCTCTATCAAAAACAGCCGGGCAGTGAGGCTTCGGACATCATTATTTTCGGCCCCTCCCCTAAATGAAAGTGATTTTGTGTTTTCTTGGTCATTTATTTTCTTGTACTAGTTTTGCCTCGTGTTGAGTCGTTTTTAGTTATTATCAGATCTGTTCATGTGTTAATTTCTCAAGAGCTTCCATTAACATCCGTCCATCCATCCAGCCTAAAGGTGTAAACACAGCCAGGACGCATTTGACTGATCTGGTCTCAGTCCACATGTGGAAGTGGTCTGGGACACCACAAACAGCCAAACAGGACACCACATGATGGGTGTAGCTGTGTGTATTGGGTTATTACTAAATGAGTTAAACTGATCATTTACAAAACCACGTTAGTGATTTATTCCTTCTTTGTTATCAAGGATTTTAGAAATGTCTCAAGGCGCAAACAGGGTCCCAGTCTCCTATGGAAAGTTTGGATAACAAGAGTCTCAGTGGCGCTGATGGTGTTACCATGGAGCATTGCTTCTGAGGTGCCAATGAGCTGCTTTAACAGAGCAAACTCTACTTCCAGTCGAATTAGTATTTGATTGATCAAAGCTTTATCCTTTAACTGAACTAACAGACTAAATACAGTATGGGGAATGGCATCAATGAAAAGGGTTCAGATTAAATCCCGAAGCTGTCTGGAGGAGTCTAATGAGGAAAGAGGTCTTCTTTAACATACAGTTGGTAACAAAATAAAAGAAGAACCCACATAAAGGGTCTCAGTAAGGTAGTTCCTTCACACAAGGCCAGAACTGCTTTATTGAGTCTGCAGCTTTGATTCTCCAAGTCTTTGGAAATCCGCAGGACGAATGAAATGCCTTTCCTCCTCTAGGTGTTAGGAGGTTGAATTGTGCAGTCCCCAAATGTAAAGTTTAATATTGCACTTACTTTGGTACAAAGCTGAAATGTTACACTGTTTTTAGGCCTCTGAGTTCATACTGTATTTGCATGAAAAAAAATGATAATGTAACTGTTCAGTCAATCTTTGAATCTGTGCTGTGTTTTCTAGAATCTGCTACAACAGTTACACATAGTGGAGATGGTACACCTGACTATATGTCTCCCACGCACAATGGAAGATTTGCTGTAAACTGGACCCCAGGAAAGTAGAGACAAAAATAACAAAAAGAGGAACAAAGCTTTATTTACTCTGTGGAAACTGAACACATAAAGAGACATTATGAAAGGCAACTGATGAACATGAAGAAACTCCTGGAGCTTGTTGAGATGAGGCCGAGGAACCAACAGGAGTAAATCTCCTAAAAGTAAGTAATTATACAAGAAACTTGCCAGTGACATGAATTCTCTGACTCTCTGTTGATTTACATGATTTACAGAAAGGTCACATTCTTACAACAAAAAATAAATAGATCTACAAGTCAGCAACAGGTCATCACAAACAATTGACTTAGAAATATACATTATGTATACCAATAGGTTGCAATAGAAGCAATAACAGTGGGGACGTAAAAAACAAAACTCATTCAGCAACCTCTTGAATAGAACTGGACCAAGAGTTTGTAGAAATATCACAAGCACACATGTTCTGCAAAAGTTCTAGTAAAAACAGAACCAGGCCCGCTCTCCATTTTTATGAAGCCAAAGTACTCAAAGTGAAATGAGATCTGGCTACAAAATACTACTGATTCCATGACAGGAGGCAACGTATACACAATTCAACCTTTAGCCTGTACATCATCACATTCTACCGCATATTAGTGCTACACTGGCTTCCATTACACAATGGCTGCATTGTGTTTATTAACTGTTGTACCACCATTAGCTCACTATTAATTCACCATTAATTAATGCCTCTTGGGGTTAGGGTACATTACCACAGTCTATCATTGTGCACATTATAGAATCCATAAGAATATTACCTCCAATCGACTGTTACATAACATCCTGCTGGGTGTTTTCTTTCTGTAACCATGGTTTTATCAGTAATTCCTGTCACTGTGATCACCTTCAATTATCACACCAGATGCTTGTTTCATCAATGATCTGCTGAGCAGTGACTAAGGAACCATTATAACGCAGATCAACACAGATCTAAAAGCAAAGCAACATGGACTCAAAGGTGAAGTGGTTTTAGTTTCAGTCTTGTACAAATGGTGAGGCTGAGTAGGACTGTTGGCAGTGGTTGGTTGTGGCAGACCAACAGACAGACAGACAGACAGCAGGGAGGGAAGCTGAGAGCTGCTTAGATGATCTGGAGGTTTCACTTGTGTGACTGTCTGTAAAGCTGGAATAAAGAGAGGAACAGGATATAGAAAGTCATGAGACATCCTCTGGTGCGTTGGCATGGTTCTACAACTGTGCTGCTAAAATTTGCTTCATTTTCATCTTCTGGGTTGGTAAAAGGTTGCTATAGCAAAATTATCAAATTAGATGAATTAAACAATTATTTTATGTAAACTCTCATTTAAATTAATTTAAAGTCCAATACTTTCCCTTTACTCATGAGATACTCTGAGACAAACTGAACCTACATCTATCCACAGTGAATAAGTGACAGCCCTGGTTGTAACTCTCTGGTTCATGGTAACCCACTCTACCTGGTTCTGAGAACAGTAGTTCAGTTCTCCATCTTCTATCTCTGTGTTCCAGTATCACCTGAGTTTGATCTCATAACTGGTAACTAATGACAGCAGCAGACTGACTTGGATAAAAAGATGAACCTCTGTGATGTTGATATCACTACATGTAACCAGACATTATAGTCCAGAGAGATTCCTGCTACTGATTGGTTGGAGAGGATGATTAAAACTCTATCCATTTTACACTTTACTCTTGACCTACTTTAAGATCAGACTGAGTGACAAAATGATACTGGAAACAAATCAGTGACATGTTGAGAAGAACTGAGTGGACGACAAGTCAGTCGTAGAGAAAGTTAATAATGATTCAATGAACCTCATTTTTCACAGAGTCCAGCTCAGTCCTCAGGTTCTTCACTTTCCTCTCAGCTTTCTCTCGTTCTCGTCGTTCTTCGTCTGTTTTACGTTGTTGCATCACCAGCTAAGAAGAGAAGAGAGACATGAAGAGAGTAGACGTGACTTTGGCTTTTTGTGATTTTACATGACAGGCACTCCTCCTGTTAAGTTAGGACAGTTGGAGAGAAAGTTAATGATTTGATGAACCTCATTTTTCATGGAGTCCAACTGACTCTTCAGGGTTTCCACTTCCTTCTCTGAATCCTGTCTTCTCTGTTTCTCCTTCAGAAATTGAAAAGACCCATTTCAAAGTTTGAGACTGATTTAACAAGACAGCACTGTCAACAAATTAATAAGTGAGCAGTCAACGTGAGAACAGCCCTTTGAAATAAATTGTAGTGCCTCTTAAAACGTTTTGCATCTGTTTTCTACATTTCTACATAAATATAACCTAAGACGTTAGCAGATTTTCACAGTAGTATATTTTTTACATTATACATATTTTTTTATTTTTATGGAAACTATATAGACTAAAAGTTTAATATTCCTGTTTAATGTGTTTGATTTGGGTTCTGTTTGTCTACTTAAGGACTTTAATGTATCCACTGATGTTTTTAATTTTTATTTAGAAATGTAGAAAAACAGTGTAGACAACATTTTCTCGCTGGTGAGAACTTCTTAGTGAACAAAGCACAGATGTGAACCTCCTTTATTTTGTCCTGCAGGATCTTAGTGTTGCTCTGGATCTCCTCCCTCCTCCTCTGCATCTCCTCCTGGACCTTCTGCCTGGACATGATCCACCACTTACCCTGAGAGATGAGAACGACATTAAAACAAGACGTCTTAGAACAGTCTTCAGAACTTTTCAGATAGTTCTTTTCTGTTTGCATTTCTCTGCTGAGCAGTTTCTTCTCTATATCTCTGTGATATTGTACTTACTAAAGACAGAGAAGGATGAATCGCAGCAGCACAACTTAGCAACTGAGAAGATAGATTAGATAGAAAATAATAATATAAAGTTAAACAATCAACAACTATAGGTGGTCTGTATTAGAAACTGAAGTGAACAATGAATTGAACCTCGTTGAGCTCCACCTCCACCTCCATCCTCTCTGCATCATCCAGGAGCTGCTGCAGCTCAGCTTGTCTGTGTTTTAGCTGGAAGCAGACAGAAGTTAGTTTCAGTTTCAGTTTCAACATAAATGACTCTGAAGCCTCAGCTCCACTCACACTCCTCCTCTTTACCATTAATCTGAACCATTTATTGAATTAACTAGTGAGTGAGGCCAAGACACTTCAGTATGATATCTGAGCCACATTCTATTTTATGAAGGCACAGTGTTGATAAAAACCTCATTTTCTTTGGTGTGGATCTCAGTCTCTTTGGTCTCCACTTCTGTCTCCAGAGTCTGTATTTCATTCTCAGTTTTCTCTCTCTCCATCTTCTGCATTTTCTTCAGTGACTGAATACAATGATCCAAAGGCAAATAAATATAAAAGAAATTAAAATAATAAACATAATAAACACAATGGATTACCACACTGATGGGCTTTGATTGTACTTTTTCATATTGTAGCAGCTCAGTGTGTTATGGCATTTGTACCATGAGTACTTACGAAAAACCAGGACAGATCTGGTATTTTCTTGAGCTTGGATGGAGAATAGAGTGGAAGAAAAAAGGTGTTACACAACTGAGTCCATTTTAAGATGACTGTATCAGTGTACGCCTCAGACTGCAGAGGATGATGAGACAACTAAATGGAGAAGAAATAAACCTCTGTCTTTTGTTTCTCCAGCTCTTCTTTCAGGTCCTTCAGGTCATTCTCAGTCCTCTTCTTCTCCTCCTGGAGCTGCAGCAGATCAACTCGTTTGGTTTCAATCTGGAAGGACATTCAGAGGACAGTTAGACATCTGGACTGAGACGCAGAGATGCACAAGCTACAGTTTGGTCTGAGTTAAATGATGGAGGACATGAAGAAAATGTCTTATTCTACATATTGTTAGAGGTTAACCTCTTTGTTCTTTCTGTGCAGCTCTTTTTTCAGGGTCTCCAGTCTATTCTCCTCCTGCATCTGTTGCTCTTCCTGCTTACACCTCTTCTTCTTTGACTGAGGGACATGAACAGAGACATTAGACATGATTTAATGAGGATAGTAAAACAATTTTATGGTTCTTCCTTACCAGTTCACTCTTTCAGTTATTAACCAGTTATCATATTTGATCCATGAGTTGCTGAGACTTCTACTGCATCCACACAATCAATACTTCCCTGCCCCATTCATCCATGCTCTGCAAGCACTAGTTTTTGGAAGCCATTTCCAAGATGGCTGCCTTTGTGGAGTTTTCAGTACTTTTTCAGGGAAACCTTTATGTTTTGACTGACATTTTAATATGAACATTTACTGTATTGAAGCAATTGATAATGACCTCATGCGTTACACATTATGTTAGCACATAAAGTGTGGTGACATGGGGTGCATGAGCTGAAAAATGTAATGGTGGAGAAGAAGTTCTTCTACACACTGTATATGCTCACCTAGCTGAGCCACCTGCGCTGCACTCAAAAAATGTCAGATGGATCCTCTTTTCTTTTTAATCTGTTCCTGAGTCTATGCTCTTTGTTATTTATGTTGTGGGTCGAGTGTAAGTTTATTGCAATTTAATTCAAATTACTAAACTTCTAATTTTATTTCCATAACCGCTGTGCTATGATGACGGGGTTGTGTTAGCTCCACAGTCATTTAAAGTTGCTGCAGTTTTTCTTTAACAAGGCTGAAACATTTCCCCCAACTTATCTGTTTCTGCCTCTGAGACTGTCATCCATCCTCTTTGCTCTTAAAAGTGGATGCCTGTCCTTTACCTTGTTGCATTATATTTAAATGTTTTGGTGTTTCAGTTTAATTCAAATGCAAGAGTGCGTTGTTGTGATCGTGATTATTTGGTTCTACCTGTGTTCTGGTCATTTGAGCATGATTAAACATGCTGCCCTTAATATGGCTATAAAAAAAGCTTGTTGTGTTTAATTATATATTTTTTAAGGTTCAGGGGATTGAGGGTGTGTCAACCTGTCTGGGACATAGAAGGGGGTGCACGGCAAAAAAAAAGTTTAGGAACCGCTGTGTTAGGGTAAAACATGTTTAAAAGTTGTGGATCGATTTTTTAAATTTATTTATTCATTGGCCATTTTATATAATGCAATTAAACTGATACTTCAAAATATTAAACACTTAAAATATGCCTAAATGTATTCTATATTTGTAGATTTTTGTTTCTTTCTTCTGTTCTAAAACAAAATGAATATGTGGTCAGTAAATTGCCATAAATGCATAAATTTTGATTTTAGAATTTTTCATATTTCAGGTATCGAAGAGTCAAACTGAATCCTGTCAACTCAGCGGATTTGACACATTATATCTGATACTTATTTTAACTATAAAAAGGCTAGAAAATGTTCTGTGAGTAAGTGCTTTTGTGCATTTTAGTTATTTACTGCATATAACAGGAGCCATTGTTTCTGTAGCTTCTGGTTTACTTCTTTGTTATGGTTGATAGGTTCGGTAGTCTATCATTTTTGGTTTTATTTCTGATTAGGGTTCAGTTTGGTGTGTTTGCCATCTTGTTTCTTTGTTGATTGTTTAATTTGTTTACTCTTAATAAATTACATTTATTCATTCATTCATCTTCTATACCCGCTTTTTCCTATTAAAGGTCGCAGGGGTCTGCTGGAGCCTATCCCAGCTGTAATTAGCCGAGAGTCAGGGTACACCCTGAACTGGTCTGCAGTCCATCACAGGGCTTAATAAATACATTTTAAAGCAACTTTTGCTTGTGTTCGGTTGCGGTTTGAGCCAGTTAACGTGGCCGTAACATAGAATATACCACTTAAACGCTAATCCAGATTCCTTAACCACTTTTCTCACAGTCATGAGATGACAGGAACTGACTGTCCTCTTTCATTTGGACATAAATCTTGTAATCCCGCTTCTTACTTTACTCGTACCTTGTCTTTTTTCAGTGGTAGGTCCATATCTTTCATGAGGGGCCTTCCTACTCGTCCTTCTTCTTCAAACGAAACTCCATCTTTCTTAGTGCTAATTTCAGTCCCTTTATGAAAATAAAATGAAAGTGAAACTGAACGGTTTTGATTAAGGAATTGGTAACTTGCTCAATCTGTAACTTACTGGATGTGTTTTGTCTCTTTGTACGTATATAAAGAACAACTCCTAAAATTAAAAGGAGGATGCAAACAGCTGAAACAACCGCCGGGCCAATTATGAGAGGGTTACAACTGGACCAGATGTTAAAGAAGAAGTCATCTGAAATTATAAACCACAAAATGGCATGTAATGTTGAGATGTACTGTAGATAATGAAGAAAAACAAGGAATTAAATCATAAAATATCATCTTCACCTGGAACATGTATGTGAGCCTCTCTGGTCTGGTTGATGTTGTTCTGTTGGACTCTACATGTGAAGCTGTTGCTGTGTCTCTTGTCCACAGTCACTCTGCTGCTGACAGTATAGAGGTCATCAGGACCTCTGACTGTCTCTGGAGGTCCAGCAGAGAGCAGGTTTCCCTCAGCGTCCAGCCACAACACCTCAGGCTCTGGATACCAGCCTGCAGACTCACACTGTAACACCACTCCTCCTCTGTCTCTGTCCATCCCTGATAAACTGAGGACGGGTGAGGACACAAGAGCTGAAGTTGAGCACAGGGAAGAAGAAACATGGTTTTAGGTATTTATGTTTCACTGAAGTCCTTTTCTAGAGACATGAACACCAACGTAGTCCTAAAGATGCACATTACTTGCACTCACCAACACGTAGCTGAACAAAAGTCTCCTTTCTCAGTGTGGGAATAAAACATCTGTAGTGTCCCTCATCAGAGAGTTTCACTTTGGAGAGTTTCAGTGAAATGTTTCCTTTCTTCAGCTCATCAATGAACAGAGATGTTCTCTCTTCAAACGAATAGTGCTTTTGACCAACAAGTTCCTCTTGGGAGCGCCAAACGTGAACAAATCTTGGGTCTAGATCTGGTCTTGTCCACTCCAACGTTAAGTCCATGGCATCTTTGGCAGGTTGCAGGTGACATGGTAAAACCACGTCTTCACCAAGAGTTGCTACTATTGGCTGAGATGAACCAATCAGTTCAGACTGACCTGGAAATCAGAGAGAGTCTGTTTGAACATTTGTAAGGAACAGAAATAACTCCAAAACTATCAGGTCCATGTTCATGACCCTGGTCTCTATGGATAGGTCAGACTTCAGTGTCAGCAACATTGTGTTTGTTCCTTTGACTGATTAATTAGTGATAAACTAAAATGCCTTCTAGATTAGAAAACACCCTGATAGCGATGATATCATTCAGCAACCCTTTGACTACAACTGGACCCAGAATTTATAGAAATACTACAAAGCACACATATTTTACAAAGGCTCTAGTAAAAATAGAACCAGGCCCACTCTTCACTTGGATGTTTGGAAAATCCCAAAGTTTTCCACATTTGGTTTTTACCTCTCTAAAGGGAATCTGGCTGCAAAATATTACTGATTCCCATTTCAAGAGGCAATTGCATTCAGCCTGTACATCATCATGTCCTCATTGTGAACATGAATCACAGAATCCATAGAAATATTGATATTTTTTTCCATTTCCCTCATAAGCAAAATATTCCACTTAGCTAGAAACAAATACTTGTTAAATAAAGTACACTTACAAAGTCGTGGAGAAATTAGAAACAAACACAACACACCCTACTGTATGAACTACTTACTGAGTTAATTACATACAAACTATATGGAATGGCTTAATTGACATTTTATTTGAGCCTCATTTACCTTTGCAGACGTGTGTTAGCAAAAGATGGGAAACCAACAAAGTGAGAGATGAGAGGTGAAAGGTAAGGTGTAGATCATCCATCTGGAAAAGAATAACGAATCTCTGGAAGTGAAGAACAAAACTATATTAATTTACACTGAAGAAACATGTGGATAACAGAGAAACCAAAATAAAAAGGAGGAAATGGAGGCGTAGAAAAGCACATACCTGAGAGTCAGGTGAGACTGAAACAGGTTGGACGAGTGTCAGAAAGGGATGGGCTGGAAATAAAAAAACACAGTAAGTTAAAGCTGAACAAAACAACAGAGACTATTACAAAGATGATTGTAAAAGGAAACTGTCTGTCCATCACAGAACCCTAACCCCAGGGCTTAGTCTAACCCTAACAACCATCACTTTATTCTATTGCATCACACACAAACAAACAGAACACCTTAACTACAGTCGACCAAATGCTGAAACCCACCCAACACTCATTAACTGACAGTCAGCATTTACTGCAGCACCATCACTCACAGCAACGTACCAGCTACAATCCACCAATAAATAGATTTATATATCAGTTAACTAAAGTTAGTCTTTGACCAGAAACAACCCTTCATTCTTACCTCGTTGGTGACAGCCCCTCTATGAATCCTGACACGTCATTGTGTTATACTTTTATAAAATCCCTCAGCTCTCTGCTATGTCTCTGTCTCTGTTACATACCGATCAGGCAGCTGGTTCTGACTCCAGCAGAGGACGAAGGTTGAGGGACGTCTGTAGGAGAGGACCAGTGAGAGGACTATCAACAGAGGCACAAATAGAAAGATGGAAAACACCTGAGAGAGATAAACAGGAGGAAATGGAGTTGAATGATTCACATACCTGAAACACTTCAAGGAAATCAGGTGAAACTTAAACAGGTTGAGTGAGTGCTCAGTGTGTGACAAACAGCAACATAAATCAAGATAGACTTCACATCTCAACATTTTGTCAATTTTTTTTTAAACCTGAAAACATCAACAGGCTTTTGTATTAGGCAATATTAGCCTTGTGTATTTATTCATTCTGGAAAATGAGCCAATATTCTGTGAGGTGTAAGAGTCAGTGGTTGTGTCCAGTATCTGGTGTGACCTCCTTGTCACTAAATGTTTGTGGTAACAGCTGATCAGTGGTCTCCAGCAGCTTGGTTCCTCAGAACAGAACCACTTCAGTTCTGAGATGTTGGTGGGTTTCCTCACATCAACTGCTGCTTCAGGTCCTTCCACAACATTTCTCTTGGATTAAGGTCAGGACTTTGACTTGGCCGTTCCTAAACATCTGGTTCTTTTTTAACCGTTCTCTTGTAGAACCACTTGTGTTCTTGGTTCTCGTTGTCTTTGCTGGATGACCCAGTTTCTCTTCACATTCAGCTCATCGTTGGACAAATAGAAGTTTATACGGCTTCACAAGATGTTTTCACTATTTGTAATTAAATATGAGACATTGCCCCTGTTATTGTACCTTAGGCAGGAAATACTGTATATGGGTGAACATAACCTTGCTATTGGCAGTCCATTCTGTACTTGCTATAGTCCATGCATCGACTACTTGCTGCAAGTAAAACTTTTGAATGAGACTCCAGTAACTCTGTCATTCTTGATTAAAGAATCCCTGTAACAACTTGGTCCTTCAAGCTCGATCCCAACACCCTTTCCTCTGTCCAGGTTTTTTGGGCTGTGCAGAAAGACCACCAACTGAATTGTTGTGTAAAGAGGCACATGGGATACTAAAAAGAACACAGCAGACTCACTGGTCTCTCAGGTCTGACAATTTAAGTGAAATCTTAAGGAAACAAGAAAAAAAAGATAACCCTGTTGAAAAAGAGAGCCAAAGATAATTCTTTTCAAATAGACAGATAACTGGTTCTGTTTAAAAAGTTGACAGTAAGACGAAACTGTGATGATGTTCTCGTTTAAATCAACACCCATCAGTATATGGGCCACTATATTGTGGACTTGATCCAAGAAAAATCAAAGAAACACAGCCTCGTCTAACTGAGCAAGACGAGAGCTCGGAATAGTAATAGAGAAAGGCCCAGAAATAAAAAATAAAGTAAAATGAAACTAGAAAAACAAATAAAAAAATAAATAGAGCTTGATAAAAGGAGAGGTTAGTTGGTTTGCTCATAGTGTCTTTTGGTGAAGGACACAAGAGATGGGAAACGTAAAGGTGGCAACAAACTCCAACGGTGAAAACAGAAGAGGTGCTCAATAAAATGAAATGAAATAAAAAAAATTAAATAAAATAAAATTAAACGGTACCGTAAGGTTAAAGTGTTTCGGTGGTATGCTCACTCTTTTAGATTAGATTCTTTATTCATCCCAAACTGGGAAATTTCTTTCTTTATTTTGCATCATTTGCACAAAAACTCATCATTCCTAGCAAGGTGCTTTCATCCAATTCCTCCATTTTCCATTTTCCTCCATTCATATATATTGTATATACAGTGGCTTGTAAAAATATTCATACCCCTTCAACTTTTCCACATTTTAGATTTTGTTGGAATTTTATGTGAAAGACCAACACAATGTGGCACACAATTGTGTTGGACAAAAGTGTGGTGTTCAAAAGTATTCAGCCCTCTTTTCTCTGAGTGTAACCAATTACCTTCAGAAGTCACCTGATGATTGCTGAATGATCGAATGTTGATCTAATGACTAAATAGAGTCCACCTGTGTGTAATCTAATCTCAGTACAAACACAGTTGTTCTGTGACGGCCTCAGAGGTTTGTTAAAAAATATTGGGGAGAAAACAACATCATGAAGTCCAAGGAACACACCAGACAGGTCAGGGATAAAGTTGCGGAGAAGTTTAAAGCAGGGATAAGCTATAAAAAAAGGTTTCCAAAGTTTCTCACGAAGCACTGTTCAATCCATCATCTGGAAATGGAAAGACTATGGCACAACTGCAAATCTACCAAGACACAGCTGTTCACCTAAACTTACAGGTTGAACAAGGAGAGCATTGATCAGAGATGCAGCCAAGAGGCCCATGGTGACTCTGGACGAATTGCAGAGGTCCACAGCTCAGGTGGGGGAATCTGTCCACAGGACAACTATTGGTCGTGCACTGCACAAATCTGGCCCTTACAGAAGAGTGGCAAAAAGAAAGCCATTGTTAAAAGAAAACCACAAGAAGTTCTGTTTGATGTTTGCCAGAAGTTATGTGGGGGACACAGCAAACATCTGGAACATCTGCAAACATGGTGGTGGCAGCATCATGCTCTGGGGGTGCTTCTCTCTTGATAGGAAGATGGATCGAGTCAAATATAGGGCAATCTTGGAGGAAACTCCTGTTGGAGTCTGCAAAACACTTGAGAGTGGGGCGGAGATTCATTTTTCAGGAGGACAACGACCTTAAACATAAGGCCAGGGCAACAATGGAATGGTTTAAAACAAAACACACTGATGCTTTGGAATGGCCCGATCAAAGTCCAGACCTAAGTCAAACCGAGAATCTGTAGCAAAATCTGAAAACAGCCGTTCACAAACGTTCTCCATCTCCATGAGCTGACTGAGGTGTTTCACAAAGAGAAATGGACAAAGTTTGCAGTCTCTAGATGTGCAAGGCTAGTTGAGACATACCTCAAAAGACTTGCAGCAAAAAGTGGTTCCACAAAGTATTGGCTCACGGGGGCTGAATACTTTTGCACACCGCACTTTTCAGTTATGTAAAAAAAAAAAAAAATCATGTATACTTTTCTTTGTACTTCACTATTGTGTGCCGCATTGTGTTGGTCTTTCACATGAAATTCCATTGTGGTCATAATGTGACAAAATGTGGAAACATTCAAGGGGTATAAATACTTTTGCAAGCCACTGTATACAGGAATGAAAAAGGTTACTGTGCAGCCAGTTGCATAGTTAAATATAGCAATATACACTGACTGGACAAAAAAAACAAAAAACAAAACAGAGTCACAACAGTTAGGAGCCTCCTATTGGATAATTGCTGCATGGGTGATTATCTTTCAGCTGGAAACAAGTTATTTAACCCCAACTGTATTATCAATGAGAAGCTTCTTATTTCTGAAACAACCATTTCTAAAGACACAAAAGATGTTAGTCAGTTTGAGAAGGGTCAAATCATTGGCATCAAGCAGAGAAAACATCTAAGGAGATTGTAGAAACTACTAAAACTGGGTTAAGAACTGTCCAAGGCATTATTAGAAACTGGAAGGATAATTCAATTCAGTTCAGTTCAGTTCAGTTTTATTTATATAGCATCAACAATACAAATCGTCTCAAGACGTTTTACAAAACCCGGTGTGAAACCCCCAGAGCAAGCCTGAAGGCGACATTGGCAAAGGAGCCAGGTGCAGAAAGAAGAAAGAGAGAAGAGAACAGAAAGATAAACATCTGTCATAGATACACTGTTATGACCCAGGGTCATAATTTCGTATTTCTGTTGGTCATGATGTGTGATTGTTCTGTACTGTTGTTCCTCCCTGCCTGAGGGTGGTGGTGCTACCACTCTTAGATATTCTTTCTCCAGGTGCTGTTCCTCCTTGCTACCACAGGTGCTGGCTGACGATTGGATGATTGGACAGATGGAGCAGCTATAAATGGCACATTTGTTCTCTTCTCTTCACTCTACTCCCCAACTGCACCAGGCTTTGGTTGTACTATGTGTGTCATGTTGCGTGCGTATTTATAATGGTTGAGACTTTACTTTAGCAGTCCGGGTTGTGATGGGCAATCGAGGCTTTGTCGATGCCTCGACACGTGATTCAAAAAAGGATTCATTACTCGAAGCTTCAGTGACACAGTGCTCTATTAGGACATCTAGTGGACAATAAAATGTAGTGCAATGGAGACGTGTCTTACTGGTTCATGCTTGTGTGAGCTATATCTGTATCTCTCTGTCTATCTTATCTATGTATAACGCTATTTAGAACTATCTATGTAACTATGTCTATCCATCAATCTAGTGTTCTAACTATGTAACTAATTGATCTATTTCTCAATCTTACCATCTATCTCCACAAAATATGCAACTAACTCCAACTACAGCAACAAACCAACCTACTCTGCAAAGAGACATTGAAATGAGCACCATTACATACGGATAGGATATCCGGGATATCCCTGCACACACTCAATCCCACCAAGTGATTCACAGTGGTTCGATACAATTGCTTCATGAGCTACTGCGCATGTGTCGGAGCCTCGGGTGTCAGAGGGCCATCACTATCTCCAGGTGCTGACTGATGATTGGATGATTGGACAGATGGAGCAGCTATAAATGGCCGCCGCTTGAGACATTTGTTCTCTTCTCTTCACCCTACTCCCCAACTGCATCACTTTATTCCCAGTGCTTGTTATACTGAGGAAGTAAAGGCTCTCATGTTTTGCATTGTGTATTACATTTCTGTTTCTGCTTTTATTTTGTTAACCGTTTCCTTTTGTGTTATAGTTAGCTTGTCCTTCCTGTCTTCCTGCCCAGATTGTTTTCACCTGTGCCTAATTTCCTCAGTGTGTATATATTGCCTGTGTCTCCCTTAGCCAGTTTGTCTTGTCTCATGCCCATAGAACCAATGCCATCTCAACCTTGTCTTGCCATGTGCTCATTTTACCTTGAGCTTTTGTTATTTTCCTTGATTGTTTGATACTTTATTCTTACCATAGATTACATTTTCCACAGTGTGAGAGATTTTGAGTTTTCTTATTCTAGTCTTTTGTTTTCTTGGTGTTTTTTTTTTTTTGTTTTTTTTTCTCGCAGAGAGAGATTTTGAGTTTTCTTATTCATTTATTTTCTTGTACTGGTTTTGCCTCATGTTGAATCATTTTTAGTTATTATCAGACATAAAGACTGTGATCTGGAACATCATCTTGAGTTGTGCATTTAGGTTCAAGTCTTGTACAGTCCAGACACTACTGTTGTTCTACTGATCACCATCCAGCAGGCTGAATGTCAAAGGTCTGGACATTATTGTCTCTTTGTGCTGTAGGCTTTGCAATAGGTCCGTTTCTTGACCAGTTTCACCGGAAAAGTCATCATCTGTGGACACATTAGCACTCTTCGGTAGAGTCCTACCATCTCATGTTAGTGCTGATTAAATCATAAATAATCTTCTTCCAGGGAACATGTGTTTATTTCTCTAGACCTTCTGTTAACATCTGTCCTAAGCAATCAGTGTTCAGGTAAAGTACAGGTGTGAACACACCCAGGATGTATTTGACTGATCTGGTCTCAGTCCACATGTGGAAGTGGTCTGGGACACATTTGACCTCATTCATTTGGTAGTGTGAACAGAGTCCTGGGTCATGTCAACTCAGTGATCAATAAATATGTATGTGTTTTTTTTTTTATTTCAGAGTAACTTTACAGTTTGTTCAGTAATATGTACCACATCCCCTTGTGTAGGTGTAGAGCCACCGACTGCTATAATATTCTATGACACAGCAAATTATATCAGTGTTTATTTGCATACGGACCATGAAAATGAAATCACATCTCAAGATGGTTTGAACTTCAGTCCTACCCTGGAAGCCAGCCTGAAGTCCCCCCACCCTGGAGTTGAATATGTTTACAACGAAAATGTCTGCTGTCAGTGAAGCAAGCATATCGAGTCTCTTGATGGGGATCCTCCATATGGCCGTTACATAACATCCTGCTGGGTGTTTTCTTTCTGTAACCATGGTTTTATCAGTAATACCTGTCACTGTGATCACCTTTAAATATCACACCAGATGCTTGTTTCATCAACGATCTGCTGAGCAGTGACTAAGGAACCGTCATAGGGCAGATTAAGATCTAAAAGCAAAGCAGCATGGACTCAAAGGTGAAGTGGTTTTAGTTTCAGTCCTGTTGAGATGGTGAGGCTGAGTAGGACTGTTGGCAGTGGTCGGTTGTGGCAGGCCAACAGACAGACAGACAGCAGGGAGAGAAGCTGAGTGCTGCTTAGATGATCTGGAGGTTTCACTTGTGTAACAGTCAGTTATAGCTCTGGAATAAAGAGAGGAGCAGGACACAGAAAGTCATGAGACATCCTCTGGTGCTTTGTCATGGTAAAATTTGCTTCATCTTCTAGGTTGTTGTTTTAAAGGTTTACTTTGTCAGATCTATGCTTCACCTGAGACCTGGACCAGAGATTTTGTCAGGACTGGGCCGTGGCAAAAGGTTGCTATAGCAAAATTATCAAAGGAGATGAATTAAACTATTAATTTCATGTAAACTCTCATTTAAATTAATTTAAAGTCCAATACTTTCCCTTTACTCATGAGATACTCTGAGACAAATCCACAGTGAATAAGTGACAGCCCTGGTTGTAACCCTCTGGTTCATGGTAACCCACTCTACCTGGTTCTCAGAACAGTAGTTCAGTTCTCCATCTTCTATCTCTGTGTTCCAGTATCACCTGAGTTTGATCTCATAACTGGTAACTAATGACAGCAGCAGACTGATTTGGATAAAAAGATGAACCTCTGTGATGTTGATCTTTCTCTCCAGAGAGATTCCTACTGATTGGTTGGAGAGGATGATTAAAACCCTATCCACTTTACTCATGACCTACTTTAAGATCGATCTGAGTGACAAAATGATACTGGAAACAAACCAGTGTCATGTAGAGAAGAACTGAGTGGATGACAAGTCAGTCGTAGAGAAAGTTAATAATGATTCAATGAACCTCATTTTTCAGAGTCCAGCTGAGTCCTCAGGTTCTTCACTTCCAACTCAGCCTTCTCTCGTTTCCGTTGTTCTTCCTCTGTTTTACGTTGTTGTATCACCAGCTAGTAGAGAAGAGAGACATGAAAGGAGTAGATGTGACTTTCACTTTTTGTGATTTTACATGACAGGCACTCCTCCTGTTAAGTTAGGACAGTTGGAGAGAAAGTTAATAATGATTTGATGAACCTCATTCTTCAGGGTTTCCACTTCCTTCTCTGAATCCTGTCTTCTCTGTTTCTCCTTCAAAGGTTGAAGATATACATTTCAAAGTTTGAGACTGATTTAACAAGACAGCACAGTCTTCAGATTTATAAGTGAGCAGTCAACGTGAGAACAGCCCTTTGAAATAAATTATAGTGCTGCTTAAAACGTTTTGCATCCATTTTCTACATTTCTGCATAAAAATATATTTTTATATTTAATGGAAATTGTATAGACTAAATAAGTTTAATATTTCTGTTTAATGTGTTTGATTTGGGTTCTGTTTGTCTACTTAAGGACTTTAATGTATCCACTGATGTTTTTAATTTTTATGTAGAAATGTAGAAAAACTATATGGACAGCATTTTCTTGCTGGTGAGAACTTCTTAGTGAACAAAGCACAGATGTGAACCTCCTTTATTTTGTCCTGCATCATCTTAGTGTTTCTCTGGACCTCCTCCTTCCTCCTCTGCATCTCCTCCTGGACCTTCTGCCTGGACATGATCCACCACTTACCCTGAGAGATGAGAACGACATTAAACAAGACGTCTTGGAGAACATGATAACGTTCTTCAGAGAACTTTTCAGGTAGTTCTTTTCTGTTTGTATTTCTCTGCTGAGCAGTTTCTTCTCTATATCTCTGTGATATTGTACTTACTAAAGACAGAGAAGGATGAATAGGAGCAGCACAGCTTAGCAACTGAGAAGATAGATGAGAGAAAAACAATAATATAAAGTTAAACAACAACTGTAGTTAGTCTGTATTAGATATTAAAGTGAATAATGAGTTGAACCTTGCTGAGCTCCACCTCCACCTCCATCCTCTCTACATCATCCAGGAGCTGCTGCAGCTCAGCTTGTTTTTGTTTTAGCTGGAAGCAGACAGAAGTTAGTTTCAGTTTCTGTTTCAACATAAATGACTCTGAAGCCTCAGCTCCACTCACACTCCTCCTCTTTACCATTAATCTGAACCATATATTGAATTAGCTAGTGAGTGAGGCCTAAACACTTCAGTATAATATCTGAGCCACAGTTTTATAAAAGCAGTGTGTTGATAAAAACCTCATTTTCTTTGGTGTGGAACTCAGTCTCTTTAGTCTTCACCTCCGTCTCCAGAGTCTGTATTTCTTTCTCAGCTTTCTCCATCTTCTGCTTTTCCTGCTTCGTAAGTAGCTGGATACAATGAGCCACAGGCAAATAAATATAAAAGAAATGAAAATAATAAACATAATGGATGGACATTAGCACAGTGATGGGCTTTGATTGTGCTTTTTCATATTGTAGCAGCTCAGTGTGTCATGACATTTGTACCATGAGTACTTACAAGAAACATGGAGGACCGATCTCGCATTTTCTTCAGCTTGGATGGAGAATAGAGTGGTAATAAAAAAAACAAAAAACAAGTTACACAACCGAATCTATTTTAAGATGATTGTAATCAGTGTACAACTCTGCCTCAGACAGCAGAGGACGATGAGACAGCTAAATGGAGAAGAAATAAACCTCTGTTTTCTGTTTCTCCAGCTTTTCTTTCAGGTCCTTCAGGTCGTCCTCAGTCCTCTTCTTCTCCTCCTGGAGCTGCAGCAGATCAACTCGTTTGGTTTCAATCTGGAAGGACATTCAGAGGACAGTTAGACGTCTGGACTGAGACGCTGAGATGCATAAGCTACAGTTTGGTCTGAGTTAAATGATGGAAGACATATGTATCCATATCCATATGTAGAATGAGACAAAATGTCTCATTCTACATATGGATAGAGTCTAACCTCTTCCTTCTTTCTGTCCAGCTCTTCTTTCAGGGTCTCCAGTCTATTCTCCTCCTGCATCTGTTGCTCCTCCTGCTTACACCTCTTCTTCTTTGATTGAGGAACATGAACAGAGACGTAGGACATGATTTACTGCCGATTATAAAACTCTTGCATGGTTCCTCTTCATAACCAGTTCACTCTTTCAGTTATTAACCAGTTATACCGGCTTATACTTCATCCATATAATCAATACTTTCCTAAAAATATATAAATGACATCAGCCCATTTATCCATACTATGCAATCAATATGAATATTCACTTTATTGAAGTAACTGATAATTACCTCATACTTTACACATTGTGTTAGATGTGCTTGAGCTAAAAAATGTAATGGCGGAGAAGAAGTATCTCTTTCTACACACTGTACTTTGTTATTCATGTTGTGAGTCATGTGTAACTTTACTGTAATTCAATTCAAATTACTGGAGTTCTAATTTTATTCCCATGCCCGCTGTACCATGATGACTGGGTTGTGTTAGCGCCATGGTCATTTAAAGTTGCTGCAATTTTTATTTAACGAGACTGAATATCTTATAACATTTTCCCCATTTCCCCATTTCGCGTTGTTGTGATCGTGATTATTTTGTTACGTGTGTGGTCATTTGAGCATGATTAAACATGCTGCCCTTAATATGGTTATAAAAAAGCTTATTGCGTTTTTTGTTTGTTTGTTTGTTTGTTTTTAAGGTGTGGGGGATTGAGGGTGCACGGCAAAAAACTTTGGGAACCGCTTAGGTTAAAACATGTGTTGTGGATCGATTTTTTAAATATATTTATTCATTGGCCCTTTTGTACAATGCAATTAAACCGATACTTCAAAAGAGTAGTGGTCGCTGTGTGTTCTCCCCGTTTGGTTGTGCTCTCCAACGAGCTGGGCATAACACTGCTACTGGCTACATGCTTTTCTATCATCTGTCATATCTGTGTGGAGATACTGTCATCTCCTGCTTGATGAGAAGGGACTGTGCACAGAAGCTGTGTGAGAAAGGGAAAGGGGAGGGGTCCACTGTATAAAAGGGCTGAAGTCAGTCACACCTTGATTTTCTTCCATATAATGCACATTTAATTCAGCGTTGGAGGATGGAGGATGGAAATCTGTTGATTATCGAGTGTCAAATAAACAGAGATGAACAGAAAAAGGTCAAAGCCATCAGGTGACCAGTTCAGGAAAAAAAGAAAAGATAAAAGTATGCTATGTTCTCTCTGTATGATTACAGTATCCATGTCATAAATGAAGGGCTAATGTTAATTGGTGGTATACATTGTTAGACTTTTTGCTACGATGCGTATACACCAGTAATTCATCTTAAACACTAGATCTAATTTCACCGTAAGATTGTGCTTTGCAACAAAATTGTTACAAGCTCAGTTATTATTTATTTCCATCACATTGGGTCATGTAATAAATTCGTATCTGTAGGTGGTTTCAAAGATGAACATTTGCCATTTGCTACAACTCTATTTACAAGGTTTAACCAGTCAGAACTAAAAGAGTGCCAAGCACTGAATTGGAGGCAGTAACCAAGGAGCTAATTGTTCCTCCCTGAAAGATGACTAATGACAGACACTTAGCGTGTAAGGGCATGTTTATTTAAATTTGCAATTCATGGATGTTTTGTAGAACAGTTATATTGTAACACAAGCAGAAGTTTAAAGCAACTTCTGCTTGTGTTCCGTAGGTTTGTGAGCCAGTCAAGGTGGTTGTAACAGAGCACACACCACATAAACAATAATCCAGATTCTTAAACCACTTGTCTCACTATTATGAAATAACAGGAACTGTCTTCTTTCATTTGGACATAAACCTTGTAATCCTGTTGCTTAATTTACTCATACCTTCTTGTCTTTTTTCTGTTGTTGGTCGTTGTCATTCATGAGGGGCCTTCCTACTCCACCTGCTTCTTCAAAGGAAACTCCATCTTTCTTAGCTCTGATTTCAGTCCCTTTATGAAAATAAAATGAAAGTGAAACTGAATGGTTTTGATTAAAACCTCAGGGATTAGTAACTTGCTCAATCTGTGACTTACAGGATGTGTTTTGTCTCTTTGTGCGGATAAAAAGAATGACTCCTAAAATGAACAGGAGGATGCAAACAGCTGAAATAACGGCCAGTCTGACTATGAGAGCGGCACAACTGGACCGGACGCTGAAGAAGAAGTCATCTGAAATTATAAACCACAAAATGACTGAATGAATGTAGAGAAAAACTGGACTGTAGATAATAATAATAAGAAAAAAGAGATTAAATCATAAAATGTCACTACCACTACATTTTATTGTCACCACTACTGTCCACTACCTGGAACATGTATGTGAGCCTCTCTGGTCTGGTGGATGTCCTTCTGTTGGACTCTACAGGTGAAGCTGTTGTTGTGTC